>CAOKZL010000061.1:1577500-2064036 GCA_948472985.1 Iguana delicatissima
CATGTGTTTTATGCCGCTGTTCTTGCGACTGCTGTGGCGTTTATGGTTGCGAGCACTTCTGCTGAGTCGTGTTGTGCCTCGTTAAACTGTTTCTAACAGACTTGGCAACGGCTGCCCGAGAGGTGGGTCATCTTTTTTAAATGAAGGTGCGGGGAATGAGAAGAATAATTAGTTAATTAACCAAAGATACTCAGCACAAAAGAACAGTGTTTCAAGAATTTCCAATAGCTCATGCTCTCTTTTCCAGCAATATAAAATTGGAAATGCACTTCACCATTACGAAGGTTTCCATTATGGGTTTATGAAAGTACTTTTTGGAAATTCCATTAAAAACAAACCAGTTTTCCTTTCCCCTTTAGGAGAGGCCATAGTTCTGGCTTCTGTTTTACTCTCTCATTAACCTGAGAAACAGAGTGTGATTTGATCTTACTCAGTGGGCTTCCTGACCATTTCCGCACTACACTCTTATAGCGTGATTATTCCACTTTCAACGTCCTATGGAATCCTGGGGTTTGCAGTTTCAGGAGGGGCCATATGGCCCCTCCCTAAATTGCAAACCCCAGGATCCATAGGATGTTGAAAGTGGAATAATCACGCTATAAGTGTGTAGTACAGCAATGGCCCAAGTGGGGATTTGAACCCAGGCCAACATAATCTGAATTTAAGAACTGAGAACATAAGGATATAAAACTAAGAATGCAGGAACTGAATCAAACTTAATAATCTTTACTTATTTTGTTCTTACATGCAATACTGAACAAAAAAAAGAGCAAAATTTTCTCCCTGGGGAGGTTTCGTTTTGTTTTCTTTTAGCATTTTGGGTTGAATGAATTCTTATTTCAGTCATGCGAAGTAAAATCGAATTAAATGGTTGTTGCATGCCTTGAAACATTTCCAATATATAATGACCCAAAGGCAAACCTATATCTGGATTTTCTTGGCAAGATTTGTTCAGAGAAGGTTTGTCATTGCCTTCCCCTGAGGCTGAGAGAGTGTGGCTTGCCCAGTGGGCTTCCATGACTGAGTAAGAATTCGAACGCTGGTGTCCTGGAGTCCTCGTTGAACACTGAAACCACTACATCATGCTGGCTGTCAAAATAAAAACAATATTAAATAGAGCCAACGTAGTGTGGCGGTTTGAGCATCAGACTACAACCCTGGAGACCAGAGTTCAGTTCCCTGCTCAGCCATTGAAACCTACTGGTTGACTTTGAGTGCATCACTCTTGTGCCTCTGGCTGATTGTTATGGAGATGAGGCCTAGCAGCAAGGAGGAGGGCAGTGTATTCCCTCAGGAACCTGACCTCTGCATGTTAATAACTCTGCATACAGATTGGACTGAGCAAGATGGGGAAAACTTACGGGTATTGGACAACACAGTTTGGAGAATTAGAGACACAGGAACTCAAATCTTAATATTTCAACCATTATCTAATTCCTAAGGTAAAGCAAGGTAATTCTTAAGGTATTTCTAACAAGTATTACCTATGAGAAAATAAAATCCCGGGCAGCGCTGAGTATGTACACTAGTTAAGTATAAAATGAAATAAAATAAAATTACAGTGCTAAATATAAAATATTAATAGTGCAACAGTATTAAAAGGCATAAAAGAATAATGCCTTATACTATAATATACTATTTAGTTTATATACTAAATACTATAATACATGATGATGATGATGATGATGATGATGATGATACCATATATTGACACTTAACTCATCCGTTAGCTGTTTTCTATTCACAACAGGATCATAACTGCAACCCCCCATCTTGATTTTTGCAATACATCTTGTCTGAAATTTCACCTTTTAATCTTCATGTAATCCTTCTCCCTCCGTTAATTCTGTTAACCTCTCAGTTCTGCTGATCTTGACCTGCTACCTGGACATATTATTATTTCTCCTCCAAGGGTGATAAACACAGCAGTTTCCACATTTTGCAGTTCCTTTTTGATGTTAACTCATTTTTTTTCAATGCATTTTTTTTTTAAGTCTGAAGCTTTGAAGCTACAAGGAGAGTTTTAAAAAATTCAATCCACCTGCTCAGCACCTTCTGGAGAGTCTTGCAAAACAGAATTAGAACAAAAAGTTGGAAGGTCCCCAATCAGGAATTTGTATTTATGCAGACACGCATGGCAATATTGAACAGAAAAATATTGCTCCTATTTGAATATAATTATCATGCTGTAATTCTCTGTGAGTGTTGCAGAGATCCTAAAAATTCAACCAGGAGGAATATGAAAGCCCAAATGAATCTCTCTGTGCTATCGTTGGCTTCATTAAAAAAAATAAAACCTCAGTGCACATAACCTCAAATGTTTTTGCAATTAGAAGTGGAGCAATAGCAATGCTGGGTGTGAACTGCTACTGCGGGAGAAGTTTGATGGAGTCAAATTGTTTGCAGATTGCAGCCTTTAGCACATACTGCCAGTCCTCTAATTGTATGCCACAAGAGACCTGCTTGCATGCAAGGAGAAATTAACTTATCACTGGTCTCTGTGAGGCCCAGAGGTCTCTCACGCAGAACGGAGAGCCCAGTGTATGTCTTGTCTTGTCTGCTGATTGATTTGTCTGCTCTTGGTCAGCCATCAAGGACTAGTGGAGGAGACTGTGCCCCAACCTTTCAGCAGCACACAAAGGACCTTTCCGCATGGCATTTGCCATGCGAAAGGGCGCCTAGAGCATCACGCGATTGTGAGGAGCAATCTGCGTGACGCACTCACAATCACACAATGCTCCAGGAAGAGGACAAGAGGCAGGTTTTTAAAGGGCTGTGCAGCCCTCATCAGACCTGCCGAGAGGGAAGGCGCCGCTCGCACACTTTTTCATTTTCAGCTTTGAGCCAAAAATGGTACGTGGTTGCGCATTGCTCCAGGGCCCCACGCGCACTTGCCGTGGGTGCGGAGCCTCCGGAGCCACGGTGGTCGTGCTTCCTGCCCCAGCGCAGCCTGGGAAACTCCCAGGCTGCGCTGTGGAAGGAAGAGGTGGGGCTCTTGCGCTACCTGCTTGTGCGGAGCTGAAGCAGCGGGGACACAACATGACAGTTAAAGTGGTACGAAAGTGCTATAATTACATAGTATGGATAGACTTCTAGTCAGAACTGTGAAGGAGCTCTACAGGGTCCTGATCCATACCCCCAAAATAGTCCTAGGCCATTTCCACTCTAGACTGTTATAGTGCTATTATTCCACTTTCAACATTCTATGGAATCCTGGAGTTTGCCGTTTTCCTCAGGCCCCTCCCCAAATTGCAAATCCCAGGATTCCATAGGATGTTGAAAGTGGAATAATAGCACTATAACAGTCTAGTGCAGAAATGCCCCTAGATCTTTTAAAGTTCAAACTAAAACGAAGTGTGGATTCACTGCTCCACTGAAATTGGACCAGCCAGCAGCCACTGAATAAATTCTGACTTGATTCATTCTTATATGGTCAATGAGAGAACAGAGGAAAGAAATATTTCTTTCATTTGGGGCACCCATGTGGGAGGGGGTTTCTCAGAGAAAGGTGTGCATTTTCATGAGTGTTTCTAGTCCATTTCTGGGAAATGCACAGTAGTGGGGAATGGAACAGCATAATCACTGCCTTGTACTAAAATCTGTAGCATTGATTGGCTGGGGAGTGTCTTTGATGACCAACCATGGGTATAACAAGACCAGACACAAGGAGTGGGTTGAAAATTGGCCATTTTATTTTAACAACAAACCTATCTGACCTTTAACCCCTGAGAGCTGCAATAAGGGGGAAGCAAGCTAGCATGGGAGCAGTTGTGATAGGCAGTTTCCCCCAGACCTCCTCCCCAACTTTCCCTGGGCAAAACACCTAAGCCCCAAGGAGAACCCAAAAAATAGTTTGCTGCCCCAGTCTGCCTGCAACTGGAAGGCCAACCCAAGAATCCTTCCCCCAAGTTACATGATTTAAAGTGAGGACTCAGCCCTCAGGTCAGCCCCAAAGGAAGTCACCTTCCCCACCCTCCTAATAGCATGGCCTAAAGAGACAGTTCCCGAGCCCCCCATCACCAAATGGGTGCCGTAGAGGGTCACCAAGTTCCAACTTCTCTTCCCCCTGCTACTTGCTAAGTGACTGCCTATTTAAGACTAGCTCCTTGTCGCAGTCGCAGTCAACAGTATAGAGTAGGGGAAAAAAAACATGGAAAAGTATAGAAGATCAACCAAAATGTTAGAGATGTGGAATCATCCAAAATACGAATTTTTTGTTGTGCTCCATCCTCCAAAACATTGGGTTGGAAGGTTTCTATGAAGATGCATAATTGTTGGTTGGTGCATGCCCTAATTGGACATCTTTGTGTTTCTATTTTAATTAGGGATAAAATATAACTAATCTCTTAGTAGTTTTGGAAATGGGGGTCTTACCCAAGCAGATCTACACATATAAATGTTTATCTGTGCAGTGCAGGATTTCTAACCAAGATCGTCCATCACAGACTACCTTTTGTGAGTTTATGAACCCATAGCTGTGTCGCAGAAATGCACTGAAATCTTGTTAGTGAATGATAAAGATGAGCATCCATACACTGTGCGAGTACTCCAGTGTGCGTCATGCACTTCTGATGTGCATCGGGCACTTATAATGTATATCAGGTGCTCCTGTGCTCCAGCACATCCTAGCCAGTGTCTGGATACCCCTGATAAGCTCAGTGCCCACAGCGTATCAGCCAATGGTGCATCCGTCACTCCCAAGCAGAACACTGCACAATAAATGCCTGTACATTGTAACATCAGGGCAACACATAGGTGAACGTTGACATTGCAAAACTACTCACTTCAATTTTGTGTCCACTTAAAGCCACTTATGGAGATGTGAGTCCCAAGCAGAATGTCAACCTTTGTCTCTTGCCCATGTGGAAGTGTTTGTGAATGTCAAAGCGAGGGCAGCAGCAGCATTTTGTTGATTGGTGTGCAATTCTTTCTCCAGGAGCATCCGATGCCTTCGCAATATTATCCACTGGAACCTGATCACGACATTCATCCTGAGGAACGTGATGTGGTTTGTGCTCCAGCTGATTGACCACAACATCCACGAAAGCAACGAGGTACTCATTCGGTGGCAAGGCAAAAGAAAAAGCTGCTTCAGGTTTATACCTCTGGGATTGCAATTGGCAGGAGAGCGTTGAGTCAAAGCATTGCTTCTCTCTCATGAAAGGTTCCATTTTCTGTGCAATCCATCTCTGGTTCGTATTGTTTCTGTCGGCTGTGCAGTGCTGTCGTCAGCATAAGGACGAAGGCCGCCCATTGCAGCCTCTCAACTGCTTTGCAGCTTCATTGGCTTTGAACAGACATGGGCAACTGCAGGAAGGACTAGGCACCACTTTTTCTGCCCAAGGGACCCTCCCCGCCAAAAAAGCCAAACAAACAAACCTGTCCAGTTCTGAGGCCCTTCCGCACTATGATATCATAGCGTTATGATTCCACTGTACTGCCATGACTGTGGAATCCTGGAACCTGTAGACACCACAGCATCAAGATCTCAAACCCAGGCCCTTTCCACACCTTACATTTTTTTGGTGCTGGGGTGCAAAGACTGTGCAAGCAGCCTCCAGCGAGAGGCTCTGACGTCCCCGCTGTTTCAGCTCTACATGAGCTGCCTGCTCCCAAGCAGGTAACGCAAGAGCCCTGCCTCTTCCTTCCTTCCTTCCAGCCGAAAATGAAAAGGTGCACGATTGGCACTTGCCGGTCTCTGGAGTGTCGCGCAATTGTGAGTGTCTTGTGCAGATTGCTCCTCACAATCGCGTGATGCTCCAGGCGCCCTTTCGCATGGCGAATGCTGTGCGAAAAGGGCCTAAGAGTTCCCATCATACAAAAGTCAAAATATAGTTAAACAAACAATATAATTAAAATTGATTTTAAAGCAGAGAAAAAGAAAAAAATACAGACAATACAGAATACATTAATATCAATACAGCACATATTATTTTATTGTTATGCAATAACTGCTAATGTTTTTAGCAGGGCCTGTGAGGGTTTACTCAGTACTTTAAAATGTTACTTTTGCGGGATGTGATCCTTCAGCTTATGGAGAATGTTTCGGGAGGTCCCATGTTGAATGCAACTCCCAACCCTCTAATCGACTCTCTGCATTGCATAAATTTCCCTCGTTCAGCACTATAAATGCTGTGTGCCCTTGGGCATCTGATCACCACAGAGAATGAATTTGCAATTGCCAGAAAGTAATGGTGCTTGTCGCAGGAGGAGACAAAAGATGGGTTCCTTCATTTGCTCCTTTCCTCTGAACCAATTTATTCTGCCCAAGATCAGCCTTGGGCCCAAAGAATATTTCACTGTCTCCTCTCTGTCTGCTCTCCCCCCTCTAAAAACTCCTGAAATTTCCTTAAAATCCTCATTCTCGAAAGGAAAGCATTTGTGGAACTGCATTTGTTTACTTTCATCTTGTAGGAAGATTTGGTACTTACAGTCAGGGGAAGGCAACGGCAAGCATTCTTGGAATGAATCTCAACAAGAAAATGCTAAGATAGGACCACTGTAAATTGGGGTCAACTTAGAAGTACATAATGGCACAACAAAAGATGCAAAGTGCAGCAGAGCTACCGAGATACGAGTTTGTAGAAACAGAAGGAATTATTCAAGATATTCTTGTAAGATATGAAGAGAAACTTAAAATCATAGAGACGGAAGAGACCACAAGGGTCCCAACTCCATGTCACACAGGAAGACAAAATCAAAGCACTCCCAACACATGGCCATTCAGCCTCTGTTTTAAAAGTTTCCAAAGAAGGAGACTCCACCATATTCTGAGGCAGTGTATTTCTCTGTTGATTGCTCTTACTGCCAGGAAGTTCTTCCTAATGTTTAAGTGGAATCTCTTTCCTGTAGTTTGAATCCATTGCTCCACGTCCTAGACCCTGGAACAGCAAGAAACAATCTTGCCCCATCTTCCATATGACATCCTTTCAAATATTTAAACATGACTATCATGTTACCTCAATCGTCTCTTCTCCAGTCTAAACTTACCCAGCTCCATAAGCCATTCCTCATAGGCTGTGGTTTCCAGATCTCTTACCATACTCCGGACACATTCCAGCTTGTCGATACCACCTTGAATTGTGGCATCCAGAAATGGACACAGTATGCCAGGTGAAGTCTGACCAAAGCAGAATAGTGTGGTACTATGTCTTCCCTTGACCTAGATGCCATGTGCCTAGAATCACATTGGCTTTTTTCCTGCACATCATACTGTTGACTCATTTTTAGCTTGTGGTCTATTAAGACTCCAGGTCACTTTCCATTAGGAAAAAAAATAGGCCTTATCTGGGACTCAAATGTTCCCAGAAAGGAACAAAAACATGTTTGCAAGTGTGGTGGGATCTGGGAGTAGAAAATGAAAACCTGTTTGATAGGGTAAGGTGTGTTGTGTGTGTGTGGCCTTCCAAAGTCTGCTGGTGGTTCACGTTGGAAACAAAGAGGCATCAGTGTTCATATAAAGTGATTAGTAAGAAGAAATTCTAGAGAGCACACCTCCTCTTTGGTTTCACCTCTCCATTTCTTTCTTTGATCTATGTATAGGTCACTACCCCTTCTTCCAAAATTTAGTTAGTCCTTTGTCTGGGGAGGGAGCATCTGTGAGACTCTTGCCCAACCTCCACCCATGAAAACCTGCCTTAGGGGCTCTTCTACTGAAGTTTAGGTAATCTTTTGTATCGCCTGTCCCAAGATGGAAAGCAATAAAAGTAAGTTTTCTTTTTTCTTTTTCCTAACCTTAAAAGAGCATCTTATTTCCTTCTGTTTCCTGCCACGAACTCATATTGCTCTGGCTGCGCTCCACTCTGTTTGATATAGATACCAAATATTCCTATAGTTCAATGCCCCCTAACCCCTGACAGTTGCCCAGCCTTGCCCTGGAGGGTAGTATGAGCAGGCTTTGCAAAATCTTGTGGTTCTCAGAAGTTTATTTTAGGAGGAGAGAACTTCAAAAAAAATAAAGACAATGGAAACTTGGCATATTCTCTTTGCATGGAATGGTGACTGCCTGAAGGAGTGTGTTTGGAAACAGAGGGAATAGAGAATCCTAGAGTAAGATGTTGCTGGCACGTGGACAGGCTGACTAAACTGAACAGGAGTACTCCACCCCACAACACATTGTAGCTGGACTCACTTTCTTTCTCTAGACCCATTAAATAAAAGTCACAGTCAGTAGTGGCTGGTGATCCCCGTGATGGCAAGATATAGTCTGAACTTTAAAGGGACCACTCCAGGTGATAAACTCTGTGCCCCAAATAGGTTCAGCATATTGGATATTTAAAAAAACCCTCAGACTAAAGCCCAGATGGCTTTCCTGCCCCACTGCAACCCTCTAATGGTTTCAATACCGTCAGAGTGCATTTCGTTTCTCAAGCTTGAGATCTCTCACCATACGCTCATCTCACCTGCCTGAAACTTTATCCTTACAAGAACTTCACTGTAATTTATGATGCTATTCTTCAGGTCTTGATGCTATCTTGAAAAAAAACCCAGTCTATTAATTCTCCTCTGCCTGCCGGCCGCCATCTTTTTCTAAAGGAAGATTCCCATAAATAATTTCTGTCTCCTGGCCAGGTTCCAGTCCTAAACAATAGGATTCTGCCAGACTAAATTATGGACCATATTTCTCAATGCTGTAGAAGTATGTTTTTCACCTTATTCTGTCTCATCTCATTTTGCCTTTCCTTTTTCATCTTTGAGTGTAAGTCGTCCTTTCCCATGTATACTTGCTGAATTCAGACAACCCCCTTTTCTCCTTATAGGTACATCATTTTTCACTAAGATCTTCTCAAAAGAAGCAACGAGTAACTTTAGCAACTTTCTTTTTGCATAGTTTGAGACTTGTTCTGTGCAAAATTCACACAAGGTATTTTTGCTCAGGAAACAAGTTTCTGCACAGAAAATAATCTGCTGTCTTCTAATAAAAAAAATGCTGTTTTCTCTGCAAAACTTCCTTGCGGAAATTATTCATAGAATGAGTGCTGATCTGAGGAGATTCTCATTAGTCCAAGGGCCCATTCACACTACAGAATTACATCTTTATAATTCCATTTTGAACTACTATGATTCCATGGAATTCTGGGATCTGCAATTCAGGAAGGGGCATTAGAATTTGTAGCCAGAGAGCTCCAATGCCTCACCAAATATGGATATGTGGATAAAAGTGCGGAGGCAATGTCAAAAGAGAATGAGGAAGATGAAAAAGAATTCCATAAATCTTCACACCAGGCAGGCAGGGGTAGTTTAAATTCTGTTCACACAATTACTAGCCACAAAAAGACACTTTTTTCATATCGAACTCTGCAGGACGGTGACTGAAAGTGCTGGGGTTGAGGTTCCAACTGTAGATGTGACCCAGCTCAAATGTAAATGGAGCCCTAGATGTCCACCTTTGTTCAGAACTCCAAAGAAAATTCCACAAAAATCACAAAAAGAGAGGAAGAGAAGATGTTCTTTGCTAATTCCTTCTGGCCCTTGCCTTGCCCAAGGATGACATGGAGGGGAGAGTAACTAGCTGTGAAGAGAGAAGCTGGGGAAGCCTGGTTGGAACCAGCCAATCACAGCCTTTGGAAAGCTGTGAAGGGAGGTACTGTGGGGAGGGGCAGTGAAAGAACTTGGGGCTTTCCTGTTAAAGGCTCAGATAGGAAAATGATAAAATAAATTAGGGCAATCAAAGAGGATGAAATCTGAAAAAAGGTTTGGGGAGCTGGAAATGTGGAAAGGATTTCATGTGTAACCTGATTGTTATATTAGAAATATCGGTCATATTTTACTGCATCAAACTCACTAATTAGCAAAGCCACTTGTCCATACAGGGATCAGCTTGAGGTCTGAGTATCAGATCCTCAGAGGAGAGAACTTGAGGGTAGAAGGTCAAGGTGAGTGCAGGGCCACCTTATCCATTAAGTATAGGCACAGTGCTTTTATTTTAGGACCAGAAAAACAGGATTTTGGGATGTACAAAAACATCCCTAGTGGTGTTTCCAGGCAAGGTGGGGAGTCAGATATAAGAGTACCTAGGGTCTACTAAAATCTTAATGTGGTCCTGGGTGAGTGACAGGGTCCCAAGGGCTGGAGCTGTGGGGTCTACCTGGAGCTGGAACTGTGGAGTCAACCAGCCATCACACATTTCAGCCATGCTGTCCTCATCTCTGTGCAGACACTTTCTGTATGATGAGCAAAAGAGGCCAAAGATCAGTTTCTTCAAGTGAACAGATGAGGTAGCATTTTTAGCTCAGCTTAATCAGATAGCTGCATAATTTTATGGATCTCCCAAAAGCAGATGTAATTATACCTGCTTAAGGAATGGCATCTCTAATTTTATGCTTCATGAGTCATGAACGTGGAGGCTCAAGAGAGAACTCATTCGTTTCTCATTTTTCTCCTTCTTCTTCCATCACCACTGATATTTAATTAGTTCATTTTCAGATGGGTTGATCTTAATATGATTATTTTCAGGATGGGTTGATCTTAATATGATTATGGTCAGGAGACACAGAGATTCTGAAATTCTACAGAAATGCACAGTGTGTCGTTGGGTATGAAATGCAAGTTTTTAAGAATTCATTTTACAGTAAACTTACAATTGCACATGTTTCTAGCGCCTTTTAATGAAAGTGTCTATGAAATCTTAAAGAAGAAGATGGAAAGGGGTTCTATGAACCTTTACATTCATGCAGGCTGTAATGTTCTGTCTCAGTCGAGCTCAATAACCAGGCTTCATGGATGATGGATGAAAGGTTTAGATGTAGCAGAGAGACATTGCTTTGGCCAGAGCTGAAGATGCAGCACAGGTTTTGCTTTTAAGAGCTCTCCCTCCCAGAGGTTTGGATTCTTTCCCACATAACGCCAGGCTGTGTCAGTTGACCCAGGCTCTGGCCAGCCTTTCCCTCCCAATTCCCAAACAGCAAAGTGTTCAGCAATATGGCAACAGAGCAACTAAGCCAGTGGTTCTCAACCTGTGGGTCCCCAGATGTTTGTGGACTTCAGCTCCCAGAAGCCCCAGCCACTATGGTCAATGCTCAGGGCTTCTGGGAGCTGAAGTCCAAAAACATCTGGCGACCCACAGGTTGAGAACCACTGAACTAAGCAGTTAAGTAATCTAACTAGCATGTCAGAGGAGCCTAACTATGATTCCACTTTCAACATCCTATGGAATCCTGGGGTTTGCAGTTTAGGGAGGGGCCAGTAGGATTCCATAGGATGTTGAAAGTGGAATCATAGTGCTATAGCAGTCTCATGCAGAAATGGTCTCTGATGCAGGCAGAAGTAGATTAAATTCTGCTCACACAGTAGCTAGCCTACAAGAAGCAGAATATGAGTGCAGTAACATCTCACCTACATGTATTCATGGTCAGCTGGCACTGACATTCTGACTCCAGTCTTGAAGGTAGGATATAGGCTAGGAAATACCCACCAACATCTCACAGGTGAAAACTGGACCCAAATGACAACCGACCAAGCAACATCAGAGTGTGAACAAGAGAGCAAAAGTTATTAAGAAGGAAGGAGGCACCACTTAGGTGAGGCTGCAGTTGTATACTTTTGCTTGAGTCTCCAGGGAAGGGCAAGTTTCTTCCCCTGCTTAGTTGAACACAAACTGCTTTTACACTTTGAACTCAGTTTTCAACAATGGAAATAAGGTGAGGAGCAAGAGCGAAAGTGGGAGAAGGAGAGAGAATCTACTAGGGTGTTTTAAAAGCAGCTGTAAAAGTGGGATGACGGAGGATTACCGTATTTGCTGCATATAAGATGCACTTTTTCCCTGAAAAATAACACTTAAAAATAGGATACGTCTTATATGCCAATGGGTCTTTATAAGCCAGCAAAAACCAACCCCTTTCCTATGCATTTTGCCACCATGCAAGTTGTTAGCACGGAGGCAAAATGCACTGGAAAGGAAGGAGAAGCTCTGGAGGGGGAAAGGAACCCCTCATGCAAGGCTTCCCCACTCCCCCTTTCACTTCCATTTTGCATGGCAAGGGAAAAGAGGTAGCTCTGGAGGGGGGGAAAGAAAGTTCGTGTAGCTTCCTTTTTGCCCCTCTGGAGCTCTCTCCTTTCCCTTCCCCTGCCAAAGAACGGAAAAAAGAGGGGGGAAGAAAGATCCTAGGAACTTTCTTTCCTGCCTCTGGAACTTCCTCTTTTCCATTTCCCTGCCAAATGGAGGGAAAAGGGAAGAGGAAAGAAAGATCCTAGGAATGCTATTTTTTTTAAAAAAAACTAGGGTTTTTGCTCCCAGAAAATAACATTAAAAATGGGGTGTGTCTTATATGCCAGTACGTCTTATACGCCAGCAAATACTGTAATCAGGACAGTCCCTGCCAAATTAGGAGACTCAGGAGGATTCTAACAGCCCTTGATAGCTTTGTCTACATTATAATTTACAGCCAAAATGGGGAAAGTGTGACCTATGGGTCAAATGCAGCCTCCCAGGAATGTATAGGAAACGCTTACCTCTCAACACAGCTCACCGGGTTATAGACTAAAAGCGGGAAACACTGCAGTCTGTCCCAGACCTTAGGAGAATCAGCAGAATTTTTAAAAATGCAAATAATAATTGCAATGAATTAAATGCAACTATTGCAGGAACTTGTAGAGATCTCCCAGAAGATCATACTGAGAGCCCGCATTGTGTAGTGGTTCCTGCACTGAACTATGACACTGAAGACCAGGGTTGAAATCCCTGCTCCGTCGTGGAAACCCAGTGGGTGACCTTGGGCAAGTCACACTCTCTCAGCCAAAGAGGAAGGGAAAGGTAACCCCCCCTCTGAACAAATCTTACTAAGAAATGCCCATGGTAGGGTCCTCTTAGGGTTGCCATAAGTAGGGAAATGACTCAAAGGCACACAAGAACAACAGCAGCAATGTCGAAATGGATACCGATTCATTTCACACCTGTCCCTGTGGTTCTCACCCACAACTCCTCTTTGACTTCTCCGCCAGCTGTGGTGTCGGTGCATCACGACCATCTTCAACTACTTCGTGGTGACCAATTTCTTCTGGATGTTTGTTGAAGGCTGCTACCTGCACACGGCCATCGTCATGACCTACTCGACAGACAAGCTGAGGAAATGGGTCTTCCTTTTCATCGGATGGTGTACGTAACACGGAAGGAAATAACAGGGTTGGAAATAACATTTCTTTTTAATTTGTTCCCTGGCAGAGGAGAAAGTGCAAAAGAATAATAATGCAGCACCAACTTTTCTGCCATTTTCTGCTGGTATTCTCATTTTGCAAAGGGTTTTGGAGAATTTTTATGGGCAAAAATGGAGATGGCTTTTTTTTTTAAAAAAAAAAAGACATTTTGTGCAGAAAACACATTTGTCATGCAAAAAGAACCCCTCCAATTCCTATGCAGAAAACATAATTTTCTGAACAAAATGTTAGTGAAGCAAAACAAGTGTTATTTCTACACATAATAATTCCTGGAACACTTTATAAAATGTGAGTAGGAGAACACTGAGCAGAAATATTCATTCTTTCCCATAGTGAGGAGAAAAATCATCCTTGCATGAGAGGATGTTATAGCTGAAGATTTATGGTTTTTAACTTACAACTGATTTAAACTGCTTTTTAAATCACTGCTAAGTGTACCTTTTCAATTGTTTTAATATTATTAATAGTTTGATTCTATTTTAATAGTGAGCCTCATAACTACAGACTGAGCCAGACTGTACAACAATCCAAAAGGTGGTTAAAAACTTTTAAACCTCTCCATTCGTTTGTAGACAGACTGGCCATTTCTACACTAGACTGTTATAGTGCTATTATTCCACTTTCAACATCCTCAAACCCCTCCCTAAACTGCAAACCCCAGGATTCCATAGGATGTTGAAAATAGAATAATAGCACTATAATAATCTAGTGCAGAAATGGCCTGACTTTTCTTCTCCCCCTGGTTTTGCCATCCCTTCTCCCAACCTGCTGGGTTAAAATGGAGACAGATGGGGGATTCTGGGATGTGCAGTCCAAACAGCAACTTTCCCAAACTCTGGATGCCCTCAAGACTTCCCCCAAAATCCTGCACGCTAACCACTGTGCAGCACTGTCTCTCATTGACAGTATGGAAATCTGGCTCCCACATGGCAAAAGCCATTCCTTCCAATGGCCAACTGAGGCACTCCACGACATCTCCCCTGAGAGAAGCAATATTTGTCAGAACAATCTATAGATTTCCTGTTTTCTCTTTGTAGGTATTCCGTGCCCGATCATCATTGCTTGGGCTGTCTGCAAACTCTATTACGAAAATGAACAGTGAGTAACACCATTCCTTTCTCTGTGTTCTTTGGTGAGCTTGGAAAGGTGATCAAAACCGCTGGGCCAAAATGCTATGTATGGAAATGATAAAGGCATAGATTCAAATCATAGTGGCAGCTACTGCCTTACATTTTGTGGGCAGGAGAACAGTAAATCCATTCTGGTTCTAGTCTGAACGATGACTAAAGGAGCTCTGTGAGGTTCTGGACCCTCTTCTCAAAATAGACTCAGCACTTTGGAGAGCTGTTTTAAAGTTCACACTAATAGCCAGAGTAAGGCCATTTCTGCGCTACGCTCTGATAGCGCGATGATTCCACTTTCAACATCCTATGGAATCCTGGGGTTTGCAGTTTTGGGAGGGGCTGGCTGGAATCATAGCGCTATAACGGTCTAGTGCAGAAATGGCTTAAATCTGCACCATGCAGACACCCGCCCACCGTTCAACATGGGAGCCCTCACCTCCCACTCCCAGAACCTCAGGCCAGAATCCTGCGGGTGTTGCCCTACTGCTTTGTGGTCACTGGACAATGGGCATATTCACTTCGCGGTTGCACTTGGGTTCCACAAGGAGAACCATATCGCAGGCAGTTGCACACCCTTAGACAAGGAATAACCATTTGTCAATGCCATCAAAGTATTCCTTGATTTGTTTATGGACTTTCTGAGCAATAAGATTCCAAACAATGCAATAATTTGTGGGTATGGTTATTAGTGAGAGCCATCATGGTGTAGCAGTTTGAGCATTTTATTATATCCCTAGAGACCAGGGTTGGATTCTCTGCTCAGCCAGGGAAACCATGGGTTGACCTTGGGCACATCACATACTCTTAGCCTTTCCTTTCACCTGGTTTCTGGGTCTAGGCATGATGTTGGTGTGTCAGCTCCTTCCTTCCTTCCTTCCTTCCTTCCTTCCTTCCTTCCTTCCTTCCTTCCTTCCTTCCTTCCTTCCTTTGAAATATAGCAGTGGTTCTCAAGCTGTGGGTCCCCAGATGTTCATGGACTTCAGCTCCCAGAAGCCCTGAGCATTGACCATAGTGGCTGGAGCTTCTGGGAGCTGAAGTCCACGAACATCTGGGGACCCACAGGTTGAGAACCACTGAAATATAGCCTACAGCACCTTGGTATTCATGGGTGGTCAGAGATAACCCTGCTTAGCTTCCAAGATCAGATGGGATATTAGCATATTTGGGCAACATCTATACTGTTCATTTTTGCAATGAAGTCAGAATTTCAGCTTTGAAGGCTGCTGGCTCTGCTTGCATATAGTATGCAGACGTGTGGCATATACTGAAGGCAAGCCAAAAATGCTCCTGAGGTCATACCCTCCTGGGCTGCTGATGTTTGCTAGCTGCAAAAATGTGGAGCCTTTTTTAAATAAAACAAAACAGCAAAGTCTTACAATTTCCAGAGCCGAGAGGCTTACAGGCAGTAGCTAATTTTTCACCTTTGTTTGTACAGCATTTTCTATTCCAGCAGCTAGCTATGGTAGAAATAATATTTAAAAATTTCAGCAGGCGCAAGGAAACCCATTCCATGAAAGAAAAGCCAATCCATCAATTTTGTTCCGTAGGCATAACTAAGCTGTAAAACAAAACAGAGCACCCAGCAATTTGGAAGCCTAATTGTGGATAATTCCTAAAGGCGCAACACAATCCCATTATAGTTTATTTGACGTATGGGATTTGCACTAACTTAATCAATGGCCTTTTCTGTTTACAGATGCTGGTTTGGCAAGGAGCCGGGGAAATATATAGATTACATCTATCAAGGACCAGTGATTCTTGTTCTGCTGGTAAGAGAACCCACGGCTCTGAAATTGTACAGCTTGGAAAAATTACTTTTCAGAAGTGGCCATGGAGAATTCTGGGAGTGGCCGTCCAAAAAGAAAAGTAACTTTCCTAAGCCTATGTATGAGAACTAGGAGAGCTGCTGCCTGTCAACATAGACAGTATTGAGCTGGATGAACAACTGTTCCAGTGAATTCTCCCTATGTTTCTAATGAGAGGCAGCTTTCTTTGATTCCCTTGAAGATGCCGGATTGCTCGGTGAGAATGCTGACATCTTGCCAGACATGTTGTCAAATAAATTGCAGCCTTCTAGTTAATACAGACTCCTTTCTTTGCCCTAAAGGAGCAATTTTTCACCCACACCTTCCTCTCCTCCCCACCCAGCTTTTCAGTAGTTCTTTCACAACTGACACTTAAATTTCTTCGGGTCCTAAAGAAACCGCTGAGCACCTGCAACAGTCAACATGTAACTTTTATGGCTCTTTTCTGACAGTTAGGTTTGAAGTGCGCATTCTCTGTTCGAAAGCTTCTGGGTTGCATTCATTCACCTCACCTTCTCCAAACAGTGCTAGGGATACCATTTTTGGTCATGTTCTTCAAGCTTTGCTTTGAAAGTATGAGGTCAAACAATTTAGCTGGGGATTTTGGGAGTCTCCGTTCCTGCCACCTGGGGGATTGTGGGTATCGTAGTCCAAACAAAGGACGCTTTTAGCACCAGGAATTCCATAGAAGACTGGCATTGGGGAAACAGGCTGTTTGAAGTTTAGGGAAGTTTAGGGAAATGTGTCTTCCTTCCTTGGAAGCACTATGCAATCTGATTAAATCAAGTGCATTATGCAGTGTAATAGACTGTTATGCTCACATCGCACAATAGCAAAATCCCATCCAGAATCTTCATGGTTAGAGACTTTCAGATAGAGGTTTCCACCTCCCAAGGATGCCCTAGCAGTGATCCTCCTTCATTACTAGCTGGAAGGTTGGACCAGGTGGTCCCTGAGACCTCTTCCAACTTTGCGATGCATCTCTTTGGCATAAAAATCTCTTTTCAGTCTAGCATTCAACTTAATGGTCTGTATTTTTGTAAAGCAAGTTGTGAAACTGGGCTTGCATCCAAGGAGACACAGCTGAGCATGAAAGTGGTTGGAAATCTATTTCTCGTGTTAAAAAATTGGGTATTTGTTGATGGTAGGCAGAACAAAGAAGACTTCTTGTTGTTGGGTGCCTTCAAGTCGTTTGACCCTAAGGGAAACCTATCATGGGGTTTTCTGGGGCTGAGAGTATGTGACACACCCAAGGTCACCCAGTGGGTTTCTGTGGCCGAGTGGGGAACTGAACCCCGGCCTCAAACGTCTGAGTCCAGTCCTCAAACCACTACATGATACTGGCTCCCATAGAAAATTGTAAGCTATTTAAAAAAGTATATTGCCACTCCTATGGCTCCTTTTCACTGCACAATTATAGCATTGTGATTCTGCTTTAGAAGCCATGGCAACATCCTATGGAATCCTGGGGTTTGTAGTTTGCGGGGTTCTAAACTTCTTTGGCTAAGAATTCTAAACACCACTCCTGAAACTGCTAGTCCCAGGATTTCACAGGATGTTGTTGTAGCAGTTAAAGAGGAACCAAAGCCCTATAATTGTGATGTGTGAAAGGGGCCCTAGAGGTTTTGAGATCAGGCAGCTCACCCCAGCCAGACCCCCAGTTAGAAAAAAAAAAGTCAGTTTAGGGATTCTGGAGTTGTTAAGGCTCAGAAAAACTTCTCTGGCGACCACACATGGTCTCAGAGTTGCTGTTGTTGTTTTTATTAATATTTCATTTCAGGGTCTCACTTTGCCCATATCCTCCAAAGTTTCCTAGATGCAAACCAGGATATATGTGGCCAAGCACAGTGTGGTCAACATGGCAAATTTTTTTCATGTGGAAGAACACACAAACTGGTAGATGCTGCAGCAATTTGCTTTTGGGTGAACCTTCTGGGGAGAACACAGTCCCTCTCCTCTCTTCTTCCCCTGCTGAATTGACTCGGTGCAATCTGAACTCAGGCCATTTCCACACCACACTGTTACAGTGCTATTATTCCACTTTCAACCTGTTGTGGAATTTTGGGGTTTGTAGTTGACTGGGGAGGCCTAAGAGCTCTCTGGCTGAGAATTCTCAAGGCCCCTCCCTAAACTGCAAACCCCAGGATTCCATAGGATGTTGAAAGTGGAATAATAGCACTATAACAGTGTAGCATGGAAATGGCTTCGGTTCGCAGCAATAGACGTAACCTGAGAGCAGTGAGACCAAATGGGAGGAGGAGAGAGAATCTGGGATCTTTTAAAAGCAACTGGAAAAGCAGAATGGCAGAGGATTAATCGGGACTGTCCCTGCCAGATAGGGAGTTTACGCATGCCTGCTCATGGCAATAAGGGAAGCCTAGGAATTGCACAGTCGTTGGATAACCAGAACATCCCTTTTTCAGCAGATCCTCTGAAACGTTCTCCTTAAGGGCCCTTTCCGCACGACAGTCTTATAACGCGATTATTCCACTTTCAACCTCCTAGGGCAGTGGTTCTCAACCTGTGGGTCTCCAGATGTTCATGGACTTCAGCTCCCAGAAGCCCCAGCCACTATGGTCAATGCTCAGGGCTTCTGGGAGCTGAAGTCCAAGAACATCTGGGGACCCACAGGTTGAGAACCACTGTCCTAGGGAATCCTGGGGTTTGCAGCTTCGGGAGGGGCCAGCCGGCCCCTCCCGAAGCTGCAAACCCCAGGATTCCCTAGGAGGTTGAAAGTGGAATAATCGTGCTATAAGAGTGTTGTGCGGAAAGGCTGGAGCATTGAGCAGAATGCCACCCTTGCTTTCCTGCTGTCACCACCACAGCAGCCCGGCCACCCCACAAGCAAAAAGTGCCATGCAGGCCAGCTGCCCCTGCTGTGCTCTTCTGCCTTTTCATTTTGCTTTACATTAAAACAGCTTCTCTGTTGCCTAGGAGTTCAGCTGCTAACGCTGATCCTTCCTCACCTAGAATGAGATCTAATTGGTGTGTGAGTTATGAAGGCTCCACCAGTTTAATACGGTGGGCACAGCTGGGAGATGAAAATGTAGGGGAAAAAACCAACACAAACTAACAGAAAAGGCCACTCTGCCCTGTATTACATGCCAGGCACTGGCGAATTGCTTTCCCCTCTGCTCCTTAAATGTCTTTGGCAATTCGAACGGCAAGAAAGATATTGAAGTGAGCAGCTCTCTGCCAAAGAAAAGACCTTTCTCAGCATAACTTTCCCTGGCAGATTATCATGGGATGTAATGAAGAATTAGAAAATGTTCCTTTTAGACTCTCTAGTGTTAGTCACGGTGGAATTTGCATGACATTTACAGAAACTGTAATGATAGATGTCACCAATGCTCAGTGAAAGTAATACCGTATTCTTATTATCGCAGATGATAATTCTTATAAATGGGCCATTGGTTTCCAGAAAATGCTGATAATACACTTAATGAGATCTCAGAAACACGGTTAACAGCACCAGACCCTACAGTGCTTCTCCTAAATTATGTTAAAAGAATGTTACTCATGAATGTCCCAGAATTTTTGATATACGTTTTTAACTACTAGAAGACTGACTTATTCAGAGCACCAGAAAGCCATAGGAAGATGGCTTAGAAATTATCAGGGATTTTTCAGTTTTGTTAAATTAAGAGCCTATTACTTTTCTGACAAAGGGTATTGATCATCTTCTGAAAGAACCCTCAACGGTAAATAGCCATAATGGCTAAATGGTTATTAGCCATAATGGCTAAACAGCCTTTAGGCTTGGATACCATTGGCTGGAGATCTTATAATGGAGGCAAATAATTGGCTTCAAGTCACATTTTCAGATTCCCTGGTTGGCTGCTGTGAGAAGTAAGAAGCAGAGCTTCTTTTGAGGAGATTAGAGTTCCCCAAACTCCATAGCCATCTTGACCACTGGGAGTTGTTTATACTTCTCCCATACCTTTAAAAGTGCTTTTTTATCACATGGGTTTTAAAAATCTTTTGGGCTTTCACTTTATCATACCACAGGTACGCATGCCAGCCAAAATGGAGATTGTAGTCCAAGAAAGGAACTTGTCCAAACTTTGTAGGAAGGTAGGCAAGATGGATCCAGCAGCAAAATTTATTGAAATAGCTGTTGGATCCTTCTTGTGGGCTTCCCATAGACAACCAATTGACCTCTGAGGCAAACAGAATTATGGACTAACAAAATATTCAGTCTTATCCAGTTTGGATCTCCCGGTGATCTTCTTGTGTAGTCCTAGAAGTTAAGATATCCATTGCCTTCTGTTTCTTTGACTGACAAATGGATTATTTCAATTTATTGCTTGGAGTCAATTTGTTCTTCATTGTTCATCATTTCGTGTTTTATTTTTAAAAGTCTTTATTTAGTATGCATTAGGCTTGATGTATGCTTTCTCTGTGCAACATCTCTGCCGTTGATCATTACTTTTAATTTAATTTTATATTAAAGTGCCTAGGCAATGTAAAATGAAATAGGGATTTATGGGATTGGAAAGTTTGAAGTTTTCTCCATGGCCTGTCTTTCCTCCAAGGAGCTCTCTTGGTGTATATCAGGCATGGAAAGAATATTTGAAAATATTGGAGAAATGGTCTTTTTTAAAAAAGTGTTTCTTAGGTGCTGGGAAACCCTGGTGAGACGAAAAACCTAAACTGATGAGAAATCTTGACAGTTTGACACAATATTCATGTGTGGATTTTGGGGCCAGAAAATAGGTTTTTTACACATAGGAAACTGCTTATTCTGTACAAAAGATGATATATTTTTTGTACTACTTTCTGTACAGAAAATGCTGTGGAAGATTTAAATGACCTGTATATACATTACAGGATGTAGGATTTCAGCCGGTGTCCATATTGCAAAACCAGGAAAAAAATTGACTTGGATCACAGGCAAGGAAAATGCTGTATGAATTCTCTCATTGTGGGACATCTGGGACCCATTCACACTGCACAGATACAGCACTTTTGTTCTTCTTTAACTGCCATGTTTCTCTCCAGTAGAATGCTAGAGTTTGTACTTTGGGGTGGCACTAGAGCTCTCTGGCTGAAAATTCCAGATACCCCTCTCTAAACTGCAAATCCCAGGATTCTATAGGATGGAACCATGGCAACTGAAGTGGAAAGTAGCATTATAATTGTGTAGTGTTAATGCAACCCTGCTTTTACCCCAAGTGCTCTTGGGCATCTTCAGACTGCCCTTTCCTCTGCTGGTGTAATCCTACTCAGTGAGTGTGAATCCCAATTTATTGCCAAAATCAAGCACAGCAATTAGAGTTATTGTCCTGTCTCAGTTCCAGCACAGCTGATAAATCAAACAAAACAAACTGAGTATCTCCCAGCTTCTTACTTATTTCCAGGCAGTAAGCAAAGAGTCATAAATAAAGTCCAATATAAACAAAGTCCAGCTGGGTTTCATGGCAAGGGAGTGTCCAAGGTCAAGGCATCCAGCAAGGTAGCGGGTCAGAGAAGCTCTGACAACTCCTGGAGGGGAAGGATGCCAGCTAAATAGGTCCTGAGCCTAGTGCAGCTGAGACTTGATTGATTGTTGCCAATTATAAATCCTGAGAGAGCGACCCTGGGTCTCTCTTTGCTGCCTGTGCACTGCGAAGCTGGGTCGAGGTTAGTGTTCCTCTATATCTGAAGAGGCAAGACTCTCTGTTGGAGCTGGCGCTGCCCCCTGTTCTGTTTCTGGCACTGCAACATCTCTCTGTACAGCAGGCCCTGGCATGCCTTCTGTTTCAGCCTCTGGCGTGCCTTCTGTTTCAGCCTCTGGCGTGCCCTCTGTTTCAGACACTGAGTCAGAGTCCATGCTCTGGAAGTAGGGCATGACAATTATTACCCCCTGCTGGTGCTCTTGCCTGCCTGCTGGTCTTGTTCCAAAGTTTGGGGTCCATGTCCAGCTGAGCTCTTTCCTCCTTAAGTAACAGTTTTGTTTTGCTTGTATATTCTTTACACCTCTCCAGATCGTGCAACTCGGCAGCTTGTGGGCATCTGTACTGCAAGGCATCCATCACTCCCGGGGATAAAGGGAGGCTTTGGTCTTTTATAGCTACACATGGCAGTGATTAAATTGCACCATTCTCATGGGAGGCTTCAGAGACATGAAAGTAAAGACAGCAAGCTGCCTAAGCTTAAAGCAAAAAGATTTGTGTCAGAGGCAGGAGAGCACAGTTTCATATGTCTGCTGCTGGATTCTGTGAGAGTTCTTTCTAGATTTTGGAGTTCTGGGTTTCAGCTGGCTCTTCTTCTTGTCCATGGACTCACAACAGTTCCTGTCTGCCCTATAGATAAATGCTCAGCTCAAAACTCTCAGAGCCAGAGTAGTAAAGTAGTTTGAGTGTTGGACCAGGATATTAGGAGACCAGGGTTCAAATCCCTGTTTGGCCATGGAACCCTACTGGGAGACCTTATACAAATCACACTCTCCCAGCCTCAGAGAAAGGCAAATTCAAACCCTCGCTGAAAAAATAAATCTGTCAAGAAAACCCCATGATAGGTTCTTAGGTCCAAAGTAAAAACAAAGAGGTGTTTTTAAGAGCCTATCTTATGTACCTTTTACAAGTTCTTTTTCTCATGTAAGCATTCAGATGACTATTAGCAACTTAGTTCAAAGCCCATCCTCCCTGTCTGTCATTTATCAACATTTTCAGATTGTCTTGCAGGTTACTTTCCATTTTTTCTGATCCATTTATCATGGCAGATGGCATATTCAATGTATGTCAAATGCATCAGGTAATCTTGTCACTTTAAACAAGGAATGCAATTAAGGAGTAATTAGCAGCTGTAAATCAAAGAGGAGGCTCCTTTCTCACCTATGTGTTAAAACACAGGATGGAGTTGGGGACGGGGTCCCAGGACGAAGGGTCATTTGTGCTCCTCTCGCTTCCAGGGAATGGAGATCTCAGGACTCCGAGTCCAGCTCAGGAACAGGGAGTTTCTAAACTTCAGAGTGAGCGTTTCATTATTATTATTTTCACCACAACAATATCTTAAGTCCAGCTCACAATACTGTAACTGCTGAACAAGATGCCACCCCTCTCTTGTTTGGGATGAAAAATTGGGAGTTCATGTGCCAGGGCTTTTGGGGTATCTGTGGGAGTCTGAAGGACTACACTAGAACCCACCCCAAAGGGTTACATGTAGCCCCAAGACTACACAATGCCCAATCCTGTGGTATGTGATTTTCTTATATAACCTACTAGTTTATATACCCAGTGTTGCCTGGAATTTTATACTGATATAGGTATGAATTAGAAATAATAAAGTAGAAATAAAGTAGAAGCTGGGGGCTTAGGTCAGAGGAACGGAGAAAGATTTAAGAAGGGTATCACATAGCTAGGATGTTGATCACGTAGCCAGGGTGTCGTTTATTGACTGGCTGCGGTAATTGCAGATTGCAGATAAGCACTTTCCGGGGTCTGAGTGCGGGGGTAATTAGCTAGTAACAGCATGTGGTATTTGTGACCCCAGAGGGGCGGACCGAGACATGCCTGGTGTGCAACTTGAATTCAGGGCTTTTGGTCTTTTGGAGACATCCAGCCAAAAGCCCGCGCGTAATAAATTACTCTTTTTCTTGCTCTGTGGTCTCTGTGTTCTCTGGGCTCCTGCAACAATACTTGTTAGAAAGATGTGAGATCCTGTGTCTCTAATTTCCCAAACTGTCTGGTACCTGTAACTTTTCCCCATATACCCCAATCCAATCAGTATTCAGAGTTATTAACATGCAGAAGTTGGGTTCCTGAGGGAATACACTGCCCTCCTCCTTGCTGCTAGGCCTCATCTGTATAGCAACCATCCTATTCACGACAGGCTCAAGAGCTCTCTAGCTGAGAATATTAAAGGCTCCTCCCTAAACTACAAACCCCAAGATTCCATAGAATTTTCTCAGGCAGCCAATCATAGGAGGTCTTCGTCTGACACAGACAGACAGACAAACTTTGACTTTTATATATCAGATTGGCTCCATTATGCATCTTGGATCAAGAGGCAGTAATATAAAAAATAAGGTAAACTTTTTAAGGAACAGGATAGAGAAAGATTACCAGAAATTAATTTAATTTATTAATTCAATAAATTATTAATTAATTTAATAAATTTATTTAATTTAATTTATTTATTTTTGAGAAGCGGGGAGAGTTTGAAGCGCAGGGCTGCAGCTTTGTGCGGCAGCCCCATGTCACTTCTAATTCTGCTCTGGAAGGAGGAGACATGCGGATACAAATGTGTGGGAAATTATGCCTAGCAACCTTGTGCCAGATCCAAGAGAGGCAATCTGTTGTGTGGGCACCTCCGAAGCAACCCCATCTGCTCTGTTGCAAGTAGACGGGGAAGGGAGAGGACAGAGAAATGCCGTGGATTAGCTCAAGATCCTCTGTCGTATCTCTTGAAGCATTTGCGTTCTGGCTGAGTCCCACCTCCAGCTGTATTGCACAGAAGAGGAAAAGATCAGACTAAATCCCGTTCAGCGCCGTATCAGCCAGTCAGTTGCTTCCAGAAAGTGCACAAGCAAAACATCAGAGGAATAGACTTTAATGGACTGCTGTGGTCCAGCATCTTCTCTTGTTTGGCTACTGTTACTAAACCGAAAACTTTTTGAAAAAAAAAAATCATATTTATTAATTTTTATACAGGCAAACTCATTCACAACAGGATAATCAACGTTCAGGGGAAAAAAGGGAAAGGAGAAAAAGAAAATAGCTGTACATAATATATATGCCCAACTAAAGCTAAAACTAAGCTTAAAAAAACAGACTAAAACTATAACGCGTTACTAAAAAACTAATCTATTACCAGAAAGACAACCGAACTAATAACTAATTAGAATGCAAAGGAACTTTGACCCCTCCACTGCATAAACTGTAATGAAAAAGAAGAACCAATGATTAAAAGGTGTATTATTCTATCATGACAGAGCTAACTAAATTCAGCTTACTAAAATTGCAAGTAACCAAAACCACAGATTATTACATCGTTAGGTTTTTTTACTGCTCCAAAAAAATCCGTGAACAGTTTCCAGTCCTTCAGAAAGTCTTCAGTTGGTTTATCTTTTAAATCCATGTCCGTTGGGCAACTTGAGCAAAATCCGCACTTTTAATAACTTATTCGTCCAGTGCCAGCATGCTAAATCTGGAATATCATCACTACATTGTTATCTTATTGTATCAAATCTCACATATTGGCCAT
Organism: Iguana delicatissima; assembly: GCA_948472985.1. Classification (NCBI taxonomy): domain Eukaryota; kingdom Metazoa; phylum Chordata; class Lepidosauria; order Squamata; family Iguanidae; genus Iguana; species Iguana delicatissima. The sequence goes on from CAOKZL010000061.1 coordinate 1,602,768, forward strand.
TTCCACATTAGACTGTTATAGCGGTATTATTCCACTTGCAACATCCTATGGAATCCTGGGGTTTGCAGTTTCGGGAGGGGCCGGCCGGCCCCTCCCGAAACTGCAAACCCCAGGATTCCATAGGATGTTGCAAGTGGAATAATACCGCTATAACAGTCCAGTGCGGAAATGGCCTAAGAGCAAGCTTGGGTAGGGAGTGCCAACAAAAATAAAACCACTAGGAAATGAGAGAAGAACCTCGAGCTTTGAAAAAAGCCCTTTTTGTAAATAAACTAGCATATATACCCAGCAATGCCCGGGATTTTATTTTCTCATAGGTAATACTTGTTAGGAAGAGGTGAGTTCCTGTGTGTCTAATTCCCCAAACTGTCTTGTCCAGTACCTGTAACTTTTCCCCATATTCCCCAATCCAATCTGTATTCAGAGTTATTAACGTGCAGAGGTTAGGTTCCTGAGGGAATACGCTGCCCTCTTCCTTTTCTGCTAGGCCCCGTCTCCATAGCAACTGGCCAATTCAAGACAGTCACAGTGGACTAAGGCCGAGGAGCAATCTGGCTGGGAATACTCAAGGCCCCTCCCTAAACTGCAAACCCCAGGATTCCATAGAATCTTCTTAGGCAGCCAATCATATGAGGTCTTCGCCTGACACAGACAAACAAACAAACTTTTACTTTTATATTTTAAATAGATAGATAAATAAATAAATGCCCACCCCCGCCCCCCGCAAAAGGATGAGCCACTAACAACTTTGGCCATCTCCACATTACACAAATATAACAGCATGATGTCACTTGAACTGACATAGCACCATCCTATGGAATCCTGAAATTTATAGTTTTCTGGAGTACTTAGAATTCTTTTCCAGAATGCTCCTGTGCTGTAATACCAGGAATTCTAAGGGTCTTTTCACATGGCATTTTCCATGCGAAAGAGGGCCTGGAGTGTCGTGCAATTGTGAGGAGTGATCCGCACAACGCACTCACAATCGCGTGACACTCCAGGGGCCAGCAGGTGCTGATCGCGCAACCTTTTCATTTTCGGCTAGAAGCCGAAAATGGTGCACAATTGCACATTGCTCCCGGGCCCCATGTGCACTTACCTGGCGTGCGGAGCCTCCGGAGCTGCGCCGGTCGCGCTTCCTGCCCCAGCGCAGCCTGGGAGGGTCCTCCCAGGCTGCACTGTGGAAGGAAGAGGTGGGGCTCTCGACCAAAGGACTCCAGACACGAGAGCCTCTCACTGGAGGCTGCTCGCGCAATCCCCGCACCCCAGCGCCGGAAGAAGGTAAGGTCCAGAAAGGGCCTAAGTATCCCACCAAGCTATAAAATCTCATATCTCTATAGGAGAGCAACATGAAATGGTATCAAACTGTTATAATTATACAATTTCATAACTATGCACACTTAGTGAGGGGTTATGGAATATTAAGTATCAGAAAAGTAAAAATAGAAAACAGGGGTTAGAACAGATGGGAATAGAGTACCCTAGAGAAGGGCATAGCCAGCTGGCTGGCTGTGATCCTGGACAAAATAAGTCCTGCTAGAATGTAAGGGCACACTGGAAATGGCCTTAGTTGCAGGTCCTATACTAGGCATGGAGATAACTAGTAAAATTTAGCTGGCTACGTGCCAGTTAGTTACCCTGCTCCCCACCCCAGCAGATTAATGGGTAAAATTGGTTATCGACAACACTTGTTAGTTAAATTGAACTAGTCATAGCTTCATTCATAATTCTTATTTCCAAGTGAGTGAGAGGCAAATGATACATTTATTCAACAGCACAGAAGAAATATGCCAGATATGCTGAGAGGTACTCAAAAAATATTACTGGTTAAGAATGATCCACCCCTGATCTGTGTAGCCACTTAGTGCTCCACTTCAGGTGTTCTTTAAGTGGAATGAGCACATCTTTGCAATCCAGATAAACAACTCATGGTGTTTGAAGAATGAATGAAGAATGTTTCCGGAAAGACGATAAAAGAGATGCATACAAGTGACAAAAGTTAATTGATTGGCTTGCTAGATCTCATGGTGCAGCACAGGATAGCTGTTTCCACCTATAGTAAACTACAAGTTCCACCACCAAATGCCACGTTGGGAGAGTTAGTTTAAAAGCTGCAAAAAGAACAGTTTTGAAGGTGCCAGTACAGTCCACCCTCCACGTATGTGGGTTTGATCTTTGTGAATTTGATTATTTGCGAGGCACGTGCTTGCCTCCCCCACAGTTCTCCCGTTCCCTTATGTTCCTCACCCCAGGCTTGTGAGGCTTATGTTTAAAATGGATTTTTTTTCCTTTTGAGTGAGCAAAGCCCTCACCCCCCTCCCCCACTGCTGGAAGCGTGTCCTCTCTCCGACATGGCTGCACAATCTGCTGTGTAATGGCCACTGATTGGTCAGGTGCTGTCTTTGCTCCTACCCCTCCCTTCTGGAGGACTCTCCTTTCTCAAGATGGTGACCGGAAGTAGCTAGAATGCTAGAATTCAGCACTCTGCTCTTCTCTGTCTGAGGGGAAAGTACTGGTAAGCCCTTAATCTTGTCTTTTTTCTTCCCCCAAGCAAGCACTGGGGCCAGAGGCAACGGAATGGGAAGGCAATCGGGCAGGAAGTTATCTGTGTTTTTTCCACTTTCGTGGGGGTTCTGAGCCCCAAACCTTCATGAATGTGAACGATTAAAATGTGACTTTAGGATTGACAGCAACAATCAAACATGCCATTCATTCTTAATTCCATCCTTGCTTTGAAAACGATTGATGCTGGCTAGGGTTCAGTATTGCAGCTATGGATTCATAACCCAGAGTTGCAACTCCATAACTGATCTGTATTTGGTAAGACAATGTGGTCTTACTATTAACCTACATGAGAGCCACCCTAGTCTATCTTCAGAGTCATCTGCTGGATCAGGCAAAACCCAGGCCCTTTCTGCGTCCTATCTCTTCTCGGAGCTGGGGTGCGGTGCTTGTGTGAGCAGCTTCTTGTGAGAGGCCCTCGCATCCAGGTTTCTTCAGCTCCGCACGAGCTTCCTGCTCGCACGAGAGCCCCCCTCTTCGTTTTGCAGTGCAGCCTGGGACCTTCCCAGGCTGCACTGAGACAGGAAGCATGACCGGCCCGGCTCCCGAGGCTCTGCATGGCAGATAAGTGCGTGCGGGGCCCGGGAGCAATGCCCGATCGTGCAGCATTTTCAGCTTAAAGCCGAAAATGCAAAGGTGCGTGATCATTGCCTGCCGGCCCCTGGAGCCTTGTGCTATTGCGAGGGCGTAATGCAGATCTCCCCTCGCAATCGCGTGAGGCTCCAGGCCCTCTTTTGTATGGCAGATGCCATGCGAAAAGGGCCCCATTCAGCTGGACACAAGGGGGATTACATTTCCACCACCACCCATCACTCCAGTGAGTAAAACTGCAATCAGAAGCAGGACCCCTCTGACAAGTCCTTGTTGCAGTCTCACTCAATCTTCCTTCTTGCGCCATGATCACCAGCTTAACGGAGCTCGTTCCCCAATCGGCTTTCACTTAAGGTGGACTGAGGGGTTGACCTAGGAAACATTACTATGGTCGTTTCCGCACGAGACTGTTATAGCACTATGATTCCACTTTCAACATCCTGTGGAATCCTGGGGTTTGCAATTTAGGGAGAGGTATTTAGAATTCCCAGCCAGAGAGCTCTTTGGCCTCCGGAAACTACAAAACCTAGGATTGCACAGGAGATTGAAAATGGAATAATAGTACTGTAACAGTGTAGTGCGGAAATGGCCTTAGTTGGAGGGCTTCAGGGAAGACTCATCATGTGACAGACAACAGATGTGCCAGAGAGGCTAATGTATTCCTTCGCTTCCTTTTTTTTTTCTTGACTGTTTTTCCAAAATGGTTTCAATTTCTCACTTAGAGTGAATCAGCAGAGAGAGTTTGCAATAATGAAGAGGAAAAACCTGCATTTTGTTGGTCTCCAAGGGCAGAAATGAATTCATTATAGGTCTGGCCTCATTTTTCCTCCCACAACGGCAGAAGTTTCTTGCTCAAGAAAAGCCTAACATGTCACTTCTCCTACTGCTTTTTTTTTAAAAAAAACTGTACACATTCTTCCTTCCTTTGTCCAAAATGATGCACACAGAATGTTTCTATCCAGAATAAAGTTTTGCGGTAACACACACCTGATAAATGCCTTACCTAGTACAGGGGAAATGTCTAACTAACTATGCTAAGGACCTTGAACTGAGGTCTTAATTTTTCATATTAATCCTTCCTTAATGCATGAATTAAAACCAAGCCATAGTTCCTTATTCTATTTATTCATCTATTTAATTTATATCCCATCTTTCTCCCAATAAAACCCCCAAGGAGGCTTACAGGGTAGGTTAAAACAAAATACAGCAAAAGGAATTTATAATGCAAATTTTTAAAAATAAAGAATTCTATTTAAAACCAGTAACTTAAGCAGGCTTGAAGAGCACTGAAAAATGTAATAAGGGTAACACTACAGCACAGCCCTTATAAGCTATTTCTGAGCCTTGCAATCAGTCCCCCTCTGGATTTTAGTCTGACATTTGAGGGAGTTCTCTCAAGATGCTGAAGCTTTTGGGGAACGGACAGGACAGTTCCTTCAAAAGTTCACATAAAACCTAGAGAGAATTCACCATCCCACTGGCATGGCAGCCTGCAGCTGCCATTAGAACCTTGAAAATGCTATTCTGCTATGAAGGAAGCAAAGTCATCTGCTTAAACAGGATGAGTCCCGTTGCACACTGTCTTGGATCCTGTGTCTTGCACCTTTTTCTTTGTCCACAGCAATTTACCAGAACACTTCCCTGCCAGAAATTGGAGATCAATTTGTAACTGTGAATTGGTATTTTTCAGTTCCTCCTTCTGAGGATGGAAAAATTGCTTTATTGGGTCTGCCCAATGGCTGTTCTATTAAACCAAGAATGGGGCGTCTTAATGTTCATGGCGGGGCTATCTTGAAGCCTCTCTGCAGTCCACCATCAAGATCTGTAGGACCATCAGTAATCTTTCTGCCCAGCTTTGGTGTCAGTTGTGGCCCCGCTCTATGGGAAGGTCCCCGAATGGCCTCTTGAATCGTAGAGTCCTGCTCAGTGTAGGACAGAGAGTCTCTTTCCCTTCCAGAAACAAAAGAAAGGCCAAAAGGAAGGGCTACTGTACCACTGTTGCCACGGATAGTTTTCTGTGATGCAGACCTTCTGGCAATAACAGCCAAATAGCCTGTGGAAGTGCAAAAATGGCCTTGTAGGCCAAATGCATGGGAAAGGGATGGAGAACACGCGTGTGCTCCTCCCTCCCCATTCCCTTGCTTTTTTCTTGGGTGCGCTTGCCTCCCTTCTCCACCCCGGCAAAACACAAAGGAATGGGAGGAGAAGAATGGGGGGAAGGCACATGCACTTGTGAATAATCAAACTCGCAGAGGCGTATCTAGGGTGGGGCCCTGGGTGCCAATGCCAGGGGGTGCAAAAAAGCTGAAACTCCCCACCCTTCCCCCTGGGCCTGATCCACCGCTGCCCTCCCTGCCCTGCAGGGCTCATTACTGGCCCGTTGGGGAGAAGGAGGTGGCAGCAGCAGCCCTCCCTCCCAGCCTGATCAGCCGTCGCCCCTCTCCCTCCCTGGGCTTGTTAACTGGCCCGCTGTGGAGGAGGCAGTGGCAGGAGCAGCCCTCCCTCCCAGGCCTGGCCCGCCGCTGCCCCTTGGTCCCGCCAGGGTCTTCCTTTGCCCAGGGCAGCGGCAGCGGGAGAAGCAGCACCTAGGGGCACAGCTTCCATACTTGCCCAAAGCACTATTGAACCTAGATTCACAAAGGTCAAACCCTGCAAATGTGGAGGGAGGACTGTACATTTGTTATTTTTTTTGGGGGGGGGAATGTCTCCGGCTGTCTCTTTGAGAAGTCATCAGTCTATGCCTGTTGTGGCTTGTGTCTCAGATTTTCTTTGAAGAGGATTTTTTTTCCACCACTGCCCCTTCTTCCCTCGCCCCCCGTCCTTCCTCCTCCTCCTCCTCACACAACAATACAGCCACAGGTCCACATTTAAGTGCTCATTGTGAAGCCCAGGAACTCAAACCAGAAAGGGATTCATTGGGGGAACATGAGTAGGGTGAGTGGCAGGATCCCAAGGACTGAAACTGTGAGGCCAGCCTGGGAAAACGGATCAGTCACACTGTGGAATCCTGGGATCTGTAGTTCGGGGGAGGCACTAGAGCTCTCTGGCTGAGAATTCCAAATCCTCCCTCTCTAAACTGGAAATCCTGGGATTCCATAGGATGGAGTGATACCAAAGTGACATCATATTGCTATAATGTGAGTAGCATGAAAGGGCTCCATTGTGCATTGCATTGCGCATTGAGTGGTACAAAGTCACCATCCAACACAAGAGTTATGCTGCAGAAACAACATGTAACTCTGCATGTAGAGATTCACATTATGCTACCCTGATGCAGGACCTCAGTCAAAAAAAATACTAGCGTTGAGGCATAGCACTACATAGAAATGTTGTGTGTTACACGTATAAAGTCTGAAAGAACAATGTGTAAATGTAGAATCTTCATTTCTTAACAAATTGAAAATATTTCACAGAGCACTGCTAGAGCCGAATAAAATTGCTTTGGGGGACAGGCAGTTGATAAGACGTGATTGCTGATAATTTTCTTCCTTCAATACTTTCTTGGCTCAGGACTGGAAGGTGCGGGGCTTAATTTTGTCTGAACATTGTGCTTCTAAATAGAAACCTGCCTTATAAGTGTAGAAAATGGAATATTTAAGGAACTGGTCTCAGGGAAAGAGATCTATTTAATTCCACTCTTTTTCTGTTATTGCAACTTGTACAGAAGATAACTTTTTTGGATCACACACGTTTTGATTGTTCAGCCATGTTTTCTACATTTTTGTGTTGTTGTTGCTGCTGACCACTTCCCTTTTCTCATTTTCTTTGGCAGATAAATTTTGTTTTTCTATTTAACATAGTTAGGATTTTAATGACGAAACTGAGAGCCTCAACCACATCAGAAACAATACAGTACAGGTAAGTTGAGAATTTCTTTCTGATTATTTCTTTCTGAACATTTCCATAATGCCTTTTCTTTTTAAAAATACAGTGCAGAAGAGACTGTTTCCTGTGCAGAAAACATTTTTCCTGTGTTTTTTAAAAAAACCATGGCTGTTGCACAGAAAAATCACATGTAGTTCTGTGCAAAATAATTCCTCCAAAAGAATTTGCAAACTCTAAATACCATCGTTTTAAAAAAAATTAAAAAATCATATTGATTCATTCTTACTGAGAAAGGCATAATGCAGAAAAATGTATATGACTTGTGCACGGTGACTGGGGAGTTCAGTTGTAGCTGAGGCCATTTTCACACTAAACTATTATAGCGCTATGATTCCACTTTCAATATCCTATGGAATCCTTTTTTTTTTAAAATTAAAAAATAAATTTTATTATACAACAAATTCTTTCAAATCACAAAACGTAAAATAATACATACACAAAATTTACACTTACATACAAACATACAATTTTTTTTAAGCCTACAGCACCTGGTATTCCCAGGCGGTCTCCCATCCAAGTACTAACCAGACCCGACCCTGCTTAGCTTCCAAGATCAGACGAGATCGGGCGTGTTCAGGGTGGTATGGCCGTAGGCAACATCCTATGGAATCCTGAGGTTTGCAGTTTTGGGAGGGGCCAGGTGGCCCCTCTCAAAACTGCAAACCCCAGGATTCCATAGGATGTTGAAAGTGGAATCATAGTGCTATAACAGTCTAGTGCAGAAATGGTTTGAGTTGTAGAGTTCAAGCTTTAGATGCACAGTGTTCTAGATCAGCATTTCTTAACTTGTGGTCCATGGAAGAAGAAGAAGAAATGTTATGAACTTTTACAGTTAAAATAGGAAGGAAGGAAGGAAAGAAGGAAGGAAGTAGGATATTTAATACATTTTTATCTTAAAAATATTTGCAGAAAACATTTGGAAAGCAGAGAGTCAGAACCAGAATATCAATCTCAGCTGCTAAGGCTGCTAAATGAAATACAGCACCAGCTTTCTCATTAGTTAATTAATTAAAATGAACAGGTAATATTAGGCCATGGCTCACTGTTAAGGTATTATTGTGATGATGGAAGGAATCATTCCTGTAAATATACTGTGTTCAGATCTGTCTCAGTAATAACGGGTGGAAGATCAGGCTCAGATTTCTCCATCTGAGTTGTGACAAGCCATGCTTCGGCAGTACTTGTTCTTCATGGCCATCTTCTCCTTCGGTCTTTCCTCCACAGAAAGGCTGTCAAAGCAACCTTAGTTCTTCTGCCTCTTCTGGGGATTACCTACATGCTCTTCTTCGTCAACCCCGGGGAAGATGATATTTCCCAGATATTTTTCATCTACTTCAATTCTTTCCTGCAGTCTTTTCAGGTAGGAGATGGCAAAGGAATGTGTGACACTCACATACACACCAGTTTCCTGAGATGTAGGAGACCCCTAAAGGTAGCTCAAGGCTTGGCAAGGTACAACTTCCTCAGCATGGCTTGTGCTGACAATACAGTTGATGAACAAGGAGTGTCCATGCTGCCAAAAAATGATGGGAATTGTAGTGCAAGACATCCAAAGAGCACCAGGTTGGGGAAAGAGTAACTTACTGGATTGCTGATGAGTTAAGATGGAGAAAGATATTGTCTAAACCTTCTGCTGTGAAGCTATCTACACCCAGGGAACTTCAGCTTCCCCCATTTTTATTCAAAGTTGCATAAAATGTCCCTCCCCTGGGCATGCATTCATATGGAATATTTAGATCTACACTCTGAATGTACTTCTGGATTCAGAAGTTCTCCTAGATTTGGCAGCAAGAGGTCCAAAGACCTCATGTGCCCACCCCATCTCTCTGTGGCCCAGAGGAACTCTCCCACCTCCAGATCCTGTCCTCTGAAAAAACAATCATTCCAAAAGAGAGAGAGAGAGAATTGCCATTCCTGTAAACCTTTGGGGCCAGGGATTCTCCTCTAAAACAATGCATCTCAAGCTATATGACATGGGAGACCAGCAAGTTTTTTTTCTCAACGTGCCAGGGAAAGGTACCATATTTATGCCCGTTGGCTGTAACTGTTTCTCCTCTTCCCTGAAGACTCACCAAGGACCAGCAGCCAGTCGATCAAGGACCAGAACTGGTCCAGGGATCCCCACCCCGACTCCCTTTGAGTAGCATTGCTCTATTGCAAGCTAAAGGAATTTTGGGGAAAACATTTTTTCCTAGTGGAGAGATCAAAACCAGAAGGGAATTTTTGATCACTTTTAATTTTGGTGCAGGAAAAAATCAATACATGAGGGAAAAGTTGCAACCCATGGGAAGGGCAAACTGGGCCCCTGCTTCTACTCAAATTGCCTTGTCCTACTTGTTGAACAAATGCCTTTTCCGAGCCATATCTGGAAAGCCCTGATGGCTTGTGAGCCCACCTGAAAAAAAAATGCAGACCTAATTTCAGTCACTCATGCCTGGGGAGTAGGGGAGAGGCCAACCCTCAGTCATTCATGGCCTAAGCAATTCCAGATTGAAGTGCCATACGTATTTGGTTTAGCTGCCGTGTTTTCCAAAATTTTGAAACTAGGACATGTGTGGCTGAACAACATCAGAGTGTGCTCAAGAGTTCTTGAAAGTGCAAAAGTTCTTAATGCGGAAGAACACACAAGCTAGTAGAGCCTGCAGCAGTTTGCTTTGGCCTGAGTTTACTGGGAAGGGCAAAATTCTGTGCTCTCATCTCCACTCCCCTGAGTTAACATGAGTACAAATCACTTTTGCCCTGCACTGTTATAGTGCTATTATTCCGTTTTCAACCTCCTGTGGAATCCTGGGGTTTGTAGTTTGCTGAGGCCAAAGAGCTCTCTGGCTGAGAAATGCCCCTCCCTAAACTGCAAACCCCAGGAGTCCATAGAATGTTGAAAGTGGAAAAATAGCACTATAACAATCTAGTGCAGAAATGGTCTCAGTTTGCAGCAACTGAAATAAGATAAAGGGGGAAAGTGGAGGAAGAAAAAGAAACCAGGACTTTATAAAAAAAGCAGCTGGAAAAGTGGGACGGCAGAGGATTTAACTGGGACCGTCCTTGCCAAATTGGTGCAATTGGAAGGTATGATCTAGGCCTATGACGGAATCAACGGTACACTGTTGAGAGAAGTAGCTCAGCAAACTGAAAGGAGCCGTGGGACTAAATCTTATTGATTAGTCCCAACAACAGTAGGAATGAATTGTTGAAAGGACGAATGAATTAACTGCTGGGTGGTAAGTCAACACAAGAGCCAGTCCCACCAGTGTGATGGGTCTACTATAGAAGTCCGTTAGACCATGATCTTTGCGCTCAAAATTTTCCAAGTATATTTTCATCTTTCTCTTGAAGGAGAAGGAATGACATCATATCATTTTTCCCCTTCTTCTTCTCTTTCTAGGGTTTTTTTGTGTCTGTGTTTTACTGCTTCTTAAACGGTGAGGTAAGTTGCACTGCCACTCTGTGATTGTCTGCACAGTCAATTAGCCAAAAGCAAATGGGTTTTAAGAACAAGAAAAATGCTGCAGTTCCTAAAATAATAAGTGTTGTTCAGATTGATTTATTCTCCCAGTCACCTTCTAAAGAGTTATTTCCATTTTAGATTAGGGGAACTAAGGTGAGGTCATAGGGTGCAATCATGATGCCGTCATAGACACAACCGTAGTCCAGTGTCCAAATGCTAGGTTCAACCAGAGTAAGCCCATTGTATCAAAGGAATTTAAATAACTTTTGTGTTACCAAGTTCTCGTTGATCCAGTAAGTGTTCCCTGGCAATTGGATTTCAGTCATAGAGCCATTCTGTTTTAGATATGAGAGAAATATTAACTATGATCCTTCTTTCTGCTTGAGGAATATAATATTCCATGAGGCTACATCCATGGGTTCCCCCTCCCTTGCAAGCAGGGATGGAATTATTCACTAAGGGCCTTTCTACTCTCCACTGGCCCTTTTCGCACGCAGTTTCTTTTGCGAGAGGGCCCCTTGAGTAAATGGGAGCGGTGGTCCGTACAACGCACTCCCATTTATGCGACGCTCACGAGCTTAACACGAACCGCGCACACACCTTTTCATTTTCGGCTTCAAGCCAAAAATGGTGCGCGGTGGCGCAAGGCTCCCCGGGCCCACGCGCACTTACCTGCGCTGCGGTACGTCATCCCAGGCGCGCCACTTGCGCTTCCTCCCCCAGCGCAGCCTACAGCTCCCAGGCTGCACTGTGGAAGGAAGGGGCAGGGCGGTCACGCGACCAGGAAGCCAGCTGCGGGACGAAGGAACAGCAAAGAGAGTGCTTTGTGCAAGAACCTGCTTGCGCAAACAGCACCCCCCACCCCCGCAATAAGGTAATGTGCGGAAAAGGCCACTGTTATAGTGCTATTATTCCACTTTCAACATCCTGTGGAAATCTGAGATTTGTAGTTTACTGAGGCCAAAGAGCTCTCCGGCTGAGAATTCTAAATGCCCCCCAAACTGCAAATTCCAGAATTCCGCAGGATGTTGAAAGTGAGATAATAGCACTATAACAGGGTAGTGCAGAAAAGTCCTAAGTTTCTTCTCAATGGAAGTAATTTTTACAATTTTCTTCCCACTGCATAGAAAATCTTTGAAAACCACACAGTTTTTTGAAGACTATTCACAGTTTAGGACTCATACTGTACAAATTTTGCATGTGGTTGCTTTTCACAGGATACAGCATTTTCTTCACAGAAATACAATATTCCAACATAGAAATACAATTTTCTGTGCAGAAAATACTGTTTCCTCTGCAGAAAATGCCATTTGCTATGCAAGTCTCTCACATACAATTTTTGCACAGAATAAGTCCAGAACTTTTGGCACAGGAAACAGAAATAATAGTTGTGTGTACAAATATCAATTACTTCACAGAAAATGATGTGTCCTGTGCAAATAATGCTGTTTTATGCACAAAGCCGCCACAACTGAATCTTGCGTAGAGTAAGTCCCAAACTAGGAAGATCCTTGTCAGTCCATATTCGTATTGGGATTTCTCCACGTTTGAATAATATGTTTTACAACAGGTAGGAGGTTTTTTGGTAGAGGAGAGGAAATATTTTCAAACATTCTTTCCGTGCCTACATTTAAGACATGCATACAGATTTCCTAGGTGGTGCCTGGCTGCATTTCTGCAGCTGGAACAGAAAAACAGGTATTATCTATAGGTGCTGTCCTGGTTATATTTACTTCCTCCTGGCTGCAGAACTGCAGCTGGACAGCTCCTGGGTGCTCCTTGTCTTCTCCCAGCCACAGAATTGTCATAGGAGCACACACCAGCATTGAGAGGCTTGCATTGAGCCGTAGGGAAGGCATTGTGGAAGGAGCTACTGACTGCCTCTTTCCGCAACATCCCTAAAGTTATATACGTGTATGCCTGTATATGTCATCAGTAGGATTCCGGCCAATATTTCCAATTTACCTAGGGGAGATTAAGGTGGAAGATGCATCCCAATCAACTTGAGAGGAATTGTTCATAAGTGTATCTTGTATTACTTCTGTGGAGTTCGAGCCAATGTACTAGGAATTCTTCATGTTATTCTTACCATCTCTCTCTAGAGCAGTGGTTCTCAACCTGTGGGTCCCTAGATGTTTGTGGACTTCAGCTCCCAGAAGCCCCAGCCTCCATGGTCAATGCTCAGGGCTTCTGGGAACTGAAGTCCAAAAACATCTGGGGACCCACAGGTTGAGAACCACTGCTCTAGAGTTTACTCTGCCAAGTTTCAGTGATGCAAATAAGCCAGCAAAATGCCGCAGAACCCAATCTACCCTCCAAAGATATTTATAGTGTATCACTGAACAGACGAAGCGTGATTATGCCAAAGACACACATCCGAAACAAAACACCCCCATCAGAAAGGAGAACCGTTTTGCCACACTTTCCCGCGCGCATTGAACAATGGCAAAGCCAAGTTTGTTGCCATCTACTTTGTGGAAACAGCCCTATGGCTGGAGTCCTGTGGGTGTTATCGACTTGTGTACTTTCCTTTGCATGGGTGGCTGTACTTTTGGGGCCCTCGTACAACTGATGTACTCAGTTCTAGGTTGTGTAAGTGGAATTCCATAAATTCATCATTTCACATGCAGTTGCGCATTCTTGGATGGCATGGCGCTGGCTTTTGCTGGCTTTTTTATAAATATTTTTCCTAAACATACAAATATTTAATATCTAAAACTACATATAGGGATTCTGATGCAGGCATATAAAATTGAATGTAACAAGAACGAATCTAAACTAATCTAAAAACACAACTACGCTAAACAAAATATTTACCAGTGGCTTCAATGTACCACTTTATTCACTGGGATGGCAGGAACAGCTCCTGGGCATAGCCCATTGCACAGTGGGGCAATAAGCATCCATGGGACAAATATATGACTGGATACAAACTGGGGGGCTTCAGCAGAAGGCTGCTGTAGTGTGACCACCATATAGCTACATAAATGTAAATTTACGCTACCTAAGCAAATACACTACCTAAGCAACTAAGGCCGTTTCCGCACTGGACTGTTATAGCCCTATTATTCCACTTGCAACATCCTATGGAACCCCTGGCCTGGCCCCTCCCAAAACTGCAAACCCCAGGATTCCATAGGATGTTGCAAGTGGAATAATAGCGCTATAACACCCCCGTGCGGAATGAGTCTAAGTGTAAATTTACACTACCTATACGAACCTTCCAGGGCTGTAAGAGCTGCAAGGGAAGGCTTTCTCTTGTTCCTGCTACTGTCCTTTCTCAGTGGGTGCGCCCACCCTTTGGAACTCCCCTCCTCAGGACACTAAGCTGGCCCCCTCCTTGCTCTCCTTTTACCAGCAGGCAAAAACATTCTAATTTTAACTGTCTTTTAATATGTAAGCAGGTGGGCTTTTAATTTATCACGCTGTTGTTGTTTTTAAAAAAGTAGTTTTTTGTAATTTTATATGCCTTTTAATGTTTTTAATCATTTTAAATGCTTTATAATGTTTTTAACTTTTTGGGAGCTGTCTTGGCTCCCACTCTGGGGGCCTTTCCTCACTATGCTGTGATGGTGCTGTTATTCCACTTTCAACATTCTATGGAATTCTGGAGTTTGTAGTTTACTGAGGCCAAAGAGCTCTCTGGATGAGAATTCTAAATGTCCCTCCCTAAACTGCAAACCCCAGGATGCCATATGATGCTGAAAGTGAAATAATAGCACTATAACAGTGTTGTGTGGAAAGGCCCTGGGGGAAAGGTGGCATATCAAATAAGCAAGCAAGCACGCACGCACAGTGTGGGATCTACATGTACCTTTCATGGTGCATTTCACATTAAGACCCCACCCAGAGCTATCCTAACCATAACCCTGACAATATGTCTCCTACAGTGGAGAATTTTTTGCAGTGTTTTTCCATCTGGTGTATAATAGGGGGAAATGATTTTGCAAGAGGCATTTCCTCTTAATACCACTTGAAAGCTGTTTTCGTGTGTCATACTCACCCAGCCTGCCCTCGCGCCCCATTTTCCCATTACAAGCTGTTTTATTTTTCACTTCTGTTCAATCCCTTGCACTCTGGGAGAAGTTCTTGGTCTTCCGTCTCCAAACCATTCATTATGCTTGCAGCTCTTCCACTCAATGTAGCCATCGTAATCTTTTTTCTCCCAGTCTTCTTCCTGCTCTTATCTGGAGGCCTTTCTGGAGTCCCTAATAGCTATGCCATTCATTTCTGCATCTCTTCTATTTCTATTCCACCTTTTGTGTGTGTGTGTGTGTGGGTGGGGGGGAGTTGACCTCATCAGCACAGAATACCATATCTCATCAGCTTATACCATGGCACTAATTGGACTAATTTTTAAAAACTCATTTGACTTCTCATTCGGTTTGTGCATTTCTTGGCTTTCCTCTCTGCCAACCCTTGTAAAGCAGAGGTTTTCAGGAAGTTGTTTGCAATGACCCCCCTGCACAGCTCTTGCTATTACAGTTGTGCTTCTGGAAATGTACAAATGGAGATGGGGCAGTTGGTGAATCCACTACCTTGAGAATGGGACATCCATTCTTGTTTTCACATTCCGTTCTTGCTCTTCCTGCTGCTGCTTCAAATTGTACAGGAGCTCTGCTGGTGCCAGACCACTGAAGGGGTAGAATTCACCACTGGGAGAGCATCCATACAGCTCTAGCATTTACAGGAGAAGCAGCAGTAAAATTAAGAGTAGATTCACTAGCCCTGCAATGGCAGACCCACCAGCCATTCCTGAATAAAGACACCACTCCTTTCTACATCACTTCACCACATTCATCAGCAGGGAGGTAAAGAATACAGTCATCCCTCCACATTCAGTAGGGTTAGGGGCACAGGACCCCCTGAAAGTGGAAAAACCATCAATAACCCTAGGCCCTCCCAAACCGTATTTACACACAAAAAAGTATGATCACCAAGTTCAACCCACCGTGGATTCCTTTGAGGCATCAGGGTTCCTTCACAAGGCAGAAGTAGGTGGCTGGCGGGGCTTTCTGCCACCTCCCCTGCTGCCCCACACCATTTTAAGGAGGGACTTACAAGCCTCATTCGCAGTTTCTCAGTCTCATGAGGCTTGCAGTCCCTATTAAAAATGGCACAGGGAGGCAGCAGAGATGACAGCAAATAATCCGTGAATATCAAATCCACAAAAGTGAAACCTGCAAATGTGGAGGGCTGACTATACTCACAAATGGTTTTGTCCACAGTGAGACAGGCTGCTCTCAGTTTTTTCATTTCTTTTTATTTTTTGCATTTCTGATTTTCCTTTTTTGCAAGAAATTCATTTGTACCTACAAAGACAATTGTAGTACTATTGCCAATGTCAAGGTCAGAGACCTGGGCGGCGAGCCAGCCCAGAGAAGAGAGTGGGAGAGCCAGCAAAGTCCAGCCAGGAGGAGACAAGCAAGCACTCACTCAAGGAAGTTCATTTACCAGAGTACCAAGCAAAGCCGTAGTTAGAGTTCCAAAGCCAAGAGTCCAGATACCAATTCAAGGTATCAGAAACCAGGTGCTGGAAGCAAGGTACAGACAAGAGGAGGACTTGTAAGAAGTTTGTCACAAGCAAAGGGAAGCTTCCAGGCAGGCAGTTATATAGTCCCAGGCACAGGTGTGTCCAGTCACTGCTTCTTAAACTTAGCCAGGGAAGCCTCCCTTTGCACAGCCTTCTTGAGTCTCTGCCTTGATTGGGGGCATATTGAACCAGGCCCCAGAGCCTCTTCAGAATCAGATCCCTGTTGCTCCAGAGAAGCAGGCACAGAATCAGATCCCTGTTGCTCCAGAGAAGCAGGCACAGAATCAGATCCCTGTTGCTCCAAAGGAGCAGGCACAGAATCGGATCCCTGTTGCTCCAAAGGAGCAGGCACAGGATCGGATCCCCGTTGCTCCAAAGGAGCAGGCACAGGATCGGATCCCTGTTGCTCCAAAGGAGCAGGCACAGGATCGGATCCCTGTTGCTCCAAAGGAGCAGGCACAGAGTCGGATCCCTGTTGCTCTAAAGGAGTAGGCACAGAGTCGGATCCCTGTAGCTCTAAAGGAGCAGGCAGAGGGACGTCCGTGCCTGCTTGGTCCATGGCAGCAGGGGGAGCTCTTGAGCTGCAGGACTCCTCTCCAGCCAGAGCCACATTGATAGATATATGTTTATGTTATAGTGTGCCTAATAAAGGTCAATTTAATTCAGTGGTTCTCAACCTGTGGGTCCCCAGATGTTCGTGGACTTCAGCTCCCAGAAGCCCTGAGCATTGACCATAGTGGCTGGGGCTTCTGGGAGCTGAAGTCCATGAACATCTGGAGACCCACAGGTTGAGAACCACTGATTTAATTGTTTTTAAGCCAGAGCCACTGGGACCAACGGCTGCTGCTCGTCATCTCCACCCTGAGCAATGGGGACCAACAGCTGCCACTCATCATCAGCAGCTCTGACAGGGGCTTCAGTTATCACACCCAAGATGATAAGTGCCCTGAAGCCCACCTTAAAAGCCAAACAGCCAAACCAGGCAATGGAGTCCTGTGGTGCTAGTGAGCAGGGTGTTGCAGGACGATAAGAACGGTCTCATTCTGACAGAGAATGATGATGTGAGCAACGGAAGCAGGAAGCTCTGGGTGGGTCCTATCATCCGTCATTGCGCTGTCACTCCCTGGTGGGAGGAGGCTGTTCACATTTATCTTGCAATGGCCTGGTCCCCAGTGCTTCAGAACTCTCTTGCTTTGGATGGCTGACTGGCCTTTAAGTGGGTTTCAGGCAGTGATGTATTTAAGTCTTTTACTCCAAGTCTCAAGTTAAGTCTCAAGTCTCTATCATCAAGTCTCAAGTCGAGTCTCAAGTCCTTGCAGGGTACTTTCAAGTCAAGTCTTAGCTCTGGGAGCCAACTTTATACCACAACCTATATTCCAGAATTTCTGGACAGAGGCAAATAAAGTCAGTTTTAACAATTTAAGCAGAGTCGGCTCACCACATTTGCTATTTTGCCATCTGCAGCTTCAGAAGTGAGGAATGGGATCCTTCTTACTCCCTATTACTGAAGCTTCAAAAACTTTAAAAGGCAGGATCCTTTTCCTCCACAAGCCCATTGCCCAACACGTTTGCTGTTCCCCTCTGAGACATGCACCCTGCTCTCTGGGAGTGAGTCTCGTTTTCTGCTCTTAGGGAAAGTTTTAGAAGGTTCCTCCAATATGCAGCAGGGACAGACTGCTGAGCAGACCTCAAGCCCATTGCCTAACCTGTTTGTTGTTCCCTCTGAGAAATGCACCCACACTTTAGGCTTGAGACAGATTGTCATGTGAGCATTAGGCAAAAAGAGATGTAGACGTTGTTCAGAGTTGTAAGGTTTCTGGATGAATGTGTTATGTTACTGAACCAAGGGCAGCAAGTCAGTCACTAAAAATATACAAGCCTTGCGTTGAGTCGGGTCAGTGCACCTTTTATTACCGAGGCAAGTCCAAGTCAAGTTACTGATATGAGTTAAGTCTGACTTGAGTCCAAGTCAATCAGCTCAAGTCTGCATCACTGGTTTCAGGAGATGGAGCACACCACAGTACCCTAGCTACATCTCTAGTGCAGGACCTCAGTCATAGTATTTAATGGGGTCAAACTGGATTTTTCATACTACCTCTTAAATCTACATTATTCCCATTTCTTCCACTTTGTTTGACAGCTGTCAAATCTTGTCAGCTCAAAAGACAGTTCAGCTGTTTGTCTTGACCTTCTCCACCCACCGGTCAATGCAGACAGGCTTTCTAGTTTCTCTTTTAACTTGTTTTCAAACACAACATGCCCACATTTATAAATTCATACACTGAACTGTCTCCT
Organism: Iguana delicatissima; assembly: GCA_948472985.1. Lineage (NCBI taxonomy): Eukaryota > Metazoa > Chordata > Lepidosauria > Squamata > Iguanidae > Iguana > Iguana delicatissima. Next base: position 1,621,079 of record CAOKZL010000061.1, read on the forward strand.
TATGTTTCTATTTAAGCAGTTTCTTCAAGCATTTGAAAGGAGTAGGGGCAACAAAGAGGATTTGCTGCCAGTTTTTGCTACAGTTTGTTGTTGTTGGTTTTTTTTGAACATCTTACCCCTGTACAGGGAAGGATAAATTTTCTACTCAACATAAGGATGCTTCCAGATCAGCCCAACTCATCTCACCTCTCTCTTTCAGCCTGTAAAATGAACTATAAGTATGATTATTTGGTTAAACATAACATTAGCCCTACCTAGAGTAGACGCAGTGAAATCAGTGGAATTTTAGTTGGCTGGCATCCTTTTTTTCCAGTACAGATTCATAACCTAGGTTTGTGGATTCATAACTGTTCCATAATCAGTAATGCTACATGCAGTCATGGCACTATTGCCGTGATTATAAATCCCACCACCCTCCGCACTTTCCTTAAAAGCCAGCAGTTGCATTGAGTGATGGAGCTCTGTTCTGCTGGCAATCGGGTTACAGGAGGATGTCGATTCCCGCTCCATCCCGCCAGTGAGTGAGGCTCTGACAATCAGAAGCAGGATGTCTGTCGTGATTTCTGACCGCAGCCTCACTTGCTGGTGGAAGGAAGACGGAAATGTCATCTTCCTGCACCCTGATAGCTGACTGAACAAACTTCTATTGCTTGATGTGGGTGCTGGCCTTTAAGGCAGGGTGAGTGGACCCCTGGTGTCTCAATGCACAACAAACCCCAGGACTCCATAGGGTGCAATCGTGGCAATTAAAAGTGGAATCATAGCACTATAATTGTGCATGTGGGAATACATCTGCTTGTACTTCCAGTTTCTTCTTCAGTTCTACTGTGTTGCCGTTACACACTTGCGTAACGAAATCAGTGCCTAATCCCAAATGTGAAGATTTACCCTTTGCAACACTGATGGAGGATCTCAGCTGCATCTCTGGAAATAGGGCACTATGTGTCTGTGTTGAGGGGAATTCATCATATTCATCCACCCAGAAAAATGAGCACACAGATCATGGTTATTTCTGACCTTTCCCAGGCTGTCTAAATTGCTCACCTGGGTATGGATTAAAATTGGCAGCCGCTTTCTGAAGAGGAGAGAAACAAGAGCCTTGCCTCAGATATCGCTGAAGCGAGCTGACTTTCTTTTTTTGACATAACAGCAGCATGTTTCGACAGGCAGCTGTGCGGTGCCCATTAGCGAGATAGATTCTTTGTTGGCCAGCAGACGCTTTTGGGATCTTAAAAGCTAAAGAGAGATTTTAGGAAACACCTGCCACCGTATAATTATCACAAGCTCCGGTGAATAACTTTGCAAAGGACAGGGCAGAAGGGACCTCTTTACTTTTTCCAAATCTTCTGTTCCGCTTTTTTGTTACCTGCTTGCGGGTAAATTTTCCTAGTGATTGAAAATTAAAAGCAGTGGGGAGAAATCGGCTTTTGTTTCCTTCTGTTGTTTATCCCTGATATCTCCCCCTCTTGGCAGCTACTGTTCCCTCCTTTTCTCACAGTCACAATTGCTAGTAAAACTTAGGCCATTTCTGCACTAGACTGTTATAGCACTATTATTCCACTTTCAACATCCTGTGGAATCTTTTGAGGCCCCTCCCTAAATTGCAAACCCCAGGATTCCATAGGATGTTGAAAGTGGAATAATAGCGCTATAACAGTCTAGTGTGGAAATGGCCTTAGCTGTTAGAAGAAAGAGAATAGGGTTAACTTACAGTAGGAATCAGCTAAAGCACCATGTTCTTTGGTTGCGGGAGTGCCGTCAGGAATGAACAATCTTTCAGGCTCACAAGCTGAATGAGGGATGTAGTTTATCACTAATTTTCTTCTTGGAGGAAGCAATGAATACTTTTAGCAATTTTCTTCCTGCTGCAAGAAAGACTTTGAAAACCACACCGTTTTCAAATCCTGTGGGCAATTATTCACAAAATTCGCACGCAGTTGTTTTGTACAGAAATCAGTATTTTCTGTGCAGGAAATGGCTGTTTCCTGTACCAAAAAAATGCTGTTTTCAGTGCAAACCCATCACACGTGAATATTACATGGAATGTCCCTAATTGCTACATTTTGTCTGGCAAAAAAAAAATAATGCTTTTTTTCTGCACAGAAAATACTTTCTCTACAAAACAACCACATGCAAATATGTCCTGAACTGTGCAAATTTTCATCAATCCAGGTTTCTTTGTGTCATGGTTTCTCAGTACTTGAGAAACATGTTTTAAAAATCATTTTTAATATTCTTTCACATTTCCCATTTCGCTGTGCATTTGGTTTTGCGGCATTGACATTTGACACAAGGCTCACATAAACAAGTAAGTAAGCTGTAAGTCTACAGGTGGAGATTTAAGGTATGCAATAGAGGATGTCAGGTTAGGGGTGTTGCAAGCACTGTAAACAATGTGCTTGTGTTCATGAGCTACCCTGAGATGTCAGTCCTGAATTTCCAAGCCCCAATTCACTAAACAGTAGAAGAAAACTAAGTGGTGGATTAGTCATAAAGGATCATCTGGTTGTGTATGTGTGCGGCGCATTACCAGCCTTGAAAAATCTATTTCTGAACAGCATACCGTGCAACTGCAAGTTGGTCTAAGCCAGTGGTTCTCAACCTGTGGGTCCCCAGATGTTTTTGGACTTCAGCTCCCAGAAGCTGTGAGCATTGACTATAGTGGCTGGGGATTCTGGGAGCTGACGTCCACAAACATCTGGGGACCCACAGGTTGAGAACCACTGGTCTAAGCAGTATGAAGCTCCTCTTTGCTTCATTGTTTGCTGGGCTCCATTATGAATTTAATAACCCAGAAACCTGTTTATCATAATAGCCAATTGTGAATCACTCTTTAAAGGATGAGGCATTCACGATGCCTGTGCACCACAGCTGAAAAGGGGTTTTTCAGGGCCCTCTGGGATGGAAGCATGCAAGCGGTTTGGAAACAGCTTGTAAAAAGAAACAGAAAAGCTGAATGTGCAAGAAGCAGGAACAGTGCCTTTGCAGAATAGAATTCCAGATGGCAAGGGGAATAGCCTCTTCCAAGCAAACCTAGAAACCCAGAAAGCTGATACTCTACTTCAGTCTAGAACAGTGGTTCTCAACCTGTGGGTCCCCAGATGTTTTCGGACTTCAGCTCCCAGAAGCCCTGAGCATTGACCATAGTGGCTGGGGCCTCTGGGAGCTGAAGTCCAAAAACATCTGGGGACCCACAGGTTGAGAACCACTGGTCTAGAAAGTATGGTTCCTGTGTCTCCCCTATGGATTGTTAGTTTGGCCCAGTGGGTGGGAAGACTTCAAGGAAGAAGCTGTAAGTTGTGGTTGCGTGGCGGGGCTTGAGGGGAGAGACGGCTAGAAAAAAAGGAGCCGTGATGATCCTGGAGAAAGCATGGGGATTTACGGTTTCAAGAAATTTTTACTTTCATATTTTGAACTTTCCTGCATGAGTCCTTTACTGGATGCATGGTTCTTTGAGAAATATGTGCAGGTACTATATCCAGCCATGCTGCATTGTCACTGGTTTTGCACCTTGTTTAAACATGCAAAACCCTTTTTTTTAAAAAAAAAAAAAAAGTAAGTATCTTTGCAATATCCATTTATAGAAGGCAAGACAGTGTTACACCTGCATGCAAAGACTGCCAGAGCCCACAACTTGAAAAAGTATTGGTTTTTGGACTATGTTACCCAGAATCCCCTACCAGGATGGCCAAGAGTCATGCTAACTGGGAGATTCTGGAAGTTGAAGTAAAAATGAATGAATGAATGAATGAATGAATGAATGAATGAATGAATGAATGAATAAAACACACACTAGAGCCTAAATAGGGAACAAGGGAAAGGATCGAGGATGGGGTGAGATGGAGATTCCTTGAGCTCATGGGGGGAAAAAACCCTGCCTCATACCTGCATGGTGTAAATCTATACCTGTGCAGTTAGATTGTATTTGCACTACAGTACCCTTTGGCTGAATATTGACACTGTGCAACTGATTGTGGATCTATCAGTGTTCCTGCTTATTGTTCTGCTGTGCAAAGAAGAATTCTCCGTGGTTGTTTCTGCAATCTCAGTGAAGAAAATGGTACATCGAAAGCACTGACAAGTAGATTCTTAGAACTGGAAGGGCCCATCCAGCCTAACCCGCTTCCATGCAGGAATATGCAACTAAGGCACTCCTGAAAGATCCCCGATTCAACCTCTGTTTAAATACATCTAAAGATGGAGACTCCACCATCCCCTGAGGCCATCTATTTCACTGTCAAACAGTTCTTCCAATAAAGAAGGTCTTCCTAATCATAGAATCATAGAATCATAGAAATGTAGAGTTGGAAGAGACCGCACGGGCCATCCAGTCCAACCCCCTGCTATGCAGGAACACCCTCAAAACACTCCTGACAGATGGCCATCCAGCCTCTGCTTGAAAACCTCCAAGGAAGGAGACTCCATCACACTCCGAGGCAGCAGATTCCACTGCCGAACAGCCCTGACCGTCAGGAAGTTCTTCCTGAGGTTCAGGTGGAATCTCCTTTCCTGCAGCTTGAATCCATTGCTCCTTGTCCTGGTCTCTGGAGCAGCAGAAAACAAGCCCTCTCCTTCCTCTACATGGCATCCCTTCAAATATTTAAACATGGCTATCATGTCCCCTCTTAACCTTCTCTTCTGCAGACTAAACATACCCAGCTCTCTAAGTCTATCCTCATAGGGCTTCATGGCTTCCAGGCCCCTCACCATTTTGGTCGCCCTCCTCTGGACTTGCTCCCGCTCGACCATGTCCTTCTTGAATTGGGGTGCCCAGAACTGGACACAGTATTCAAGATGAGGTCTAACCAAAGCAGAGTAGAGTGGTACCAGTACCTCCCTCGATCTAGACACCATACTCCTATTGATGCAGCCGAGAATTGCATTGGCTTTCTTGGCTGCCGCATCACACTGCTGACTCATGTTCAGCTTGTGGTCTATGAAGACTCCTAGATCCCTTTCACACGTACTGCTATCCAGCCACTTGTCCCCTATCCTATATTTCTGTATTCCATTTTTTCTACCTAAGTGTAGAACCTTACACTTCTCTCTGTTGAATTTCATCTTGTTAGCCTTGGCCCAGCTCTCCAATCTATCCAGGTCATTTTGCATTTTGATCCTGTCCTCTGGCGTATTAGCAACCCCTCCCAATTTGGTGTCATCTGAGAATTTGATGAGCATGCCCTCTATTCCTTCATCCAAGTCGTTGATGAAGATATTGAACAGCACTGGGCCCAGGACAGAACCCTGTGGCACCCCGCTAGTCACTTCTCTCCAGGATGAGAAGCAGCCATTCGTGATCAGTCTTTGGGTTCGGTCGGTCAACCAACTACAAATCCAACTAACAGTAGCCCTGTCCAGCCTGCATTTTACTAGTTTCTTTGCAAGAATGTCATGGGGAACGTTGTCAAAGGCCTTACTGAAATCGAGGTATGCTACATCCACAGCATTCCCTTCATCTATCAAGCTAGTAACTCTATCATAAAAAGAGATAAGATTAGTCTGGCATGACTTATTTTTGAGAAATCCATGTTGACTTCTCGTGATTATCGCCTTGCTTTCTAAGTGATTAGAAACTGACTGCTTAATGATCTGCTCCAGGATCTTTCCGGGTACTGACGTCAGGCTGACTGGGCGATCATTATTTCGGTCCTCTTTTTTTCCCTTCTTGAAGATGGGGACAACATTTGCTCTCTTCCAGTCTGCTGGAACTTCTCCTGTCCTCCAAGATTTCTCAAAGACTATAGCAAGCGGTTCCGAAATGACCTCTGCCAGCTCTTTTAATATCCTAGGATGCAATTCATCTGGCCCTGGAGACTTGAATTCATCCAGTGTGGCCAGGTATTCCTGTACCACCCCTCTACCTGTTACGTGCCTCATTTCCCCTGCTTCCTCACCTGCTCCCCTACTGCCAGGTTGAGTGCTTGTATCCTTCTGGGAAAAAACTGAGACAAAGAAGGTGTTAAGTAGTTCTGCCTTTTCCCTTCCCCCTGTGAGTAATTCTCCATCTCTGCGCAGCGACCCTATCGTCTCCTTCTTTTTCCTTTTGCTGCGGACGTATTTTAAAAAGTCCTTTTTATTGTTTTTAATGTCTCTGGCCAGCCTAAGTTCGTTCTGTGCTTTAGCCTTTCTGACCTCCTCCCTACATCTCCAGGCCACTTGCTTAAATTCTTCTATGGTGGTTTCCCCCTTCTTCCTTCCTAATCCTTAGGTGGAATCTCTTGTAATTTCAATAGCAGCTATATATCATCCAAGATTGCAGAACTGCATGTGAAATGATCACATTTGTGGAACTCAAATTCGTATGGGGAGCTTATACAACCGTGAATTGAGTATGTCCATTACTAAACAGCCACCTCCCTCAAAAAAATTAAAGCATTTGTTTAGAGGATTTACACAGGTGTAGGACTGCCAACAGATTCCATTTATGGCAGGGTTCCGGTGTGGCTGACATGCAATCACTAAAAACAAAAAACAGTTCCTTCCTTTACAGTCTTAAAAGACATCTCACAAAAGGAAAGGAGGATGAAGAGGGAAGAAGAAAAATGCAACCATTATTTCAGCAAATGGAAATGGCCTGTTTTCCCCAACTTGCCGCTAGGGCTGGAATTAATATTTGAAAAAATGGTTTAAAAAATAGGCTTTGTGAGCATCAGGAAACCTTGACAAGGAGAATTGTAGATGAGCAACAGCAACCTTTGCAGTTTGGGGCATATTTTGCATGAAAAATTCTGATGAGGTTTTGTGTGTGCATACAGACACATGCATGCATCTGCAAAAAACCAAGTGTTTTCCTGGACATAAAATAGTATTTTCTGCCCAGAGAAATAACAGTGTTGCTTCCTAGGGGGAAAAACTGCATTTTTTGTTTAGCAGAGAATAAATCCCTAACTGTGGATAGTCTTCACAAACAACACAGTTTTTGACTGCTTTCTCCCAGTGAGGAGAAAAATGTCAAAATTTATTCATTCCTGGAATGACTGCCGGGTTCTGGCAGTTTCAGGGAGAGCAAGATGGAAAGCACACTTTTTCTTCCATGCTTAATGGGAGGGAGAGAAGCTCTTGGGAAGCTCAGCACTAATAGGATTTAAAACGGCTTAGCCCTGGCTGGGTTGTGCTGCAAAAGGGGGGGGGTCATAGCAGCTGTACAAATCTCTGAATCTGCAACACAGTGTGGCAGCATGTTGTGGCACTGTTCAGAAGTCCTTCCATCCAGACGGACCCTTTCCCAGGTTATTCCATTCCATCCCCTTCTGCTGGTTCTAAGCCCCTCTCCAGAATCAGCATTCCACATTCACTGAGCATGCTCAGTCCTCACAGTTCTGTTTGGAGTGTCCATTCCTGCCCTGTATCCCCTGTTAAGTTCCCCCTCTAAAGGAATTATTTTACTTGTGCAAGCTTTGGGGTCTCTCCAAGCCTAATTCTACCCCCTTCTTGTGCCTGGGTTATGGTGTTTTGGCTTTGTAAGGGTTAGGACTCAGACAGAATAAATGTATATGTGTCTGTGCTCTACGCATAACATATATGCACCGTAAAAATCAAAGTGAGCAAATGAGGAGCTCCAAGGGGTCAGTTTTTGCCTAAAACCCGCTAGGAACTATATAGACTGCCCAAAATACCCAAACCAACCAACCTTCCCTCTAGTGTGGCCAGAAGTTCCTTGGAGGTTTTTAAGCAGAGGCTGGATGGCCATCTGTCAGGAGTGCTTTGAAGATGTTCCTGCATGGCAGGGGGTTAGACTAGATGGCCCCTGGGGTCTCTTCCAACTCTACATTTCTATGATTCTATGACTCTAAGTTTGCTTCTGGTTTTGAAAAACCAGTATTTGGGGATGATGGTGGTGACGATGATGATGTCATATGCTTGCCAGCCCCAAAATTCGTGTTTACAAAGGTTAGAGCAAGTACAGATAAAAATTCGCACTGCTAGAAATTTAGAAAGGCGAAGATAAAGTTAAGGTGTTAATAGAATTAAAAACAATTCCCAAGAATACCTAAACCCATTCCTCACCGGCTGGCCCCTCCCGAAACTGCAAACCCCAGGATTCCATAGGATGTTGCAAGTGGAATAATAGCGCTATAACAGTCCAGTGCAGAATGGCCCTAGTTTTTTTTTAAAAAAAAAAAGACAATAAATGCACTACAATACAGCACATTGTTAAAAGTCCATTCCCCATTAGCTGTCAGTGCCTGAACACCTGTTGAGACCAAAAAGTCATTGCCTGCTGCCAGAAGGACATCATTGAGGATACCGAACTAGCTTTTCCTAGGAAGGGAGTTCTAGAGCTTGGGAGCAGCCACCAAGAAGACCTCCTCCTGTGTTCCTATCAAGGTTGGGAGGACAGAGAGAAGAATGCTAAGCAGTGTGGTAGAGTCCTATGATTTATCTAGAAGGCAAATGGCTACTCCTGGAAGCTTCCAGGAAAGACAATTCACTCCATGATGAAGAGAGGACACCCAAGGTCCCTTTTTGTTCCCCCCTGGTGTCTGTGATGGTGATGATGGCTTGTTGCTGGTAGGGAAGCATGCCTGGACCAGTCCCGTCCTCATCTCCTGCCTCTCTTTCCCCAACCAGGTCCGTTCTGCAGCCAGAAAAAGATGGCACCGATGGCAAGACCACCATTCCTTGAGAGTACGGGTTGCTCGGGCTATGTCGATCCCCACTTCTCCAACAAGGATTAGCTTTCACAGTATAAAACAGACTGCCGCTGTGTGAACAGGCCTGTCCCCTCCTCTGCTGCCTGTGGAGTTCTGTCCTCTCTTCTCCTTCCAACGCCAGTCTTTCTCTCCCTGCAATCTATTTACTTTTTCTTTTCCTCTCCTTTCACCTTTTTTTTTTTTATTGGTTTCCACAAGGCAACTCTTACGTGTTGTGGTGGACACCTTCCCATTTGGACTTAACTCTGCTTTTTGAGATAACCAACCAAAAACAGAACAAAAAAGTGGAAGGAGTTAAAAAAAATTACAGAAGACGAAGCTCAACAAGAAATCTTCCCACATTTCCAGGACGTTAACCACATTGCCAAAAAAAATAATAATCACGAAACATGGTTCTACAAGTTGGAGTGAGGACAGTTTCTTCTTCATTTCCTCCCCTCTAGTTCAGGATTCAGGCTGGACCATTTTAACAAATATCCCTTGGTGTGACCCTTGAATATTTGAGGGTCTTTTATTTTGCTTTGGTTTCATTCTGGAATAAGGTTGTTGTGTTTCTTACATCTCTCTCCAAAATCCAAAGAGGCTCCTCCTCAGGACTCAGCATTGTGCTGCAGTAGCCTCCCATCATGACCATTCCATTGCTGGTGGAGAGTGGAGTGGACTGGAGAACCATCTGGGTGTGTCCCTATAGCTAGATGTAAACCAATGACATCATTCACTGGTGGACTCCACAGATCTCAATAGAAGATGTCCTTGGTCTGTGTCTGGCTGTGGGGACATAGCAGACACGTCTCTGATCCAGTGCCCTGCTCTCCACCAGCAACAGAACGGTCAACTAGGTGGGTAGGGTGGGCTAGCCCAACACAACCATGAGTCCCAAGGGTGGTGAGCAGGGAGCCACATTGGAGGTCTACATGTGAATTCTTACGATCATGCAGGATCTCAGCCTATATCTGTTCCTTGGCACAGCTCAATCCCAGCAATGCAAGGAAGGCTTTTCAACTCATCCCACAACTCATCAGTGACCAGTTGGGCCAAAGCTGAAGCTGGCCACCTTTCTGCAGCCAATGAGCTGTCAATCAAGCCCCTTGCGTAAGGAGGTTCTGGATACCTTCTTGCACAACATTGTGAAAAATAGATGTTAGGACAACCTTGTTTACTGTGGCACAGACATGGGGAAAGTGGGGCCCGCTTTTACAGCCCTCCAAAGCCCCTTCTGAACATCTCAAAAGCTCACCAATCTATCACATTCAAAAATTTCCATAGGTGATTCTTTTTTTGGCCCTAAGTTGGGAAAAACCAGCCAAAACGTCCATAGAAAGTGGAGGTTTTGCCCCAGAACCTCCCATAAGATCACTAAGTAGAACCCACCCTTTCAATCAGGTGAAGATGGACCACCTAAAAGAAATCAAAACTGACATGATGTCACATCCAGTCATGATAGAACCACGAGTGAGTCCCCCCACCAGGAGAGGTAAAGAGGGGTTAAAAATGACCCCTGTTCCCTTTGCAACTGTCCACCCTACCTCTAAAATAAAGCCCCAACAGATTTCTGGCCTTAGGCTTGAAAAATGTACTTATAGGCCTCCTTCAGTGTTCTCATCCTCGGGCTGGAGAGTTCTTAGGATAATAATTTGCTTTCTGTGCAACGTGTGGGTCCTGCTGACAGAGAAGGCTTTGAAGCAGACTGTCTCTCTGGTACTTCGGTATCCGTCTCCCTCCAATTATTATTTCTTTTCTTTCCTTCTCCATCCACGCTTTGCCAACCAGCTTTGAAAGGGTGCTGAACAGCTTTTTTGCTTTTTACTCTGGAAGGCAACAACTGAGGGATTTCTCTACTTTCTCTTGCAGAACCTCAAAACTATGTTTGTTTAGGGCTTTTTCTTTTCTCCGTTTTTCTTTTTTAAAGGGAAACTTTGTATAAAAGAAATGACGCTGAAGATGATGGTGCGTAATAGGGTGGACTCTCTCTGGGGATTTTTATGTGATGTTGAGATATAATGTAAATATTTTCAATAATAAACACTGCTGGTTTTGATTTCTGATTTAGAGAGCTTTGGTGTTCCTTATTTAGAGAGCTTTGTTGTTCCTGATAGAGCCTTCAGATGTTATTTGGAGGAGGGACTACAATTCCCAGACATGATGGCTAGGGTTTCTGGGAGATATAGTCCACCCACCACCACCTAAAATGCCCAAGCTCTCATTCCTGACTACCAGAAAGGAGGTGGAATTAGTGCTGCTTTGTTGAAAATAACTCTGTTTCCTATTCTTTATAGAGAGCCGATATGATGTTGTGGTTTGAGGGTTGGACTATGGACCCTGGGGAACGTCACACACTCTCAGCCCCAGAAAACCCTGCGCTAGGTTTGCTTTAGGGTCACCATAAGTCAGAAATGACTTGAAGGCACACAGCATGAACAATTATTAATTATACTAAACATAAATTAATCATATATAGATCGCACGTATCTACAAAGTCAAGAGTCTAATAATGGTTGCTTCCACAAGAGACCCTTAAATGCTATAGAGGGATTCGATTCCCCAATCAAATCAGGGACTAAAATGCTTAGTACAACACCATATTAGGTGGCCATGCCTGCCTCTGTTGCTGTTGTTTTTACGTGCCTTCAAGTTGACACCAGTTAGGGTTTTCTTGGCGAGATTTGTTCAATGGAGGGTTGCCCTTGTTTCCTCTAAGGCTGAGAGAGCGTGACTTAGCCGAGGCCACCCAGTCGGTTTGGCTGAGTGGGGATTCAAACCCTGGTGTCTCAAAGTCCTGGACCAGCGCTGGAATCACTCCACCCCTCTGACTGCCCTCATCTAACAAAAAGGAGAAGTGAGACCAGTCGTGTACGGATGGGGTGGCGGGGAAGGCAGTTCTCCCCAGGAGGCAATGTTTTTTTTTGGGGGGGTGCCCTGGCCACGCCCCTACACACTGTAGCCGTGCCCCCATGCACAGGGGCCACACCCTTCATGCCATGGTCCCGCCCCCCTCCAAGCTCTGCCACTGAGTGAGACTATGGCTTGATGAAGACCAACTAGTGAATTTAGGGAAGAACAAGAATTCAAACTGGGGACTTCCTGATACAGAATCAGAGTATCATAAAGTTGGAAAAGACCACAAAGAACATCCAGTCCAACCCTCTGCCGTGCAGGAATACACCATCAAAGCCTTCAGCCTCTGTTTAAAAACTTCCAAAGAAGGAGACTCTGCCACACTCCCAGGCAGCAGGATATTCCACTGTCGAACTGCCCTTACCATCAGGAAGTTCTACCTACTGTTCAGGTGGAATCTCTTTTCCTGAAATTTGAAGCCATTGCTCCATGTCCTATTCTCTGAACCAGCAGAAAAGAGGCTTTCTCCATCTTCCATATTTCCATCTTCCCTTCAAATATTTAAACATAGCTATCATGTCACCTCTTAACCTTCTCTTCTCCAGGCTAAACACCCCCAGTTCCCTAAGCCGCTCCTCACAGAGCTTCCCGGTTTCCAGGCCTTCTGCCATTTTGATCACCCTCCTCTGGACATGTTCCAGCTTGTCACTATCGTTCCTGAATTGTGATGCCCAGAACACAAAATTCCCGACGGGGTCCGACCAAAGCAGAATACAGCAGTACTGTCACGTTCCTTGACCTAGACACTGTATTCCTACCGATGCAGCCCAGAATCACATATACATGGATCAGTCTTTGCAGTCGATTCAGTGCCAGCTTCCAGGAGTGTAAATAGGAGGGGAAGATCCCACATGGATGTAACAAACTCCTGGTACTGAAGGCAGATGGCTCTCTAGTTCTCAAACATCTGCTGCTGTTCATTGCAAGTACCCTGTGAGGAGTACCATCTCCACGCAAACGTCGCTGAACAACAATGTCTAGTTTTCTTATACTTAATGCTTATTGCCAGTTTCTGATGTTATTGCAGCACTGAAATTGAAAAATGGAGCAATAAAAGCTCTCCCTCATAAAAGCAATCCTTTTATCCCCTCACACTCACACCAAATAAGTTGCCAAACATCAGAGTGGCTGATTTCGTTTTTTCCAGGGCAAGAGCAAAATTAAATGCCAGAGTTTGATGGATTAAAGATGCCCTTTCGTACCTCTTTTGGCCTCTTTGGAGTTTTCCTTCAACTGCTCAGTTGCTGAGCTTTTAAATCTCCTTCCCTCCCTGATCCCCAAAAGCACTTCACCCCATGGATCCCTCTTCATAGGCATCTCATCCTCATAAACAGGATGGCATTAAACATTTCAATCTCACAGTTCAAAGGGGGAAAAAAATAGCTCGGGCAGTCCCGAGTCTTCTGCTGGCGGCAGCTGGTGAACCAACAGGAGGAAAAGAGACAATTTCTGCAGTAGCCTGTTATGGCGCTATTATTCCACTTTCAGCATCCTATGGAATCCTGGCGTTTGCAGTTTCGTGAGGGGCCTTAAAGTCCCCTCCCTAAACTGCAAACCTCAGGATTCCGTGGGATGTTGAAAGTGGAGTAATAACGCTATAACAGGCTAGTGCAGAAATGGCCAGAGAAATAGTGAGGTTCCCCCTTTCCCCAGGACTTTGAGAATGGCCAAAATAGCAAGGATCCATTGGGATTAACCAGTCTGCAGGGCTGACCCTAACATTTTGCTGCCTGAGTTCGACAATATGTTGGTACCCTCTCCTCCGTCCAAGCTGACAGGATTGGGCATTTATGGCCTGGATTCTATTGGTTATTCTCACTTAGAGTAGACCGGAGCTTTCCAAACTTTTCATGCTAGTGACACACTTTTTAGACATGCATCATTGCGTGACACAACAATTCAGTAAGTAATTCAGTAAGCGGAGGCTGCTCCTGCACCCAAGTCTGCCCTCCGCTGCCCCTGCTGCCCTTGCTGGGGTCTTCCTCGGTCTGGGACAGCCCCTCCAACCAAGCCAGGCCTGCTGCTGCGGCAAAAGAAGCAGCCTCTCCATCCATTATGCTTGCATGACACACCTACACACTGCAGCTGGCACACGGATATGTCACAACACACAGTTCAGAAAGCTCTGGAGGAAACCATCAAATCACTTGGATTTGCCTACATGCTGATTCACCATTCCACAAGAACAGTGCTTCCAAACTTTTGTCCTCTTTTTTGCCCAAATTGTACCCTCTCTCTGCCACCATGTCCTTTCTTTGAAGGGAAAAAAGACCCATCAGAAAGATTCTGTGAGCTCTAAGGAGACCTTCCTGCAACCGCGAGAGGAAAGGCAGGCTGTCAGGCCAGCCACTCTCCTTGGGCCTCTCTATCCCATCGTATCTACCCACGTAGATGCTCTCCATGGTCTCAGGATCTCATTTGCTCCCAGCAGAAGGCATAGGGAGGAGCGACTGGCGCTGAACATCCTTCCCTCAGATGGATTTGGTGCAGAACTGGATGTCTCCACTGGGTACATTCTCTCTTCATGGAGAGGGATACAAGGAAGAGGGAGAGAAGAGTATGTGCACAAAGACACTGTAACAGCACTATAAAAGGGCCAAGATCTTATCTGAAGCTGGCAGAATGTAAAATTCAGGCACAATACTTATATGAATGCCTGGGAGGGCAAAGGCAGGCTGCTGGGCACCAATGCAAGGGAGTTCTCCCAATATACTTCCATGGCCAATCAGTGGATCAAGGAACAGAGCTGCACCCAATCAACATCCAGCAACAATATCACAACCTGGCACATCTGTCACAGAAGGATATACTGGACACCTCCTTGCACAATGCCAGAACAGGTAGGTACCGTGGCATAAATCCTGATTATCCTAGCAAAAATACCAAAGAAGATTCCAGCTCTGATCACTGGCAGAAGCATGTATTTAATAAATCTAATGGGTCTTAATTGCACATTCAAAACCAAATCATCTGTTTCATTTCAACAGGGTTATCTCACAAGACTATACTATTGCTGGAAATCCATCTCCCCTCCCCACCTCATCCCTTTGCGTGCTCAGGCATCCATTATGAAGACTCCATATTCTGTCTGCCTCTCTTTAGCTGGGAGGAGAAGAAGCAGGAAATGATTTCAAAGGAGGAAAGAAATAAAGCCTAGACATTCCAGTCTATGCGTAGATCTAAAAAAAGAAGAAGAAAAAAGGGATCAACCCATAGATCAACTTTTCTGTTCCCCACTAATCTTAAAAGTCATTTTGAAGACAAAAAAAATCCATTCCACCTCCTTTTTTTATATTCAGAATCTCATCCTTTGATATATACAGTTCTGTACTGGATCTGCTGCTTACAAGAACGTGCTTTTTCATTCTTTTTTCTTTCTTTGCTCATCCATCTGCATATATCATCTATATATATAATCATGAACATGCATTTTGCATCAGTGATTAGTATTTTGGTTACAAAAGGAATAATAACCCTCCCCCCTTTTTTTAATTCTCTGTTGCCAAGTAATGACTCATTCTTCCTACAAGTCAATTCTGCTTGTTATTCATGATCTCAGTGTGATCTTGCCCACCCCATACACACACCAGTGTCCCTGCAATCCATCTTAGAATGCCAGCTGTCCCAGATCTTGTTCTGCTGTTCATACCAGGCAACAGGTCCTCACTATATTCACTGCCCAGCAATATTTCTTTCTTTCCATTGCCATGGCCGCTGCCTCTCCACCTGTCATATTTCCTTAAATAGAGACCAGTTTGCTTCCTAATCTGACTCATCTACATTCCGTGGACAGCTTTGCTTCTGAAGTACCACTTAACTTGCTACCACACACACAGACACAGGCCATTTCTGCACTAGAGGGTTATAGCGCTGTATTCCGCTTTCAGCATCCTATGGAATCCTGGGGTTTGCAGTTTTGGGAGGGGTTGGCCGGCCCCTCCCGGAACTGCAAACCCTAGGTTTCCATAGGATGCTGAAAGCAGAATAACAGCGCTATAACCCTCTAGTGCGGAAATCTTCACAGAGAGAAAGAGAGAGAGATGTTTTCCATTCTCTCTTTGCTTTCCTTCTGCTAGTGTTGCACAGCTTGGGAAAGTGATATCTTTAGGCTTCGGAGTGCCAGAATCATCCCAGCTAGCCTATCTACATTTCGACCATGGGTCCTGTCATCCACCAGCCAGCATGGCTAGTGGTCAGGACTGCTAGAAGATTCTGGCACTTGTTACCGCCCCCCACCAAAAAAATTGGCATCTGTAAACTTTCAAATTTTGAAGATCCATTTGCCTGCATTAAAAGTAAATGGCAGTAAATGGCTGGTTGTGGCAGAGCTTTCTCACATAGGAAAGCTGCATAAGGAGAGTGTAAATACCTCCTTTGGCAGCGAATACCTCCTTCCATGACAAGGGGTTTTCAACACTTCTTTTCTCACAGTGGATTTTGCAGAAAGGGGCATTGAATATTTCCTTTGCAGTGCTTGAAAAAGGACATCCGTGCGTGAAACAGCCATTTACACTTGCCTGTTTCGTCAACAGAATTCTGGTCAACATATCCACCCTGGATGGGTTAGAGGTATTTAATAAAAATAATAAATATCTCTGTTCTTCCATGTTGCTTCCCTGAGTATTAAGGCTGGAATCCTGCTGGTGTTATGCACCTGTATGAAAGTTCCCTTACATACTTTCCCTCGGCCATTGTGCAATGGATGTACAATCCTCCCTCCACATTTGCAGTTTTGACCTTAGCAAACTTGATTATTCACGAGGTGCCCCCTTGCCTCCCCATCCGTTCTCCCCCTCCCATTCCCTTCGTCTTTTGCCCGAGCATGTGTGTCTTCCTTCCACAGACCCAGGAAAAAGGCAAACAAATGGCAGGGGGCAACCCTGCTTGCACAGAAGGCACGTGTGTACCTTCTCTGGTTGTGTCGTGACCCCTGCCATTCACTTGCCTTTTGCCTAGGCACTTGAAAGGCAGAGCACCTGGGCAAAACCCAAATAAATGAAGGGGGGAGCGCTGGAAGGGACTAGGAGGGAGAGAACTCACTGAGCCAGTGGAGGGAGGGCTGACTTCCCAACTTTCACGAGGTTTCTGTACCCTGAACCCTCATAAAAGTCAGGGGGCCACTGTATTCAGTTCATGATTGCAGAAGTGGAGTCCCATGAGTGTAGCCATTTCACGTGGGCCTAAGTTCTACTATCGGTCCAAACTAGAGAAGAGACGCATTTATCTCCATGTTGATTCACCATTCAGCAATTGATTCAGTGAATGTACTTTAGTTGGGACTAACCAACAGGGTCCCAGCCATTCTTGAATACTTTCTTCACAGGGGCCGTTTCCGCACGAGGCTGTTATAGCACTATGATTCCACTTTCAACATCCTATGGAATTCTGGGGTTTGCAGTTTTGGGAGGGGCTGGCCAGCCCAGGATTCCATAGGATGTTGAAAGTGGAATCATAGTGCTATAACAGCCTCGTGCGGAAATGGCATGGGATTGCAAGAGTAGGGCACTGAGCAGGCCCATTGGCAGATACACCACCCGTTTCACAATGCTGGCATTCAGCAGAAAGCGAACACAACTGCAGTGTATTGATTAGCTGGTATAGATTTACAGCACACACACATGATGTGGGGTCCCTGGCCAAGCATGCCTTGCAAATCCTGCAGAAGTAGAAGCTGCCACAAAATGTTGCCATTGCAGAATGCTGTCTGTATTGGATTCTGACCACTCCATTTCATTCTCTTTCTTCCACAGTTTTCCCTTTCCTTCCACAAAAGCCAGTGACTATTTCATGGTAACGAAGCACTCTCTGTTCTCCGTTGTTTTTTAGTGGGGGCATTCCCTCTATGTGGGATTTTTTTCCAGGGTTGTGGAAAGGGTTACTATTTAAGCAAACCTCAGCCTTCGCCCAGTTTGCTGACACCTCCCTTTTGTTTGTAGGTGGTACATTTTTCAGTTACATAAGGTTTGGGTATTCAGAGAATTGAGATGGCTACCAAAACACATATAAACACAACTGAATAGTATAAATCGGCCATGGATGAATGTTTATCCTGCCCTCATTTAGATGTTCTTCGTTGCTGTGAAAAGCAAGGCAAATCCCATTGTCAGTGTCAATTTACAGAGCAGCACAATAGCCACCATGGTGGATCTGTGTACTAAAGAGAAAATCTGATCTGCAAAAAAACAGACGCCAGAAAACAGAAATTGCCCCTGCAAAATGGCAAGGCTTGAAAAGTTCATTTTTGGACCACATCTTCCAGTTTCCAACCCTCTGGTTTAAATCTCCTTAAAAAAAAAAATCTTCTATTTACTTTTAAGACTAGTGGCCATTTCTGCCCTACACTGTTACAGTACTATTATTCCACTTTCAACCTCCTGTGGAATTCTGGGGTTTGTCGTTTCCTGAGGCCAAAGAGCAATCTGGCTGAGAATTCCAAAGCCCCCCCGCCCAAACTGGAAACCCCAGGATTCCACAGGAGTGAAAGTGGAATAATAGCACTGTAACAGTCTAGTGCAGAAATGGCCAAAGAGATAGGGAGAGGAATGAATTACAATCAGAATTTTATCAACATGCAATAGCCCCCTCCCTCATCTGCAGTTTTGCTTTCCATGGTTTCACTTAGCCGTGGTCAACTGTGGTCCAAAAATATTAAATGGAAAATTCCAGAAACAAACAATTCACAAGTTTTGAATTGCACGCCATTCTGCTGTGTGTGATGAAATCTCACACGTCTGGCTCCATCCCTCCCACGGCCAATCCCAAGCTAAGGTGAGGAGCTGCACTTGGGAGCCTCCAGCTGCTCCTCCATCCTTGTGGAAGAAGGTATAGAATGCCTCTCTCCATTATATCTTTAAAGGTACTTGGACTGGCATGCAGACTCTGGCCTAGAAGACTCCAAGACCAATGGATACGGAACAATTCCTGAGAAAAGGATATGCAAAAAGCCAATGCCCATTCAAACCAGAAACATCTGTTGTATCAGAACCCAGGATCTTTTCACACTACACAATGATAGCAGTCCAATTTCACTTTAATTGCCATGGCTGCATCCTATGGAAACCTGTGATTTGTAGTTTTATGGAGCACCAGCCTCTGTGGGTGAGAATTTTAAATGCCTCTTTCTAAACCTCAAATCCCTCCTGAAACTGCAAACCCCAGGATTCCATAGGATGTTGCAAGTGGAATAATAGCACTATAACAGTCTAGTGTGGAAATGGCCCATGTCAAAAGTCATTCACAACAAAATGTTTAAAACCATGATAAACATGCAAAATGTACAATAAAGCCTTAGTAATATAAAACGGCATGGCTAATATGATACTTTATCAAATAATTATATGACACTTCCAGAAAGAGGAAAAACAATGTTGGCTCCTTGGGTGAGTAGTCCAACAGCATAATTAAACAGCCATAGTCCTTTAGATAGTCCAGGGTTTGTAAAACTCTGGTAAGATAGCTTCTGGTGAGGAGGAAAAAGACTCATTGTTTTTCCTGTTTGTAGGTAATCCACCTTGTGATCCAAACAATGGATGTTCTTGTGTTGACACGAGGCAAGTCGTCTCTCCACTGCTCCTGGACAAGAAGCAAGGAAATATTATGAAAGGAGAGGAAATGACATTTCAGATGAATATGACATTCAGGAAAATGTTCAGAATGCAGAGCTTTTAAAATGAAAATCGGAGCGAGGAGGTAAGAATAGAAACTGGGTCAGAGAAGCCAAGGCTGAGGTCTTGGCTGTGCAAAGTACTTACCGAACGTCTGATCTCGATAGATGTAAACCTCAAAAAGTGGCGTCTTTTTGCCTTTTCCTTATAATTGCTTTAAATGTTATACAGCAATAAAAAACCATTTGGTCAAACAATAACAGCTCCTAATGGCTTTTAACAGGGCTTGTGGTTCCATCCTTCTCAGGCATTTCGTTTATTCCAGTGCATTAAGAACACACTTTGTTTCCTTGCTTGTGGGTTGTCTATTCCTCTTCCTTCTCTGACCATTTCTGCATGGCGTTGCTGTCCCACAATGGGGACATGACGGCAGTGGTCTGTGAGTCATGCTTTCACACAACATCATTGTGATCCCGCTGCCAACCCGTCCCCACCGGTCACAATTGTGGGATATTTGCTTAACGGAATAAATCCATTAAGTGCCTGTGATCACACTATGCTCTCGTCGCTGCCAGCCACGCAGAAGGGATGGAAGCTCAATGAGGTGCTTCCTTCCCCAGCGCTGCACAGAAAAGAGGCCAGCCGGAAGGTGCGTTTCGCTCACACTCCCTTCCTCAGGAAGCCAGCCAGGGGCGGAGGGGAATGTTCACGTCATGGTCCCATCCCAGCAAAGGTGCTGCTGGGATCGCAACGGGATGTCAAGGGGAACCAGTAAGGTGCAGAAATGGCCTCGGTTAGAGTGACTGGATGCTCCAGGGCCGCACAGATGGAGCTGTTTCTGCCCCCTGTGTCAGCCCACCTTTCAATGAGATTAAGTGGGACAGCTTTGAGAAATGAGGAAAGCGTTGATGGATTAGACCAGGGCTCCATCCACTCCAAAATCCCCACCCAAAGCACCTGACTGGAAAGCTTCATTGCTAACTCTCCATGATTCATGCTCTCCAGCAACTGGGATGAAGAACTTAAGCATGGTCCCTTTGGTTTTGGTAGGATTATAGATCCATCGAGAGCCAGCGTGAGAAGTGGTCTACCCGCTTGGCCATAGAAACCCACTGGGTGACCTCGGGTGAAGCACACACTCTCAGCCCCAGAAAACTCTGTGGTAGGTTTGCCTTAGGGTCACCCTCAGTTGGAAATGACTTGAAGACACACAACAATAATAACAACAACATGGTCATCATAAGTCACAACTACTAGTCACTGATGGCTCAGGGATGAAGCTATGGGGAGGGGGCAAAATCAGAACATTGCCCCCTCCCCAATAGAAATTCAGCCACCCATTAAATTTTCCTTCAATCTCCAAATTCCTAGCATTGCTGAAAGTGGGATGGTGAGAATTGTACATACCTAGAATGCTCATATTTGCTGTATTCACACTCTATTGGTGCTTTGCCTTTTGCTTTCTTTGCCTTTCTAAATGTTCAACTTCTACGTTAATTGCTCATCTTTTAAATTATTGCAATGCTGGAAAAGTGAAGGGGGAAGAATTTTTATTTCATAGAATCACAGAGTTGGAAGAGACCACAAAGGCCATCTAGTCCAACTCCATCCTGTCATACAAGTCACACTCTCTCGGCCTCAGAGAAATATGAAGGCAAACCTCCCTGGAACAAACTTTTCCAAGAGAACCCTGTGACAGAGTCACCTTAGAGTCACAACAGCAATAACGTCCTTGGCTTTCTCACTTTTCTTTCTAAGCTAATAAAGTTAAAACATTCATCTCAACTGGTACTGCAAGCTGACTTGGGTTCATATTGGGAAAAAGGTGCTAAATCAACCAATCAGACAATTGATCAATCAATAAAAAGTTCAGGATTTAGTAGAGATAGATCTTCAAGTGCTGAAAGACATCTGTTTGTCATGGCACGTGGTTGCTCTCAATTGTGCATCTTACATTTAGCACGATCTCTTTGTAATTCCAAGTCAGAAGGTAAACAGAGACTTTGCAAATCTGATTATGGAGGCCTGTGCCTCTTAGGAAACCCCACTGAGAAAGGGAAACAGGTCAATCACAAGGAAGGCACCTCTCTTTTATATCTGCTTGGACTCGCTATAACCTTCCCCATGGTTCAGTTGCTCCAGTCCTCTGATTATTTTGATTTCCTTCTTCTACATATTTGTTGACTTTTCTCCAAAAAGTCTGAAAAGGGCCCATTATCATCTTTTACCCCCATTTTAATGCTCTCCGGCATGAAGAGTTTATAAAATCCTCACTGTGGATATACCGAAGGAAGCATTTCCTGTTTTGGAATTCTGCAGCAGTGCCAAAAAATAAATAAATCAATAAATCCTGCAATAATACAAACATTCCTACAATAATACAAACTTTCCCAGTTTAATCAGACTGTTTAATCTGGAGAGCTTTCACATTCATTTCAAAACCAATCAGAGGAGAAGTAATTTTTGGGTTTTTTTAGAATTAAATAAATAGCACAAATCTTCTGTCAACCCTTAATAATAACTATAGAGGACAGCTGTTATGGCTTTTGGAGGGCAGGGAGCCAAGAGGCATATTTAAAACCAAGCAAGACAAACTGCATTCACTGGACTGAAGATGGGAGATACCTTGGGAAATGTGGAGCAGAGTTGGAAGAACAGGGGCTGCAACCCAACATCCCCGCAACATGGCGTAAATATCCGTACAAAGAGATGAGCTACCTGAGCACTATGCAAACCTCACACAAAATAGCAAAATTTGCCACATTTGTCAATTACTAGGTGCCGTTACACATATACTGGTGCAATGCATGAGACAGAATCACAACTGCAGTGCACAATATTGGTGTACAACCATGATATACAATATGGGATGCACAACAGCAATGCACAGTCACAACACCCAATGGGCAATGCAGAACTGGAACATGTGACACACCATCACAACTTGCCAAGCAAATGCTTACCATGCAGCTCCACTTCTGCCATTGTCAGCAGAATGCACCTGCTTTCCAATATTGACTTTTTGGCCCTGTCTGCCTAGTGTAACCTATGCATGTGTCTATCCTTAGTTTGATGCCAGCCAGGGTGTAGATCAACTATTCGGCTAAATGAATAGAGTTATGCCACTGGAGACCTGCTCATGAGCCCTCCACCCTCCACAGCTGGGTGGCTACTGTGGAGACACAATGCCGGACAATAAGACTCTTTGTCTTATCCAAAGATAGGAAAGAATGTTTAATATTCTGCTGGTGCGCTCCTGCCATTGCACTATTTTGGCCATGGCAAAACATCTGTATTCAGTTCACAGGGATATAAGCAGAGTTCCATAAGCCTCAACTGTTGCACATGAAGTTAGAGACACAGAACCATAGAATTGGAAGAGACCTCAAGGGCCATCCAATCCAACACCATTCTGCTGTAGACAAAGGCCATTTCCACACAGGGCGAGGGAATCGCCCCGTGCCGCTACTTACCGGGTCTTCTGGCTCCCCGGTCCGGTCCAGGCTGCTCCGGAGCAGTGCGTGCTCGTCGCTCCGCACTGCTCCGGCGTCGAAAATGGCGGCTTCCGATTGGTTAAGGGTCTCAACCAACCGCTGAAGCTCGCCAGCCTAAAGCTCGCCCCCAGCAGATCGCAGGCTCTCATTGGTGCAAGCCTGCAAATCTGCACAAGGGAGCAGGCTCGCACTGGTGCGCTCCATGCTTTTGAAAGACTGAAAGAAACAGGTTGTTCAAAAGCACGCTGGACGACCACTTGGGGTCGTTCCAGAGCGGCCTGAGGTGCGGATCTACATTAAATAATCCGGACCCAGTCCGCTCCCAGGTGCAGATGTCCTTCCTGGAGGACGGACTGCACTGTTTCAAATACCCCGTGCGGAAATGGCCAAAATCAAAGCACTCCAGACAGATGGCCATCCAGCCTCTGCTTAAAAACGTCCAAAGAAGGGGACTCCACCACACTCCATGGAGGCAGCAGATTCCACTGTCCAACTGCTCATACCACCAGGAAGTTGAGTGGAATCCCTTTTACTGTAGTTTGTAGCCATTGCTCCGTGTCCTAGTCTGTGGCGCAGCAGGGAACAAGCTTGCCCCATCTCCTATATGACATCACTTCAAATGTTTAAACATAGCTATCATGTCCCCTCTTAATCTCCCTTTCTCCAGGCTAGATAGACCCAACTCCCTAAGCTACTTCTCATAATGATTCATGGTTTCCAGGCCTTTTACCATTTTGGTGCCTCCTCTAGACATATTCCAGCTTGTCAATATCATTTGTGAGTTATGGTCCTGAGAATTAAATACAGTAGTCCAGGTGGGATCTGACTAAAGCGGAATAGAGTGGTACTACTATTTCCTACAACCTAGACTGTATATTTCTACTAATGTAGCCTAGAACTGCATTGGATATTTTAGCTGCTGTATCATACTGTTGACTCATGGTCAGCCTGTGGTCTGTGAAGACTCCTAGATCCCTTTCACATGTACTGTAGTCAAGCCAGATGTCAGCCATCCTATATCAGGGACATGTGGCTGGATAACAGTACATGTGAAAGGGATCTAGGAGTCTTGGTAGATCACAAGCTGAACATGAGTCAACAGTATGATACAGCAGCCAAGAAAGCAAACACAATTCTTGGTTGCATCAATAGAAGGATGCTGTCTAGATCAAGGGAGGTACTGGTACCACTCTATTCTGCATCGGTTAGACTTCATCTAGAATACTGTGCCTAGTTCTGGACACCTCAATTCAAGAAGGACATCGACAAGCTGGAATGTGTCCAGAGGACAGCGACCAAATTGGTGAAGGGTCTGGAAGCCATGAAGCTCTACGAGGAGTGGCTTAGGGAGCTGGGGATGTTTAGTCTGCAGAAGAGGAGGTTAAGAGGGGACATGATAGCCATGTTTAAATATTTGAAGAGATGTCATGTCCAGGAGGGAGCAGGCTTGTTTCCTGCCGCTCCAGAGACTAGGACAAGGAGCAATGGACTCAAGCTGCAGGGAAGGAGATTCCACCTGAACCTCAGGAAGAACTTCCTGATGGTCAGAGCTGTCCGGCAGTGGAATCTGCTGCTGCCTCAATGGAGTGTGGTGGAGTCTCCTCCTTCTTTGGACATTTTTAAGCAGAGGCTGGATGGCCATCTGTTGGGAATGCTTTGATGGGTGTTCCTGCATGGCAGAAGGGGGTTGGACTGGATGGCCCCTGAGGTCTCTTCCAGCTCTGTGATTCTACGATTCTATTTTATATCTGTGCATTTAGTTCTGGAATGGTGTGTTGCTAATCATTGATGCCTTTAATGTATCACTTGTTTCAGTGGAACTGCAGAAACAGCAAGCCCCTTTGCTGAAATATAGTTGGTTGAACAACACTGAAGCCATTTCCGCACTAGATTGTTATAGCACTATTATTCCACTTTCAACATCCTATGGAATCCTGGGGTTTGCAGCCGGCCCCTCCCGAAACTGCAAACCCCAGGATTCCATAGGATGTTGAAAGCAGAATAATAGCACTATAACACTCTAGTGCGGAAATGGCCTGATACATGCCAGAAGGATGGTAGAGGGCAATTGTCACTCAGGTGCAAAAGTATAGATATATACACTATGCAAGCAATATCTTGGTTTTAGTTTTAAAATGGGTAGTGCTTTTATTTAATCATTAAGCTTAAAATCAAATTCAATTGTATTTATTTTTAAAGGGGGAAAATTTAACTATTATGATTATTTACAATTATTTAAAATAATTATTTAAAATTCCCATTAAAATATTTATGCCTGCAAGAAAAACCTTAACTGGATGAAATTGAAAAATTCCATATATAATTTCACTTCCCCAGTCTCCTGTTTTGAGCTTGGAAGAGATGGTTGCGTGGTTTTCTGAAGATCCCATTTCTCACTATTTCTTTTTGAAGACACCATTTTTCACCTCACTGATTTCTTCTTAATCCCTCCCTTATAATCTGATTTTTTTTAAAAAAAAACGCCTGCTACCCTCTTTAGCTTACTCATTCCTGTGTGAATCCCAGCAAATGAACCCCAAACCTGAGTTTCCCTGGGCTGCTGAAAAATTCAGCACAGTGTCCAGTGTAAAACATAGAAATAAGTGGTTTGCATCTTGTGATGTGGTAATTCTCCAGTCTTTTTTTTTTTTTTTTTAAAAGGCTATAGGTAGCTTTGCAAAAATGCAAGCAAAGAAGGCTTTGGGTAAATAAATAACCAGCTGGGAAATGTTAGCTCTTTAGTACTTTAATTTAATTAACTAAATTGAATTAAAATTAATTCTGGAATTAGACTGATGCTGAGATTCTAAAGTCAATTAAAAATAAATGTAATCAAGTTGCCCCTTTTCATTAGACATTTTCCATCCTAGTTAACTTATTTGAACTAGTTAATTCCTGACTGCTTCCTAAGGATTTTACATTGGGATCTGGTAGTGCAAAAAATTAACTTTCTGAGTTTATTAAGCAGCTTTTGTAGTTCCTAACTGCAACTGCCACTATATTAATTACATAAAAACATAATTAATAAAAACCACCTTTTAACAAAATTCTTTTAAAGAAATGGCCATCAGAAAGGAACTCATGTTTCAAAAATATATTACAGCTGCATGATCACAAAGCTTTTGTACAGCAAGAAATTTTATAGGAAATGGGATTATTTTAAGCCTTGGGTCAAATTGTATAGAGATCGAATCCCTATGAAACTAGACATTTTGATCTTGGATCAGACATTTAATTCAAGGCTGTGATGAAAGACTAGAGAGCAATTTCTGCTGTATCGCAAATAGAGGGAGGAAATTTTGCTCTAAGTTGCAAATGTGCCCCAGAGTACTACAATGTGCTCCGTGTGGGGCTGCCCTTGGAGGCGACTCAAAAGCTACAGTTTGTGCGAAATGCAACGTCTAAATTGCTGACCGCAACATCTTTTACAAAGCATAGAACACTGGTTTTATGGAGTTGTACCAGCCTCTGACATGCTTCCAGTCTGAATTCGGCCACTGTGCCTCTCCATTTAGCAATGCTGGGTTACAGCAAGCGTAGAGGCTGGAGGAGAGCAGAGGTTACTGGTACCAGTACCCAGCTTATGGTGTTCCTGATAACTGTGTGGGTTTTTAATTATGTATTTTAACATTTTTTTTAATTCTTTAATTATGTTTTATGTTTTTTTGTATTCTGTGGGTTTTAACTATGGCCCTTTCCACACAGGGTAAAAAAAATGGTTTAGGGCGACCTCATCCGGAGGTTGTCCACACCGTGGGGTGTGCTAGGGCGGTTTGAAAAGTGGAGGTTCCACACCTCAAACCGCCCTAGCGTGGCCGCAAGGGGTGGCGCGCGCGTTTTTTAAAAACCACATTTCATGTGGTTTTTAAAAAACGTGAGCGCGCTAACCCGTTGCAGCGCCCCATTTGAAACTGCAGGGACGCGCTAGCTCGTCCCTGCAGAGCTGCCCGGGGGCGGGCTTCCAGCTGGCACGCCGCCCTGATTGGCGGAGCGCCACCGAAAGTCGCCGGCCGCCATTTTGGGCGCTACCGAACGCCACCGAAATTCGCCAGCGTGTGGAGCGGCGAACGCGCGCTCCCCGCAGGGATGGAGCAACCCGTTTTCAGGTAAGATCCGTCCCTGCGTGCGCTGCCCCATTTCCCCGTCCCCCGTGTGGAAAGGGCCTATGTCTTTTTAATTGTTGTAAGCCGCTTTGAGTCCCAACCTGGGGAAAAAACAGGCTATAAATAAAGAAGACTAGCGTATTTACCCAGCGTTGCCTGGGATTTTATTTTCTCATAGGAATCACTTGTTAGAAATACCTTAGGAATCACTTTACCTTACTTTAGGAATTAGAGGCAGTTGAAATACACATCTGAGTTCCTGTGTCTGCAATTCCCCAAACTGTCTTGTCCAGTACATGTAACTTTTCCCCATATTCTCCAATCCAATCTATATTCAGAGTTATTAACGTGCAGAGGTTGGGTTCCTGAGGGGATACACTGCCCTCCTCCTTGCTGCTAGGTCTCATCTCCATAGCAATCAGCCTATTCAAGGCAGACACAGTTGACTGAGATCCAAGACCTCTATGAACTGCCCATCTCAGGATTCCCTAGAATCTTCTCAGGCAGCCAATCATATGAGGTCTTCTTGCCTGACACAGCCAATCATATGAGGACTTCTCCTGCCTGACACAGACAAAGTCACAAACTTTGATGTTTATCTCTTAGATGATGATGATGACAATGACGAGGACAACGGCGGCGGCGGTGGCAGCAGTAGTGATGGCTCCCATGACATAATGGGGGCACTGTGCAAGATGTCCTGGTGGACAGCAGAGGCCTCCACCAAACAATGGAAGGTTGAGAAATATTTCCAGCTGGCTGTAGTTTCCCATGACTTTCCATTGCCTTCTGCTCTGGATTGCCAGTGCCTTGCACCTCGGTTGGGGCCCATTGCAAAACAAGACAATTCTCTAATACAGTTGTGTATCATGTCAGTTGAGAGCCAGCTTGCTGTAGCTGTTTGAGTGTTGGACTATGGGCTTTGGAGACCATGGTTTGATTCTCTGGCTGGCCATGGAAAACCACTGGGTGATCTTGGGCACATCACACACTCTCAGCCCCAGAAAACCCCATGATAAGTTTGCCTTAGAGTTGCCATAAGTTGGAAATGACTTGAAGGCACACAAAAACAACAATCACATCCACAATGTAGCGCCGACATTGTGAAGTCACACATTGCATTCCAAGACGTGGGATTTCTGCTGGGATCTTGAGCATACAGTGGTCTTAGCTGGAGGTGCCAAAATTCACACATGAGTTCTTTTACACTCAGGCTTTATACCGTCCTTAGCCAACTGCACTCCCTCTTCCCTTTAACTGCTGTATCCGATTACTCTCTTGAATAATCTGATTAAAAGCTTACAGGCCTGCTGGGAAGAGAGTGTTACAAGATACCAAAGGGTATACCAGTATACCAGTTACAGTATACCAAAGATGGAGACCCACACTGTGGAATCGATAAATTTGATAAGTGTTTTTAACACTATCTTTCAAGCGTGTTAAGCTCTAGCTGTGACTTATGCAAAGATGCTAAAAATGAGTGTATGAAAAGTGGATAAGTGTGTGGGAGGGGGTTAACACAAAAATATCTTCACTGCCTTTACTCATGTTTACCACTTAAGTTTCTCCACTGCTGATTAGCATCATGAAGAAGAAACTGCCTCTGTTAGCATCATTACCTTAAAACTCTTCTAGGGCAGCCTCGCAAGCCAAGAAACCTTTTCACTTTGCTTTTTTGTACTTCAAAAAGACTGATTAAAAACATTAATGAGTTCAGCAGCTGCTAACAAAACCTGGCTGGTTATGCTCCGTGCTTTGATTACCACCCAAGCCGAATAGAGCTCCTCCGCCTCCAGAAAGAACTTCAACCTACTTTCTGCAGTACTGATGAAATCCCTTTGCTTTAAGGTTGGAAAGAGTGGCTGGAAAGAGTGGCTATTCATTTTCAGACTGGGGGAGGGATTCTTCACACCCAAGAAAACCCATCAGAAAGAATAACCCAGCAGTGAGATTTCTGAACAGTTTTCTCCTGGTGGTATTCACACGTCCCAAAATGTTCCTGGAAAACTGTTCTCTGCTGAAATCCATGTGGACTTTTTGCACAGAGACACTGGGCAGGGGGTAGAACCCTGTTATCACAATTACAAACGCGTAACCTAGAGTTATATACTCATGACTCTTACATATTCCTAATCTCAACCCAGCTCTGAAAGGCTGTGAAAAATCCCCAATCCCCACTTGCTGGGCAGCAGCCACTGCAATCAATGGGGGTCCATTCCCCTGAACCCAAAAGCAGCTGGATGCTATTCCCACTCCTCCTTGTGCAAGCAATTTCTGGCACAAAAAGGAATTGAGACTGAGACTGAGACCCTATCTCTGCCTGTTGAAATGCAAATTGCTTATGGGAGGGGTGGAAATGGCAGCCAGCTGCTTCCTGAGTGACAGAGGAATGGACCCCCATTGACTCCGCACTTTGATATGGTTTAATTGGCAAAATATGATTTAATTGACAAGATATGTCAATTGGCTTTGATATGAAATGTGCCTTCTATGGCTGTACGGTCAAGCTAGACAAGAGGAAACGACTGGCCAAACACATGCACTGCAAATTGGGTCAGAAACCCCTCTAGACGTAGCCAGGTCATAGTCAGAAAAATCACCAGGTAACTCCAGAGATAAAAACGCTTGCAGCTAGCCTTATGTCTCTGCCTTTTGGGACAATAGCGACTGGGAGATTCTCACCAAACCACTGATTGTCTTATCTCCTTTTCCTCTGACCAAGTAATATTTCCTTTATCCTAAAACTTGTCCAACAAGCAACGAGCTGTCAGGCGACTGTTAGCTCTTTGTCACCTAATGCTAAGACCGTCAGCCTGTTCTGGACCTCGTTGTCCACTCTGTGAACTCCATTGTTTACTTGGCATTTAAACCCTTGTTTTTGGCCAGCTAACTGTCAGTACGCCAATTGCAAGTTGCCACTCTGCCACTCAAATTCCCGATTGTGTACTGTCTTTAGATGTGAGTATAAGCCACATCACTGCTTCCTCGCCGCTCTTCTAGATTAGTAAATATTCACCTACAACACCCTGAAGTCTTGCTATCTTAAATTTTCCTCCTTTTTCCGTCAGTGATTGTTTGGATCTTGTGTGTGTGATTAATTCACCCAATAAAACACGATCATGCTTACTTTTGGATCTCTGGCCGGTTCTTTCCTGCAGAAGTACTGGTAAACAGTGGTGTCAAAGATCTCCTTAGGTTACCCCCTTCTAGCAGGTCTCCTAATTTGAGCTAATCATTCCCCATCTTTGCATGGAGGCACTGGCTTTGGCGGTTGGCCCCTGAGTCACCCACATTTTGGAGTAACAGCTGCTGCCTGGTAAGTGAGGATTAGAGGGCTGCACTGGAATTCATTGCTTAGCACAGTAACTACAGTGTTTATACATACATAAAGATCATACAGAATTCCAGCCATGTTTTTTTGCAGAGAAAAATATTTTCTGTGCAGGAAAGATGGGCTGGCATCGTTGTCAGCAGTTACAGTATCATCAGCTGGGCTATATCCTAACTACCGAGAATTCATGTTTATCGCCATGAATGAAACTTCCTTCACAGCCCGGGAGCACCCTGACTGAAGTATATCAGAGCTTCTGGAGATTGGAACATTGCGAAAAGATGTGCTCCCACTCACAACCTGAAGACTGACAAGCAGCTGACACAAGATCCCGAGTCCTGCCATGTCCTCACCAAGTAAACATGCAAGAAGGATATTGACAAGCTGGATCGTGTTCAGAGGAGGGTGAGCAACATGGTAAAAGGCATGGAAACCATGCCCTACGCAAACAGGATTAGGGAGCAGTGTATGTTTAGCCAGGAGAAGAGAAGGTTAAGAAATGGCACAATAGTCACGTTTAAATATTTGAAGGGATGTCATGTGGAAGACGGGGCAAGCTCGTTTTCTGCTGCTCCAGAGACGAGGACATGGGAAAACTATGGGAAAAGTGATTCCATCTAAACATTAGGAAGAATTTCCTGATGATAAGAGCAGTTTGACACATTAAGGTTCATATTGCTAAGGTCTTTCTCAGGCATCCCACAGTCACCCTCCTAATGTGTGGTCCCACACATTCACTCGCTGCGGTGGCTGCGAAAGCATACTCTCCCTTTGGCTCAGCTGGCTTTAAATCAAGGAGAGAGGAGCTGTCATTTGCACTCACAGTTACCTGTTACCTTTCTGCAGTAAAGAAAGGAAACAATGAAACGTCAAGGCTCTTCTCTTTCATCAGAAAGCAGAGGGGCTAGAAGCACTATTGTGCGTTTTTCCTGAGATTAGAAATACAATTAGCATATTGCCTTGGAGGGTTTCGCCAGCTAATCTGGAGGTAGGAAAAAGCAGGTGTGCTTAAAATATTCTCCGGTTTCAGTCTTCAGGTCAAAAATAGCTGTTGAGGTAGGATCAAGGACAGTACTGTGGCTTCCATGGGAACCATGGTGCAGCATGAAGTCAACATGGCATGAAGTCCTCCAGCAACACAGCTAGAACGCTCGAGCTCTACAGGAAGGGAGCATCTTTCTATGTTGCTTCTGCAGTGCTGGGCTTTATGTGGGTGGAAGGATGATAGGAAAGTGTACATTTCACTGTGTGCATGTCTATTCCTCTGGAACACACCCAGAGAAGGGAGACCAAGTTGGCTTGGAAACTGAGCATTATGAGGAACAGTTCAGTGAGCTTAAGTTTAGCTTAGACAAGCAAAGAATGAGAGGTGCCATGGCAGCCCTCTTAAAATATCTATGGGAAATAACTATGGGAAAAGAGATTCCACCTAAATGTTAGGAAGAATTTCCTGATGGTATGAGTAGTTCAACAGTGAAATCCTGTCGTGTCCAGGGCAGAGCAGACAATTAGTCACCAAACAGCAGAGCAGGGTTTACTCACAAGGCAAGAGCAGGAAAAATGCCCAAATAGAGTTTAGGTTCCAAAGCAAACAAATCCAAAGGGCAAATCCAAGTTGTACTCAAGCAGACATAGGTTCAAAGTAGTCCAGATACAAGAGAACACAGCACAGGGCTTCCACAACAGTAAAGATCAGTTGCTGGCCCTGAAAGGAAAGGGCCAGCTGAAAGCCTTTTATCTACTGATGCTGTCGTCACGGTTGTTCCTTCATTAGGGCCTGTTTGTTGCTTAAATGTGCTGAGCGGCACAGCCCCTCTCTCTGACGTCGTCTCTCTTGCACAGTAAGCGTCTGTGTTATCTCATCCTCTGATATTTGTTTCCCTTGCTCAGGACCCTGCAGTTGTTTGCTATCTCCTCCTGAGCAAGATTCTGGGGAAATTCCTGCCTCTGGGGAAACTTCTGCCTTCGATTCAGAATCCCCCTCCTCACTGCCAGGGTCTCCAAAGCAGGACATGGCATCTTCACTGCCTGGGAGTGTGGTGGAGTCTCCTTCTTTGGAAAGTTTTTAAACAGAGGCAGCATGGCCAGCTGTTCGGGGTGTTGGTGGTGTCTCCCTCCATGGCAGGATGGGGTTCGACTGGAGGGCCTTTGTTGTCTTTTCCGTCTTTACTACTGTATGATTCCATGATAACTTGTACCAAGCTGCACCAACCCACCAGGGCTGTAGCTATGTGGGGTGGGAGTGGCAAAACAAGAACACTAGCTACCATCACCCCCAAGAATTCTGCTTCTCTATTGAAATTTTCTTCACTCCTCAGATTTCTAGCATTGCAGCAATGTAAAGCTTCAGATGAGCATTTAGAAATGTAGTTTAGGTATCCAAAGAAAGGGGCAGGCCAAGAGATCCAGGGGATGCAAAGAGGAGAAATGTGAAAGGTCCAGGTCTGTACAATTTTCAGTGCCCCACTCTCTGCGAGATTTTGGGGTCTGAAGTAAAAAATTCATTTGGGAAGCAGCAGAATTTTCATTTGGAGGGGCAGCGCTTTCATTTTTCTTACTTGCATGAGCAACATCCAGGCAATTTACCTGCCTGTTCCTATCTGCGACAAATACATGTGAAGTAGGTGCTGAGTGCCCAGCGTTACCCTAAGAGATGGGGGACATTGGGGTCCACCCACGATGCCAGCATCTCCTTAGAATTTGGGGAGAATTATAGCTCAAAAGAGACCTGCAACGGGAGGCTAATGGTAGGATCTTTTTACCTATGTACCCCAGTACTAACTGTAGACAGGATGCCCATTAAAAATTAAACAAGGTATTTTGTTTAGATTGACAAACACACAGGAAATCAGACGCTCTCAAGAACTGTACAAGGCCATCAGAAAGTGAGGCATGAACTATTGGATAGGGAGAGATTAGAGGTGGAAAGGGTGATGGTAACCAGTCCTGAAGAAGAAGAAGGTCAAAGCGGAGGGGCTCAGAGGGTAGCACAGAAGAACAGCAGTCTGGGTACTGTGTCCAATGTACTACAAGTAGTTGGGCTCAAAGATAGGGTTTATATACCCTATTTCACACCCTGAAGGGGTGCATTGACAAAGCCATAATGGCTTTCCCATGGGACTGACAAAGGGGTCCAGAATGGACTGATTGCCTTAACTCCGAAGTGACAAAACACTGATGGTAGTCATGACAATCTCTTAATGGTTGGGCTGGTAGGGGGCATAGGAAACATTTCCATAGGGCAGGATCAAGGGATATGGTCACCTGGGTGGTTCAACCTCCACTGTAGTGGGAAGCGCAAAGTGCCAGAAGTGTTGAAAGGATTAGCATAAACCCATAAGCACTGGGTTTTTCTGCCTAATCCTCTCTGAACTTATGACCTGAGTGCATCTTAGGTCAACTTGACTTGCTAGCATGCTTTCTGGTCAGTGTGCCCTCGATCATTTTTTCAGCCATAAATATGTCCAGTTATGAAAATAGCACATCCTGCAGGAGGGTGTGTGTGTAGGGTATGGTAGCATCAGCTTACCATGGAAGCCAAATGCCCACAAGCCATCTTCCCCATCATGCCTTGGATCTGTGCCTTTGTGCTGCCACAAACCACTGCCTAACCTGTTGTGCATGATGCTCCTCTGATATTACGCAAACAGAGTCTCAGTGGCTGATCAGCTGAATAGGAATCAGCAGGGTGGTTTTATCCCTCACCATTGCTAGGAGATGATAATGAAGGCAGCGCAACCAACACAGCCGGCAGGCTAATTAACTAATAATGTCAGTAAAGTACCTGTGGGCCTGAGGTGCTGGGCGCCACAAAGATGCAATCAAAACAGTCTTCCACATTTCGTTCCGAAGGGGAGGATAGAATCCAGAAAGAAGCTGCATGGTTTGTACCCGCAAGCAAAGCCAGAGTCTCTTTGAAAAGGTATTCAGAAGTTCACAAGGACATCCGTTGCCATTGTCCTTTTTTTTGTTTTTTGCCATTGCACAATTTATGTACAGTCCTCCCTCCACATTCGCTGGTTTGACCTTTATGAATTTGATTATTCATGAAGCACATGCTTGCCTCTCCTGCCCCCAATTTCCTGCTCCCAGCCCTCACATTCTTCACACTAGGCTTGCAAGGCTTGTGTTTAAAATGGAGCTTTTTTCCCTTCGGGTGAGCAAAGCACCCTCCCACTGTTGACAGTGTGACCTCTCTGCTGTGTTGTTGCATATTCTGCTGTGTGTTGGCTGCTGGTTGGTCAGAGTGCTCCTTTCTCAAGATGGCCTTTGGAAGTAATTAGAACTTCAGAACTCCTCTCTTCTCTGTTTGAAGGGAAGGTGCTGGTAAGCCTTTTAGGTTGTCTTTTTTCTCCCCCCACCTGATGCCAGGGTCAGAGGCAAAGGAATGAGAGGGGGGACCTCCAGAGGGGAATGAAGGGGAATCGTGGCTGGAGGGAAATATTCACATTTTTCCACTTTTGCGGGGGCTACTCTATTTGGTTCGTGGCTACATAAGTGGAGTTCCAAAAGTCTAACCATTTCCCATGGGCTGATCTCCTATTCTTAGTCCTATTCTATTCTTAAAAATGCACATGCTATGCTATTGCCAGTCCCAAGCTGAGCTACTGAATCCATTGGATTTACTTGTGTGCTAACTTAACATTTAAAGTAGAAAAACCTGGAACTAGAGCTATGAAAATATGTAGTGAATTGTTTGAAAAAAAAATTAAACAAATGCACATATATAATTAGACTAATAAACTTATGTTAATAACGCAACAATAATTAGTGAATACAAATACCTTAGTACTATAAAGGTAATATATGCAGTATCATTGCTGATCCACAGAAAACAAACATCCTGGCTGTGCAAACCTCTCCCCCACAAAGCTGTTAACTGCATCAGGAAGGAGGTAGACTTTAGCTTCAATAGTCAGTCACACCTGATAGAAGCAGCTTTTAGGTCTGCTTTTAATTGGGATTTTATATTCCCGGGATAGAACCTACAAGGGAAAAGCTTGGCCCGCAGAAAAGAAATCAATAGGAAGAGAAGGAGATTTTATGGGGATCACGATGCTGGGAGTGAGCCAACATGGCATAGTGATGTGAGGGCTGGTTTAAGGCTCTGGGAGGCCTGAGTTCAAATCCCTGTTCAGCCACAGAAATCCATTGCGTGATCATGGGCAAATTGTAATCCCCTAGCCTCAGGGGAAGACTGTAGCAAACCTCCTTGCCACATCAAAACTACAGCATCTTGCTGGGATAATTCCCCCCTTTCCAAATCCTCCCTGCTCACAATGTGCTGTGATTCTGATCCATCATAAAAATAGCTCCTTTCGAAGGCTGAACAAATACTCAAAATCTACATATGCTCTGCTTTAATTAATTAAACATTTCATAGTGATTTTGTTTTCATTGTGATTTTCTTCTTATGGGATGGAAGCTACCCTGTGAGAGTTTTAGGGAATGGAAGCTACCCTGTGTCTGAGACGACAGTCTAAAATTATTTACTATAGATAAATATGCTCATAGATTTCTATGACAATTTTCTCATTTTCATGAGAGATTGAGGGGGGTCAAAAATCCTTGGATCGCAACCCAATCTATGGCAATGGGTGGCTTTCATGTTCCTGGAGGCAATGAATCCATTCCAGGTTGGAGATGCTGAACCTATGGCCATTTCCGCACTAGACTGTTATAGCGCTATTATTCCACTTTCAACATCCTATGGAATCCTGGGGATTGCTCAAAGGTACCTCCCTAAACTGCAAACCCCAGGATTCCATAGGATGTTGAAAGTGGAATAATAGCGCTATAACAGTCTAGTGCGGAAATGGCCTACGTTGGAGCTGGAGTTCAGCGCCTTGGACAGATCCTTAACGTGTCCCTGCATTGTTCAGTCAAGGAAGGATTTGTATTCCCGGGCATTTGGTCCCAGAGGCAGAAACAAGATGGGAAGAAGATGGAGATATTCCTACAACACAGAAAAGACAAGCAGTTCAACATGATTCACCAGGCATTTATTCCATAACTAATGATATACAGATGTGGAAAGAAACAACCAGATCAGGTTAGCCTTGCAATAAACAAACAGAACCATTTTGAACCTAGCAGAAACCACCTGAAGGCTTCTTCCAAAATTCATCTGGGAATTACCTTCCACCCCCCCTTTCACCAGCTTCCACTTCTATTACAATTTCCATTTCAGTGACCAGATTTCTAGATCTACGCTTTTTAAAACTTAATGCTTTCCCTCTTTTCTTTCTGTTTTGCCATTCATGCATACCCAGTAAGGGATTCCACAGAGAGCTACTGATTACTTTTCCTGTTGTAGGCAGACACACACAGGATCAGGGAAGAGAAGTATCTTATTCTTTCTCAGCTCGAGATTTATTGCATTGTTGACTGCGGACACACTGCTTCAACCTGACATCAAAGGTCTGTGTTTCTCCAGCCTTCTTTTCCCATCTTCCCAATGGCAATGCTGCTAAAGAAACTTCCAGCTAGACAGAGGATGTGGAAGAAAAGGTGGAGGATGGGCAGGCATAACAAGACTTTGCAAAAAGGAGCTTCTTCATCAGAGACTTTCTTGACAGAGGTATGCCTGTATTCAATGCCTTGCTGACATGGAAACCATCATCCACCACCAGCTGCAATGCCTGGACATGAGCAGCCTATTATCCCACTGTAAATAATGGAAAGTGCCGAGAAGAAGGTTGCTTCTCTCCCTTGAAGGCACTGTACTGTTATAAAAGATTTGGGAGAACTATTCCTTTGTAGCGGCTATTCTTCCAAATTTCATCTGCATCGTCAAAGACAGAATCACAATGTCAGCAGCTTGCCACCTAGTGACACAACGGGAAACAGCAACCAATGCATAGGTTATCTATTTAAATCTTCCCACGCTGTTCCTAATACAGTCCTCGCTCCACATTCACGGGTTTGACCTTGGTGAATTTAAATATTTGTAAGGCATGTGCATGCTTCCCTCTGCACATTCTCCTCGTCTCATTCCCTTGCCTTTTGCCCAGAGACTCCTGCCTTCCTTTTCCATGCCAGGCAAAAGGCAAGGGAATGGGAGGGAGAGAGCAGGCGGGGAGTTATTCACAGTTTTCTCACTTTCGGGAAGGTGCTGTGCCCCGAACCCTTGCGAAAGTGGAGAGGCCCCTGTACGACATGCAGTCTCTGTGTCGTGCTTTCTGAATCTGGTGCTGAGGGAGCTTCCAGTGAATTAGCAGCAGATGGCTTTGCTAGCTTTGCAGTGCTTTTAACCTTTTGCTTTTAAAACGTTTAGCACTGCTGAATTATTTTTAACGCTTCTTCTAGAATTGCTTTCTTCTACTACGGCACTAATTTGTCATTAAAAAAACTTAAATTGATTGACTTGGATGTCAGAGGTGAAATATCCTCACCATTTTACTCCCTTTCTCTTTCATTTCCTCCTACACTGAACTTGTTTGTCTTGTGAGCGCTTCAACAAGCTGGAAAGCTGAGCAAGAGTCATGAATTTAAAGTGTCAGAATTATCACAATCAAATTTTATTAGATGAATTATGAAGCTAAAATATACTCAGCCCTAAAAAGTAAGGGAACTGTTTGTTTTCTGGGTATATTTCTAACTGTGCTGTAATGATGCTCACCAGAGAGGGATGTAAATAATTGGGCTAATCCCATTAGAGGAGGATTTTGTGCTTATGGAATCCAGTACCCTTCAAATGGGCTGAACTACAACAACCGTTCTTCCTTTACAATCCTTGGTATGCTGGTGATTATGATGGGAGTTAATAGTCCTGAACTTTTGAAAGGTCTCAGACATTCAAAAGATAAGGAACGTGGGCGTGATTTTGTCAAGGACTTGATGGTTTAGGGGAACCGCTGTGTCCAGCTTTATTCAACCCTTGTCTGACATACGGTGTCCAATTCTGAAACCACAGTTTAAGAATGCATTCAGCAAGCTGGAATGTGTCCGGAGGAAGATGGCCAAGATGGTAAAGGGTCTGGAGGCCAAGCTGAATGAAGAAGCATTGGTAGTGTTGGGTATGTTGAGCTTAGAGAAGACAGAGAAATGATACAAGACCCATCTTTAAATGTTTGAAGATCTGTTGGGTGGAGCATGTGTGTGTGCGTTTTTTTCTGCCGCACCAAAGGTAGGATCCAAAGTAATGAATGAAAATGCAAGAAAGGACAGTCTGACTCTTAAGAAAAATTTTCTGATGGTTTAAATGCTGTCCAACAGTTGCATAGAAAGTGGTACAGTCACCTTCTTTGGTTTTTAAACAAAGGTCAACGGGCCACCTCTCGGGAGCCTGTGGCTCTGGATTCCCCCACTGCTGGGGGTTGGGGTAGAGGGCAACCAAAATGGTCAAAGGCCTGGAAACCATAAAGCCCTACAAGGAGCAGCTTAGGGAGCTGGTTGTGTTTAGCCTGGAGAAGAGAAGGTGAAGAGGTGACATTGCTAGGGGTAAAAAGTTTTCCAAGGATTTGGTGCTGTGTTTCTCATTTCCTAAGTGATTCTAAACAAGCCCTTCTGTCTTCTTGCAAGAACTGTGTCAAAAGCCAAATAAGAGAACTTACTGAGAACATGTGTTTGTTGATGGAAAGAATGATGTCTACATTGGAATGTTAGATTGATCTGTTCTCTGTTCCCCTTGTTTATGATAAGCAACATGTGTGCATTTTCTCTGCCTTTGGAAGCTCTATAAAAATCCTGATGTTTCAATAAAACTTTGTTCATCTGATCAGACCACTGGTGCAGCCAAGCTGACAGCAGAGGTTGAGAAGATGTTCCCTCTTGGCCAAGAGTAATTGTATCTGTGTCTGTGGATGTGTGGATGTGCGTGAATCCTTCCCAACCCAGTTTAGGGCCCAGCCTCAGCTCCATGTTTATATACCTGGGAAACAAGGGTGAACTGATATTTCAGTTACTCCCAACAACGGGATCACTATGGTTGAATATTTGAAAGGATGTCCTATGAAAGATGGGGGAAGCTTGTTTTCTTCTGCTCCAGATACTAGGACATGGAGCAATGGATTCAAACTCCAGGAAAAGAGATCCCACCTAAACATGAGGAAGAGCTTCCTGTGGGTAATATCTGCTTGACTGTGGAATACATGACATCAGAGTGTGGTGGAGGTGTTTAAACTGAGGCTGGATGGCCATTTGTTGGGAATGCTTTGATTGTATATTCCTACATGGCAGGGAATTGGACTGGATGGCCCTTGTGGTCTCTTCCAATACTATGGCCATTTCCACACTACACTGCTACAGTGTAGTGTAGGAACTCTTCTCCAGAGGTCTGAAAAGTTGCTTCTTTGGGCTGTACTTTGCAGGTTCCCCCAGCCAGCATGGCTGGAAGACATAGGGCCTTTCTGCACTACCTTGTTATAGTGCTGTTATTCCACTTTCAACACCCTATGGAATCCTGGGGTTTGCAGTTTAGGGAGAGGCATTTAGAATTCTCAGCCAGAGAGCTCTTTGGCCTCAGGAAACTACAAACTCCAGAATTCCACAGGAGGTTGAAAGTGGAATAATAGCACTATAACGGTGTAGTGCAGAAATGGTCTCTGATCCTATGATTCTGGGATGCTTCTGGGATGCTTCTGTGTTAATGAGGTAGGAAGTCACAAATCAGATCTCAGAAAAAAAGACCCCCCCAGTGCCTTGGCGAATATTGCTACAGAATTAAGCTCCTTATCTCAACTAGAAACACAGACTTAGAAGTAATAATTATACTCGTGGCAGCCCTTCATAACTGAATTCCACTAATGCCTCTTGATCTCATTGCCAAGTCTAGACACGCCAACCTCTTTGATAAGTGCTCTCCATGCCTTCACAACCACTCTGGTGTGTGATCACTTCGCTCCAGATGTGAAGAATCTAGAACAAAAGGAGACAACAGAAACCTTCCACTCAATGGTAGCAGTGTCCTTGGGTGATCTCTCTTATTCCCTTTCGTTCTCACCCATTTTAGTTCTTGCATCTTCCTCACATTTTATGCACCCTCTTCGATTATTAGATGCTTCTGACTTGGGAACCCTGAATCTTGTCTAAAGCTGAGAGCAGGACAAAGTGAGACTTAGGAAGTTACAAATGAAGGCTCCATTTTCATCTGGAATTTCCCTCATTGGATAATAACATGCACATGCTATGATTCAGGAGCTCGAGATAATCCATTTTTGAAAAATAGCCTTTGGAGTTGGCCGCCTTTGACCAAGACACTGTGATTTGGACCTTTACAAGGTGGGTTGTTTCTATGTCAGTGGGGTCTGCTCTGAATTTTAGTCCAAACTTTAAAGAGGCTATTCCACGATGCTAGACCTGTATTGGCCTGGAGCAGATTCACTGCTCCTTTGATGTTAAGACAGGCAAATGCTGGAGAGCACTCAATGGAAACCAGGGGGAAAGTGGACGATAAATCTCCAAGGGCTCAGTGGGTGTTTTTTATTTGCTTTATTTTAGAACAAGCCCAATGTGTTTTGTTGATTGCTTAAAAGTTATACATACTGCTGCGTTATCTAGCAGCAGAAATCTCTGGACCCAAAATTCCCATTCCATTTGCTGGGTTGACAATAAGTAAAAGTGCCAGAAATTATAATGTTTTGTGTAGATAATTACGGTTATAATTATGTGTTGTACTTTTGATTTCCCTGGTGTCAGAGCCACTTGTCCCCAATGCTCCACGCTTCCCCTAAAGACTGGATTGGAAAGATCAAATATTTAAAGAATGGTATTGCCCTTTACAATGTTTGTGCGAATTTCTCACAAATGTACCCTTTTGCTTTGCAATTCCTTCGGGTTCTTACTACACTGAAAAGATAAGGACTGGAGAGGGTTATCTAATCATACGATTACATTTCTTTCCCATTATTGAAGCAACGGCCCGTGCGTCTGCATCTTCCTTTCAGCTTCAAGTTCATTCGATTCCCTCGAAGATCATTTTTGGAGCAGGGTGACACTTTTTAAATGGAGCCCATTTGTTTTGTGAAACAATTGCGAGGAGCTATTTCATGCGACAGGCTTTTTTTCGACCGTCAAAAGAATGCCCATAATTACCCTTAGCCTTCTGGAGAACATTTTTTGAAAAAGAAACCCTGGTTCTAACACATAATTGCTCTAATTTCCCACACGATATTCCAGCGAGTGGGTATAGTCAAAAAAATAATAATAATGAAATCTTTTGTTATCCACAAGTCTTTATGTTTAGTTGGCTATAATTGTTGGAAGTGAGCAGCTGAATATCAGTTGAGAAGTGATTGCCTTTTTTCTTTTCTTTCTCTCTCTCCCCCGCCCCGTCCTTTATTACTTTATTACTTCTAGCTTTTATGCTGATTTTCAAGGTCAAATAGATTAACTTATCTGTCAGCTTTATTCTCCAAAATGATCAAGCCCAAGTAAGGCAGAAAGCAGCTTCTTCCAACCGGAAACGATCCCCTGCTACAGACCACGGAGCTTTGCAGAACACTCGGGCCACATTTTGCCTTAAACCCAGTGGTGGAGCTTGGAGTGCATGTGGGGGGGGCAGGAGGGGCGGGACTATGGTGCAAGGGGCGTGGCTGGGGTGCATGGGGGCGGAGCTATAGGCCAGGACACCCCCAAAACACTGCCACCCCGGGCGAACTGTCCCCCCTGCCCCCTCGTCCCTATGCGACTGCTTAAACCACAAGTTGGGACTGGATGCCCCAGGACTCAAATTGTTGGGCTTATGTATGTAGCAAACCTACTGTCCTGATTTGTCAGGGGCAGTCCTCTGCCATCCCATTTTTTTCAGCCGTTTTTAAAATGTCCCAGTATCTTTCTTCTTCTCCCACTTTCTCCCTTCATCCTGGCTTACTTCAATTGCTACCAGCTGAGACTCTTTCCACAGCATCCTCCCATCTCGCAATGGGGACATGAGAAGGATGGGACCACAATGACGCTTCTGCATGATGTTGTCACGGTCCCGTCCTTCTCCCGTCCCCAAGCGGCATGATCACAGATTAAATCATTGGTGGGTTTTCCCTATCAATGACATGCGATCTCACCGCTGTCCCAGATTTACCTGTCCGGCAGAAGCTGCAGACACACAATGGCTGGGCTTCCTGCCCCAGCGCAGCCTGGGAAAGTACCATCTACACTGCGGAAGGAAGAGGTGTGGCCATCATACTCCCTTCTGCGGGGACCCAGCTGGCGTGGAGGGGAGCGCTCCTGTCACGCTCCCCTCCCAGCAGAGCCACTGCCAGGATCCCCACCAGACGACTTTGGGAAAAGGCAGGGTGTGGAAAGGGCCTGAATTCAAAGGGCAGAAGTAGTTCGCACTCAATTAACTCAGCAAGGCAAGGGGAAAGGAAAGGAAGAGGTAGACTCTTGCCTTTCCCAGTAGGCTCAGGCAAAAGCATACTCCTGCAGCCTCTCCTAACTTGTGGCATTCTTCCTCATTAATAACTTTCCCCATCTGAAACCAGTTCTTATACTGCTTGGCTACAGTTTTTATCTGTAAAATGTTGGAGGGTATGATGCAGAGGGCCCCTACATTAAATCTACAAGGCCCACCTTAATGGCACCCCAAACATTGCTCCTATCCTGTCTCTCCAGCCAGAATTAAGAATGATCAAACTATGGCCCTTTCCGCACGAGGCGAGGGAATCGCTCCCTGCCGTTACCTCCCACTTCTTCTGGGGTCCGAAGCAACGCGGACTGTCTCTGAAGCCCTTCCGCAGGGCTCCTGCTTGGTCCAGGGCGAATCGGAGCAGTGTGAGGTCTGTAGATCTGCACTGCACCGGCTTCCAAAATGCCGGCTTCCAGTTTCCAAAATGGCGGCTTCTTGCTTCCAAAATGCTGGCTTCCGGCTTCCAAAATGGTGGCTTCCAGCTTCCAAAATGGCAGCTTCCAGTTGGTCATGGGTCCCGACTAACCACAGAAGCTCGCCACACCTAAAGCCCGCCCTCCGCAGATCGCATGCTTGCATTGGTGCGAGCCTGCGAATCTGCACAAGGGAGCAGGAACACAATGGCACATTCCAGGAAAATAAAGACCTGCTTTTTGTGGTCTTTAGAAACCACTTGGGGTCGTTTTGGAGCGGACTGAGGTGTAGATCTCCGGTAAGTAGTCCTCTCCTAGTTTGCTCCAAGGTGCAGACGACCTCCATGAGCGGACGCACTGCCCCGTTCTAATTGCCTGGTGCAGAAAGGGCCATTATCTCTACTTAACCACTTTGAAAAAGTAACTTTTAGCTCTGCTACAAAGTCCGTGATGCATCACAGAATTAACCAAAGCTTTATGTAAATAGTGTAAACCAGAATCACTCAGTGAGTCCTCATTCTTAAGTACTGCAAAATCTATGTGCCAGTGCAAATCCAAATCTGTGAGATAAGTCTGCCAGACCAAATATCTGTCTCTTGAACAAGGATTTTGTGGTGGTGGTTTTTGTGTGCCTTCAAGTAATTTCTGACTTATATAGAGCCTAAGGCGTGGGGTTTTCTTGGCAAGATTTGCTCAGAGGGGGTTTGCCCTTGCCTTCCTCTGAGAGAGTGTGACCTACCCAAAGTCTCCCAGGGGGCTTCTGTGGCTGAGCAGCGATTTGAACCCTGGTCTTCTAGAGTCCCCTTTCAATATGCAAACCACTCCGTCTTGCTGGCTCTCAAACTAAAATACAGTCTTGAAAATAAAATGAAATAAAATAAAAATACAGTTATTAAATATAAAATATTAATATTACATCTGTGTTGAATGGGTTTCCAAGGCCAAGCAGGG
This sequence comes from Iguana delicatissima, assembly GCA_948472985.1. Classification (NCBI taxonomy): domain Eukaryota; kingdom Metazoa; phylum Chordata; class Lepidosauria; order Squamata; family Iguanidae; genus Iguana; species Iguana delicatissima. The sequence continues at coordinate 1,664,870 of CAOKZL010000061.1, forward strand.
ATTCGAGATTAATGCTATGCATTTTATTCCTTGATTTCAGACAAGGGAATGGATCACGCAAATGAGACCAGGGCCGTAGCTGCACAAGCCATGACTTTAAATCTGCTATTGGCTTTAATGGAAATATAATTGCCACTCTGGATTTCCCAGCCTTTCGCTGTCTGATGGCCCTCTCCTGCCACCCACCCCAAGAATCGGCCATTGAATCCTCCTTCAGTCTTTGAGGATGAGATTGGTCCTCATAGGAAGTGCCTTTTGTTTGCCTAATAATCCTACTTTTTACCTTCAGGGGCACAACGGCACTCAAGAAGAGATGGAGAAACCTTGAGAAGCACTTGAGGGAGCAGGCATTTAATGAACACTTTCCATCCTGTACGAGGCTCGAATGCTTTCCTTTCCATTTGACAAATTGCCAGAGAGCTGCCCAGCCCAAAGGGTTCTTAAGTGCCCCAGCCTCAATCTAATCAGGATTCTTGTTTTTCACACAAATTGACTTTCGAAACAATTAGGACTGAGTCCCAGAAGAGTGCTCTTCAAAACTTGGAGTATAGCGCGGTCTCTCATACCCCAATAAACAATGACCAGGTGTAATGGAAACTGGGCCTCCTGAGCATTTAATTCCGGTCAAAGCAATTTCCCAGGGATGTAATGAGACTGGGGCCATTTCCGCACTAGCCTGTTATAGCACGATGATTCCACTTTCAACATCCTCTGGAATCCTGGGGTTTGCAGTTTCGGGAGAGGCCAGCCAGCCCCTCCCGAAACTGCAAACCCCAGGTCCAGAGGATTGAAAGCGGAATCATCGCGCTATAACAGGCTAGTGTGGAAATGGCCCGGATGAGAGCCAGTGTTGTGTCATGATTTGAGCATTGGACTACGACTCTGAAAACCAGTGCTCAATTTTCTGGAAACCCACTGAGTGACTTTGGGCATGTCACACACTCTCGGCCCTTTGAAGGGACACAACAACAACAACATGACTCTGGGTGTAATGCCATCTTGGAAATCCTTCTATTGCGGATGGGAGGCCTGCGGTGCTGAAAAGGTGGGTTTGGAGAGGCACTTCTACTCATTACCATGGTGCATCAATGGCAAAAGTGAATTCCAATAATCCCTATGTTGTAAATCTAGCTTAAGGAACTGCAAATGCTGAACAGGGTGCCAATCAACATGTCGATTCCTCTGCCTAATAAATGGTTTAGCCTTGCCCAAAGAATGCAGAAGAATGGCTGGACGCCCACTAGATCTGTTAACGCTAGGCCATTTCCTCACTAGACTGTTATATTTGTTCCTGATATCAGCCAGGCTAATGCTCCTTTGCAGCACAATGTTTCACAGCTGTGGCAAAGTCTGGATGAGACCCTGCATGATTCCTATCGTTCCTCAAAGCATTCCTCCTCCCCACGTGCTTCTAAATTCCAGATGCCACTCCAGGGCACCGCCAATCTGATGTGGTAAGTGATGGCCAGCTCCGTCCTTGGAGGAGGCAGGGCAAATTTCTCTCTTGATAGATTCCCTTCGCTGGCCATGGTTGGGTTGACGTTGCCTGTGGGAAAATGTGGCCCGCTGGTGGCATGTGGACCCCAAGAGTTATTCAATGGCCCTCAAAACCATCAGTTTCCCCAGACAACACTTTCTCTGGCCAAAAAAAAAAAAAAAAAAAAGTGAGTTGTCTTTTCTAAAATCCTCCAGGATTTAGAGAGCTGGGTATGTTTAGTCTGTAGAAGAGAAGGTTAAGAGGGGACATAATAGCCATGTTTAAATATTTGAAGGGATGTCATGTCAAGGAGGGAGCGGGCTTGTTTTCCGCTGCTCCAGAGACTGGGACAAGGAGCAATGGATTCAAGCTGTAGGAAAGGAGATTCCACTTGAACCTCAGGAAGAACTTCCTGACGGTCAGAGCTGTCCAGCAGTGGAATCTGATGCCTCCATGGAGTGTGGTGGAGTCTCCTTCTTGGGAGGTTTTTAAGCAGAGGTTGGATGGCCATCTGTCGGGAGTGCTTTGATATGGGTTCCTGCATAGCAGGGAGTTGGACTGGATGGCCCCTGGGATCTCTTCCAAGTCTATGATTCTATGATTCTATAGTGCTATTATTCGACTTTCAACATCCTATGGAATCCTGAGGTTTGCAGTTTAGGAAGCGGCCTGAAAGGCCCTTCGCTAAACTGCAAACCCCAGGAGTCCATAGGATGCTAAAAGTCAATAATAGCACTATAACAGTCTAGTGTGGAAATGGCCTCATTTTGTAAAAAAGGATAATTTTTTAAAATTGATCATAGGCAATGAAGTATCATTGTGCACAATGGGAAGGCAAGCCACTTCAGTAATCAAAACAAGACACATCATAAGCATCACTTCCCTTCCTACGTACTCAATCTCGCTTTCTCTGCCTCTTCCTTCTTCTCCCCTTCCTCCTTGAATGCAGTCATCTCCTACCTGATCTTTAAGTGCCTGGCTTATTATTCCTTTTGTTTCTTCCATGTAGATCTACGAAAGGGAAGGACAGGGGATCACATGCAATTAAGAAAAGTGGAACTTAAGGCGCTCCTTCCTATGGAGATTTCCAACTGTGGAAGAAAGGGACTCACCTCCTCCACAACTGAGTCAGCACTGATAAGCATGGATGGAGGGCTGCTGTCAGCATCCAGCATTTTGGGACTGCTGTTAAGTTCTCAGAAGCATGACAGGGTCTCTTCTGTTGACTGCCCTAGGCCAGTTGCCATTTAAAGCAATTTATTTTTGTCTAGAGTTGTTTCGATTCCTTGAAGTGCCATGATATTGGGAGCCATAAGATGATGATGATGATGATGATGATGATGATGATAGGGAAAGGGAGGAGAAGAAAGTGGAAGGTAGCCTGGAAACTATGCTCTATGAGGAATGGCTTAGGGAGCTGGCAGTTTTTTGCTGTGAGAACTTGTGTCATAGAATTTAGATTATTATGGGGAGTTGTAATTGTTGGCTTAAAATACAGGATGTTAGAAGATTCTCAATTGCCCTCTCATTAGTATAATTAACAAGAATATTGATTAATGGCTTCCACTGACAAATGACATGAATAACCTCTGTTTTGTTAACTTCTGTATGAAACTTTTATTGCTGAAATCAGGAGTACATTTGTTGTATCAGTGGCCATTTCCGCACTAGACTGTTATAGCGCGATTATTCCATTTTCTACATCCTGTGGAATCCTGGGGTTTGTGGTTTCGGGAGGGGCCTGCTGGTGCAGTCTAATGCAGAAATGACTAGTGATAGGCTTGTTTGTGAAAGTTATGATAGTTACCGATAGTTACGATAGTTACCCACCGCTCTGTTCTTCCAGACAGCTGACGGAAGAGTTAGATAAGAAATAACAAGTAGTCAGTCTTAAGTGAAATACTAGCCTTGCTGATGTATGTCTTATTTTGCTTTCCTAATCAAGAAAATACAATCAAAATGTGAAGCTTGAAGAATAAAAGTTATCCTTCTGGATCACCACTGCTAGGAGGTTGGACTGAACGCAGTTCTGATTATCAACAGGAACCTTTGACCAAAGAAACTGTTTTGTGTGTTTTATTGTATTGCATACTTCAAATTCTGTGTTGCTGCCTCACTCCCTACCTGCTTTCAGAGCTCATCCCAGCTCCGTGTCCAACCCGTTCGGATACAGTGGGTACGAGATTTTGTCCCGCTCACATAATCTTATTAGAAAGCCAATGCAATTCTAGGCTGCATGAATAGGAGTATAGTAAGTCGAGGGAAGTTATAGTCCCACTCTATTCTGCTCTGGTCAATCCTCAGCTGAAGTACTGTGTCCAGATCTGGGTACCATAATTCAAGAAGGGTATTTGCAAGCTGGAATGTATCCCAAGGAGGGCAACCAAAATGGTAGAAGGCCTGGAAACTATGAAGCCCTCTGAGGAGCAGCTTATGGAGCTGGGTATGTTTAGCCAGGAGAAGAGAAGGCTAAGAAGAGACTTGACAGCCATGTTTAAATACTTGAAGGAGAGCCCTATGGAGGATGAAGCAAACTTGTTTTCTGCTGCTCTAGAAGCTGGGACATGGAGCAATGGCTTAAAATTTCAGAAAAGGAGATCCCATCTGAAAATTAGGAAGAACTTCTGATGGTAAAAGCAATTTGACAGTGAATACGCTGCCTGGAAATGTGGTGGAGTCTCCTTCTTTGGAGATTTGAGACTGGGCGGCCATCTGTCAGGAGGGTTTTGATTGTACCTGGCCGAAGGGGTTGGAACGATAGCCCTTGCACTCTCTTCCGACTCTAGGACTCTAAACCTACATGGGGAAAGTGGATATACACAAGACACCAACAAGATGCTGGCCTGGGTGTTTTTAACAGTGGTATGGTACCTCCCCTACCCATTCCTTCCTTGAAAATGGAAATGTCTGTTTTGTGCTTCACTGACATGCTTGCAGGCTATCTGCGTGTGCACCACAGAAGGGATATGGTGATCAGAGATTATGATATTTTGGGACTGAAAAAGAGAGAGAGAGAGAGAGAGACACTATATCACAAAAGAGGGGAGGACAGGAGCCATACTTCTTTCATGTCCTTGGATTAGTCAGATTGGGGTCTCATTTTCAGGTCCTTTGAGGATGTCCCTAGGGAAGATGAAAGTTCCCTGATGCCCCCTGTCTTCTGGAAGATGAAAAGCTGCTTTGAACTCATAAGTACTTCCAAACTGCTGCTGAAGATGAAACTCCGTGGCTGCCCACAAAAAGATGATTTTTCTTATTAACCCAAGAACACAGAAATATAAGAAATTGCCTACTAATATCCCATTTACTCCGGTTAGAGCAGCCAGCCTGATGACCCTAAGAAGCTCAAAAATGTGGACACTTCAGGCTTTGAAAATCCGAACCAGAACTTCAAACATTATTCAAATAATGTAATGGATTAGTGTTAGTCATTCTCTTTCTAAAAACTTGTGACTTGTTTACGTTGCTCATTTTACAAGCAAGATATTGTGGATGCAGTTTCTTTAGTACTTCGTTATAACTTTTAAGCTGGATGGGAAATGGCTGGCACACCTCAAAATAGCAGTGTTTTTAGGGGGAACAAGTAAACGTTGGTCAAACTTCTGCATCCCTATCATAACAATGAAGACAGAACTCCATCATCATAGTTATGTGGAATATTCCCTCCCCGAAAACCTATCTTTGCTGCCTGACAGAACCCCAGCCAAAGGGTTTCTCAAGCACTGAAGACCGGGATGCTGGGACATGATGTCTGCAACACACTCCTGGTTTCAGGGTACCTTGAGAACAAGGAGCTGGAGAAGGTCCTTGGGGTCCTTCTACAACTACCAGGGCACTACCAGGCTGCTAAGGGAAGTTTTAGGGTTTATGCTTGGTCATTCACGACAGTAAACACAAATCCCCAGCAGTTAGGGTATCATAAGTCCACCCCTGAGATATTTGCACATGTCTCTGGGTGCCAGCCATTATTTCTACATGCAGAATAGATTGGCTGGAATCCTGTTAGAAATATGTCCACATAACTCAGGGTAATGTGCGTGTATGTCTGTTAGAGGCATGTGCACATAATCCTGTTAGAGATATGTGCACATAAGTCAAGATAGTGCACAGGTATGTCTGTTAGAGACATGTGCACATAATCCTGTTAGAGATATGTGCCTCTAAGCCAGGATAGTGTGCAGGTATGTCTGTTAGAGACATGCACACATAATCCTGTTAGAGTTATGTGCACATAAGTCAGAATAATGCACATGTTTGTCTGTTAGAGACATGGACACATAATCCTGTTAGAGACATGTGCACATAAGTCAGCATAAAGTGCAGGTATGTCTGTTAGAGACATGTGCACACAATCCTGTAAAAGACATGTGAACATTACTCATGATAATGTGTATGCATCTCTGTTTTTCAATATTGCACAAGGAGCCATTCACTATAAATACACTCCCGCAAAGCAGTTTTCAGAAAATCCCATGATGTACAAGCAGTGCAGGTGAAAAGGGTGTGGGGATCTGTCATAAATAATGAATAAATTATTATTATTTATATAATAATTCCTATTATTATGTAGATAATAGGAAATCGCATAAACCCTTTGTTATGCAGGACAGGAAATGGATATCTTCAGTCAAAAGTAAGGCCATTTCCGCAGTACACTCTTATAGCGCGATTATTGCACTTTCAACATCCTACGGAATCCTGGGGTTTGCAGTTTCGGGAGGGGCCACCTGGCCCCTCCCGAAACTGCAAACCCCAGGATTCCGTAGGATGTTGAAAGTGCAATAATCGCGCTATAAGAGTGCAGTGCGGAAATGGCCTAAGTCTAATTTAACACTACGTCTGTTGTTCTTTCCCCACCTTTCCCCCCAGACATACTGAATCTAGTGCTGCCTAGATGTGTTACACTACAACTCCCATCCCGATCTTGTTGCCTAGGAATGATGGGAGGTTTGTCTCAAAATATATGGAGGGCACCAGGCTGGAAGCCCTCCATTTCCTCCTCCCAGACTGCAGGACTAATGCATTTAAATGAGACAGGTGTGATTTACTTCTGAGTAAACTTATATGAGAGAGGTAAAGCGGTAAAGTGATTTGAGTGTTTGAGCAGGGCACTGGGAAACCTGGTTTTGAATCTGTGCTCAGCCATGGAAACCTTTGGGTGATGTTGGCAAGTCACACTCTCTCAGCCTCAGAGGAAGATGAGGGCAAATCCCCTCTGAATAAATTCTGCCAAGAAAAGGCCATAGTAGGTCCACTTTAGGATTACCATAAGACAGAAATGACTTGAAGGCGCACACAACAGCAACAAAATCTTTTAGGGTACACAATGAACCTCACAGCCAGGCAGGGCACGGAAACATTATCATTTTGGGCAACAATACCCAGAATGGCCTAGCCAATGCCCATGCTGGCTAGGGGATTCTGGAAGCTGTAGTCCAATTTTTCCCCCCAAGAGCTGTTCTTTCCTTTTGTTTTCTGTCTCATTCAAAAATTACCCATTTCTCCTTTCCTTCCTTACATCATTTTCTTAAAAGACAAAGCCAGGAGCATCTCGCTGTTGTTTTGCAATCAAGATTGCATTCATATTCTGATTTCTATGTTTTCGCTTTTGTTTCCACTGTTTCCAGAATCTTTTGTAATTTTTATTGAAAGTTTGTCTCGAAAATAACACCCCCAACTTCCATGCTTAAATCTTCCAGCTGAAATTGCTTATTTCCATTCCATTGCAAACATAATTTCCATCTTACAGAAAGAAGAACAATTACATTATTTCTTCTTTGATTTCTTATACATTTATATCCTTACCCAATCCAGTACTCTTTTCCCAGACCAGAATCCTTTGAATAGCGGCTTCTTGCTTTTGTTTACTTCACGACAAATTAAAAGCTGAGCAAATAACCCTTTAAAAAATGTTTTAAAATGAAAGAGCTTCATAGAAACTGTAAAATGAAGCTGGAGACATTGAAAAAGCTGTTTTGTTTAAATGTTGTTTTTAGGAACCCTAGACTTCTCTTCATCATCAAAACTGGAAATGAGTAATATATTTCAAGTGATCAAAATGGTTGGCATTTTCTCAGCCATGTTTAGAACTCCGTGAAGTCAGCTTTGCCTTCAGAAGGTCCAAGATGCTCAGCTTTCAGCATCTGCGGGCAGAGAAGCAATGCCATCATTTCTCCTCCTTCCTCCATACCCCTGGGACTTCTCAACTCTGTCATTGGCCAAGCTGGTTGAAGGCCTGTGGAAGCAGTAGTCCAAAAATGTAACTTTCCTGAGCTCTCTTCTGGGGATGCTGAGAGCAGAGGCAGTAGCTTCACATCCTGGAAGGTCGCCTGTCTGAAAACTTATGGAGGTGGTTTCTGTGGGGACCTGGGCCTTCCATGCCAGTGGGATTGTCTGAGCCGGTAGCAGGTCTCCAAAGGGACAGAGTCCTTTAAAGGAAGCAGCTACACAGAAATCAATCCAGTCCAGATCAGTCGTGTGTAATCCAAGATTCAGAGACTCATAGAGTTGGAAGAAACCACAAGGGCCATCCGGTCCAACCCCATTCTGCCATGTAGGAAGACATCATCAAAGTATTCCCAACAGATGGCCATCCAGCCTCTGTTTAGAAACCTCCAAAGAAGGAGACTCCACAACATTCTGGGTTGGGTCAGGAGATGCCAGTTAGCTACACCACTGGGGTGGTTAGATAGCTATGTAGGTGGTACAGAATCATGTCCATAATCTTAAAAGATACATTTGTTTTATGAAGCAATTGAGAGCTTCATTGTTGAACAGATCATCTAAAGCAGTGGTTCTCAACCTGTGGGTCCCCAGATGTTTTTGGACTTCAGCTCCCAGAAGCCCTGAGCATTAACCATAGTGGCTGGGGCTTCTGGGAGCTGAAGTCCACAAACATCTGGGGACCCACAGGTTGAGAACCACGGATCTAAAGTACCATGAAGACTAGAAGATCAACACATCACCAGCATGGAAAATACATCTGCTCTTGTGGTAGAAGAAAATAGTGGAAATAGCAAAACCGAGCTGAGGAAGGAGAAGGAGAATTTCATCTTTAAAAAAAAACAGGGCCAAATATCATCTGAAAATGGGAAAGAGACTTGCAGCACCAACCAGACATAAACTTTCATGACTGCAGCTCATTTCATTGGATACGTGATGTGGAGCCTCAGTTCAAAGCCAAGTAGGCCACAGTCCATGAAAGCATATTCAGATACAACTTGTTAGACTTTCATGTGCCATAAGGTTCTTTGCTGTTTTGGCTGCAACAGACTAACACGACGACTCCTTTGGGAAATGCATGTTGAAATCGAAAGTTCCCATAAAATCTCTTGGTCATCTTCTTGCCAACAGCAGAATGTTGGACTCTGGAATTTAGGCATTTATAAATGAAGCTAGTTACCAGTCTCTACTGAGGATGGAGGCTGTAAACACACAGTTTAATTCAATGTGTTTAATACAGATTAGTTTCAGATAGGATTCTGGGTAGTTATACGTTTTACAATCAAAAAGCGAAACAGTTTTCAAGACACATTATTGTACAATCAAATAGATGGCAAGACAGATAGTTTAAGAAATTCACAATCAAAGATTAAGACAAAGTTGTAGAGCTGTCTGTAGGGTGCTTCAACCTGGATTGCAAATTTAGCAATCTTCTTCAAGAGGAAGGATGCTAAGCCTCTTCATGCAATCAGTTTGTAAAGAGCCTAGCTCTTCTCATCAAGACCTTTGATGATATCCCTTGGGAAATATTTTAGTAATAATTTATTTGTTCTTCAAGATGATAGGCAAACCTAGAGCCAAGTCACTGCCAAGGACTTGGGTTAAATGTGGTTAACCCTCTTGTATTAGATTGTTTTCAGATCAAATTCATATAGCAATGGGCATGTCTGTGCTCAAATGAACCTAATTAGAACTTTAAAGGTAATTTGCCCCATCCCCATTTGGGTTCAAGAATGGAGTCACTAGTGAATTAAGACAGCAGTTTACAATGTCACAGGCCATTTCTGCATCACACTATTATAGTGCTATTGTTCCACTTTCAACATCCTATGGAATCCTGGGCTTTGCAGTTTAGGGAGGGGCATTTAGAATTGTCAGCCAGAGAGCTTTTGGGCCTCAGTAAACTACAAATCCCAGAATTCCACAGGATGCTGAGCAATCAGCCACTGAAGCAAACACACACCTTCCCACTTATAGCAGTTTTGGAAAACCTACCCAGAAATTGTATACATCTACATACAGCAAATCTCAAGAGTACACTAGATATATTTTTGGCAGTCATTAAAAAACAGTGAGACATAATAGCCTTGAAGTCTTGAAATGGATTGAAATGGCTCTAGCTACTCTCATTTGCGTAGCGTTGGTAGCATGTTTGCCAATGTGTCCAAACCCTGAGGATCCCAGGACAGAAAATTGGTCCCTGGACACAATGGCAGTTGCCCCCCCCCCAACACACACATTTTGGACCACAAACAAGTCTCCTTCTTTGGAGCTTTTTAAACAGAGGATGGATGGCCATCTGCTGGGAGTGCTTTGATGTGGGTTCCTGCATGGCAGAATGGAGCTGGACTTTATGGCCCGTGGGGTCTCTTCCAACTCTATGATTCTATGAAAACCAACATAAATACTGCAACAAATCTTTCAGCGGCATACATGAAAAACTAAAAGCCAACAAATGGGATGGTGAAAGCGCCCCTCTCTCCCAAAATCCCTTTCTCTCTCACCCCTCTCCCTAGATTTTGCTATGTGAAAATTCAACTCCGCTCTCCAGCAGGTAGTCAGTTTTGCAAAGAGCATAAACTGTTTAGCCAAAGTCCCACAGAGAACTCATTAGCACCCAAACATAACGAAGGGATGTCTCGTTCAACTAAAAAAAAGAAGAAGAATGAATCAAGAGCATCTCATTTGCTAATTCTCTTAACCATTTGCAAAATAAACCCTTCGTTGTTTTGAGTGGTGCAAGCAGGCAGATATCAATGAAATAAATATGGATCACACCCAGACGCCGAAAACTCCAGTTCCATCCTTCTAGCAGATTGGTAGCGCTAATCCTTCCTAATCGAGACCACTTGATGGGCAACACGCTCTGTACCCTTTCCCCCTCCTTTGCTTATGGAAAAACCAAGCTTCATGTTTGCAAAATAAAGGTTGTCTTTTATGTAACTTCACTCATGTTATGCAAATAAGGTGAAGGACTCAATGCATTGAGAAACATTTTGTCTTCTGGGCAGATGCTGTGTACGAATGCTGAGCAAGATTAACATCAGATTAACATTGGGAACATCATAATCTGTTCTGAATGACTAGTACTGGACAAGGTAAATTATCTTCCCTGTTGCTTGTCGACCTAGAATTCAGATTTTACTGCAGCAAAGGCTTTGTTTGCCTGCAGATTTCCCGAGAGGCATAAGCACTGAATAGCCTGAGCACAACTACAAACTTTCATCAATGAAAAGGCTCGATTGACAAAAGTTTTGCCCTGTTTTCCATGACCAGAAGGGCTAGGGGAAGTGAAGGAGTTTAATCAAAGTTAAAGTGTTTGGGATCTGACGCAGGCTCTCAGTTCTATACTGACTTGGAACTTAAAATAATAATTCCCATATTTGGAAGCTGCTTGTAGTGGCAGAGGGTTCCAACAGCTGCTACAGACACTTGTGGAGGGAATTCCTCCATCCCTCTTCCCATTGCAGCTGCTTTCCATTCACTCCCACTTCAGAAGCACCTGTCCTCTGAGAGACAAATGAAGGCAGGGAATTATAATATTCTTCTTTTTCCCCCTGCCTCTGCAAGAAGCCAGCCTGATTTGGAGGATAAGAGAATAAATCACAGTAGCGCTCTTAAAAAGGTTGGAAGGTAACTCCAAGATCCCCCATGATATTCTTGCAAACAAGCTGGTAAAATGGGGGCTAGATAATGCCACGGTTAGGTGGATTTGTAGCTAGTTGACCAACCGAACCCAAAGCGGGCTCAGCAATGGCTCCTCTTCATCCTGGAGAAAGGTCACTAATGGGGTCCCACAGCACTCTGTCCTGGGTCCAGTGCTATCCAACATCTTTATCAATGACTTGGATGAGGTAATAGAGGGCATGCTCCTCAAATTTTCAGATGACACCAAATTAGGAGGAGTAGCTAACACCCCAGAGGACAAGATCAGGATTCAAAATGCCAGCGTGATTCTGGGCCATTTCCTCACTAGACTGTTAATAGCACGATGATTCCACTTTCAACATCCTCTGGCATCCTGGGGTTTGCAGTTTCGGGAAGGGCCGGCTGGCCCCTCCCGAAACTGCAAACCCCAGGATGCCAGAGGATGTTGAAAGCGGAATCACCACACTATAACAGGTTAGTGCGGCAATGGCCCTGGTCTGCATCAATAGGAGTATAGTGTCTAAATCATGGGAAGTAATAGTTCCAGTCTATTCTGTTTTTGTCAGACCCCACCTGAAATACTGTGTCCAGCTATGTTTGACTGTTTGAAGGGATGTCATATGGAGGATGGAGCAAGCTTGTTTTCTGCTGCTTCGGAGACTAGGACATAGAGCAATGGTTTCAAACTTCAGGAACAGACATTCCATCTAAACATTCAGAAGAATTTCCTCATGGTAAGAGCAGTTTGACAAGAACATATACTGCCTGGGAGTGTAGTGGAGTCACCTTCTTTGAAGGTTTTTAAACAGAGGTTGGATGGCTATCTGTCAGGAATGCTTTGATGGTACCTTCCAGCATCACAGAATGGGGTTGGACTTGATGGCCCTTGCGGTCTCTTCCAACTCCATGATTCTTATGGGTGAGTGGAATATAAGTCATTTTTGAGACTGCTTTCAAACTCTCTGACTTTTCTCTCTTCATGGTTTACCCATTCCTTCTAGGGTTCAGTACTCAAGCTTCTGGTTTTAACGTTCAAAGCCCTACTCAACTTAGCTTCCCTCGATCTTTCAGCCCTTCTTTCTTTTTACCAGCCTGCTCAAGATCTGAATTCTAGGAACTCTACACTTCTCACCCAAACAAGGGTTTCCTCTCCCTTGGGTCGCTTCCCCTTTCTCGCTCGCTACTCTCCAAACTCTTGGAATTCCCTCTCCGAACACTTGCCGACAGCTCCTTCTAAAACTTTCTTGTTTTCACCTAGCTTTTGCGGTTTCAGTTTAATATGGTTTTATAATTTTGTATAATTTGATTACATGTCCTTGTCAGTTTGTTTTATAATATATTGCATTTTTGTATTTTATTGTATTTTTGTATTTTATCTGGCTAATTTGTTTTACAATTGTGTGGTATGGTTTTATTATTGCTTCCTTCCCTTTACATGTAAGTGTATATACTTTAGATTGCAGATTTTGGTTGGTTTTTGTTCTAAAGTACATTTGTTGTTGTTGCAGGCCTGCAAATGTTTCTGATTTAGCAGCAACCCTAAGGAGACCCTACCACAGAGTTTTCATAGAATCATAGAGTTGGAAGAGACCCGAGGGGCCATCCAGTCCAACCCTCCTTCTGCCATGCAGGAACACCCATCAAAGCACTCCCGACAGATGGCCATCCAGCCTCTGCCTAAAAACCTCCAAAGAAGGAGACTCCACCACACTCCGAGGCAGCAGATTCCACTGCTGGACAGCTCTGACCGTCAGGAAGTTCTTCCTGAGGTTCAAGTGGAATCTCCTTCCCTGCACCTGGAATCCATTGCTCCTAGTCCGGGGCCCTTTTCACACATTACCCGTTTGCGCGGCTGGGGGGGGCGTCTCACGTGAGAAGCCTCAGCAGGAATGCTGCCGCTTCCCTCCTGCTTTGTCCCGCAGCTTGCGTCCTGGTTGCGCGAGTGTTGTGCGAGCGCCTTGCCCCTTCCTACTGCAGCGCAACCTGGGAATTGCAGGCTAGCGCTGAGGCAGGAAGCACGACCGGCCCGCTCATCTGACATACTGCAGCGCAGGTAAGTGCGCGAGGGCCCCACAAGCATTGCGCTACCATGCAGTATTTTTGGCTTAGAGCCGAAAATAAAAAAATGCGCGCACCCCCTGCTTTAGGCTCATGAGCGTCACGTGAATGGGAGTGTGTTGTACAGACCGACGCTCCCATTTATGCAATGCTCAAGGGGCCCTTGCGCAAAATAAACTGCGTGCGAAAAAGGCCCTAGTCTCTGCAGTAGTGGTAAACAAGCCCACTCCCTCCTCAACATGACATCCCTTCAAATATTTAAACATGGCCATCATGTCCCCTCTTAACCTTCTCTTCTGCAGACTAAACATACCCAGCTCCCTAAGCCGCTCCTCATAGGGCTTCATGGCTTCCAGACCCTTCATCATTTTGGTCACCCTCCTCTGGACACATTCCAGCTTGTCGACATCCTTCTTGAATTGAGGTGCCCAGAACTGGACACAATATTCCAAAACTGGACACAGTTTTCTGGGGCTGAGAGTGTGTGATGCACCTAAGGTCATACAATGGGTTTTCATGGCTGACCAGGAACTGAACCCTGATTTCCAGGGCCGTAATCTAACATTCAAACCACTATACCATGCTGTCTCTCCTGGCCATGTACATCGATGGTGCTGTATAAATAAACAATAATTGCTGTTGTTGTCGTTCTTCACAGAGTCCTGTGTGAATCAGCCTCATCGCCTTTGGCACAGGTATGGCATCGCAGGTACCTATCATAGAAGGGATGCCACTTTCTGGACCATCAAAGAGATTTCATTCTTTCTTGGCTTCTCAAACAAACAAACAAAAGTGGAGGAAAGTACAATAAATGTACCAGTGCCATCACATATCTTTAAAAAAAGGAAAAAAAAGAAACCACCTGCTGATTAGAATAAAGTCCTGCGAAATATGATAGGGCAACAAAGGGAGATAAGAAGTCAACAGAAGATATTATTATATTTAATAACTGCGGCAAGGTTGACATATGCGCAATATTGGAAAGAAAAGAATTATACTGATATAGAAGAGTGGAAGCTAAAAGTTCTGGGTATGGTAGAGATGGAAAAATTAGCATCTTCTTTGAAGAATAAAGCTACCCAGAACTTTGAAAGAGAAGGGAAGGGAGTATTGGATTGAGTAAAGATATAAATGTATAAGGGATGAAAGAAAGGAATAATGTAATCGTTCTTTTCTCTGTAAAATGGTAATCACGTTTGTACGTAATGGAAATAAGCAGATTCAACTGGAAGGCTTAAGCTTGGAAGTGTATGTGGGGTTTTATTATTTTCGAAATTAAACCTTTAATGAAAACATTTATAAAAAAAAGAAAAGAATAAAGTCCTGTGTGTTCCATGATCACCCTGCCACATGAATATAAAAGCAGGCCAGGCAACACTGGGAACCGTTAAGGCTCATAATCGTGACCCTCTTATAAATATGAAAGATTTCTTTCCCGCCCTCTGGTAGGGGAAGGACCAGGTTGCAGCAAAGATAGGAATCAAAGGGGATTACAGCAGAGTAAATTTAAATTTCCAAAGTACGTCTGCCTAGTTTGCTAGATGTTTAATGTCACCTGTGAATCAGAGAAGGGCAGATTTCAGGCTTATGGAATCTACTGTCTTTTTTTTAAAACTAGAATCCCGGGATCTATGCATTAGTACCTGATACAAAAACTGTGCCCTTAGAATGAAAGATCTTAGATATCAATATATTTGTCCTAAGCACCAGAACCGAAAAGAACTCAAGTTCAGATTTGCTCCTGCTTACCCAAGCTTTCTTGATTTCACCAGTGTATTTTCGGAAGAGGATTTCTGTGCTGGCCAGCCATCCCTGCGTTCTATTGCAAGTCTCCCAGTGGACCTATCGGAAGATCCTGTTCTACATTCCGTTCAAAGGCCCCTCCCTAAACTGCAAACCCCAGGATTCCATAGGATGTTGAAAGTGGAATAATAGCACTATAATAGTGTAGTGCGGAAATGGCCTGTGTTTGTGCATATTTTTCAGCTGTGAGCACTTCCAGCCTTCCACTTTTATTAAAAGGTATGCACAGCTTCATACACGTGAAACACACCACGAGAGTCATAAATGTGTGAAACTTCTGAAGCCATGAGCGCTTTGTCTCACAATGGCACTCGGTAGTGTGAAATTAATAATATTGGCAACAATCTCATAATCATGGAAATAATGAAAAACGACCCTAGAAACAGATCTGGCTTTCTCCAAAAGCTCAAGGGCCCTTCATTCTCCCTCAAGTATTCCACAAAATGTGACAATCGAGATATTTCATCACAACAATTTGGCTTCAGCCCTGACGAGATAATATATGAACAGCTTTTACTGTGACATACCCTCCGTTCTTCTTCTACACAGGCATTTTAAAAATTGTCAACAGGTGCTTATCCTGGGAATACTTGGAATATTACAGCAGAAAATTCAGTATTTTGAAGCTTCAGATGAAAGAAAATTCAGTATTGAGCAGTGATGTTGATAGGGTAGTGATCGGAAATATAATGCTCTTTCCAAGTAAAAAATTCAATTTGGAAGCCTATAGGTGGCTTACTATAGGTTACTACAGAAGAGAGTTCAAATCCCTGCATGCCCATGGAAACCTTCTGGTGACTTTGGGCAAGTCATACTCTCATAGCCTCAGAGGAGGTAAAGTGGGAAACTCCCTCTGAACAACTCTTGCCAAGAAAACCCTTACCTTAGAATCACAAACTCATAAAATTGTAGAATTGTAGAGCTGGAAGAGGCCACAGGGGCCATCAAGTCCAACCCCCTGCCATACAGGAATACTCCATCAGAGCATTTCTGACAGACAGCCATCAAGCCTCTGTTTAAAAACTTCCAAGGCTGGAAACTCCACCACACTCCCAGGCAGCATATTCAACTGCAAAACTGCTCTGACTGTCAGGAGGGTCTTCCTAATATTTAGATGGAATCACTTTTCTCAAAGTTTGAAGCCATTGCTCCATGTCCTAGTCTCTGGAGCAGCAAAAAGCAGGCTTGTTCCATCTCCATATGACATTCCTTCAAACATTTAAATATAGCTATCATGTCCTCTCTTAACTTTCTCTTCTCTAAGCTACCCAGCTCCCTAAGCTGCTCCTCATAGGGCTTCATGGCTTCCAGACCCTTCACCATTTTGGTCACCCTCCTCTGGACGCATTCCAGCTTGTCCACATCCTTCCTGAACTATGGTGCCAAGTCCTTAGCCAAGGAAAGTGGCTGCAGCACAAGCTTCAGTAAATGACTTCAGGATTCAAGCCATGGTAGGACTGTGGCAAGTAGCTGCAGGATGAGAAGCCCAAGCAGGGATAGACCAGGTGTGCTCAGAGACTCAAGGGGCAGGCCAAACCACAAAGAAACCAAAAAAAGAAGGTATCAACTAAGACACAGCAGGTGTACCACACCAGTACCCAAGTCCCCCTGGCCACCTTGTCTGGCTTTCCCATTTGTAGAAGGGCTTATTCCCATCTCCCTCCAAGTTTCTCTGGGTTTCAAACTCTTTTGGATGTCCTCCCTTGCCAAGCAGCCAAGAAAGGTCTCAGTCTGGCTGTTTTCCACAAGCCTTCACAGTCCAGAACTGAGGTCTCAAGGAACCCTTCCAGCTCCTTAGCATTCTTTTGTTGGCCTCACTGCTACACCCCCCCTGCAGAGACCTGAGGTCCACAGCTGGTTCTCCATTCCTCCTGAGGCCAGGGAACTGGGGACAGGCAACGCAGTGGTGCCTCTGGTGAGTCCTACTCTTCCGCTGAAGCCAGTCTTGACAACCACAGTCTGCATTTGGGAACTGATTTTTGCAAGTTCTGTTTAAGTGTCTCTATGGTCCAAGAGGTACAGGCAATGTCAATGCAATGGGGAAAAAGTACTAGACTTAGAGTGCATGTCTAGTGCTACTTCTGCTCTGGGACTGTTTTTGGTTTTATGTCAGAGAGAGGGGGATTTGATGTACTTGTAGGGGTTTGTTCTCTCATCAGTAAGGAGGACAAGAAGCCTCCTATACTTCCAAACCTGCAACACCCTCTGCTGGAAATGTGGTGGATTACATCGAGAAGTTAAATCTGAACTTCCAACGATCAGAATAATGCCCTACTTATGGGAACCCTAAAGTGCCCCTAATTCAGCATGGTGTAGCAGTTTGAACTATTGGACTACAACTCTGGAGGCCAGGGTTTGATTCCCTGCCCAGCCATGGAAACCCACTTGGGCACATCGCACCCTCTCAGCCTCAGAAAACCCTATGATAGGTTCACCTTAGGGTTGCCGTAAGTCAGCAATGACTTGAAAGCAGACAACATCATGGAGTGACCTAGCTCTCAAATTTGTTTAACAGCACAAAGGCAGGACGGCTGCATGAAAGTCATTCAGTCTCTTTGTTGTTCTAAAGGATAATATCATTTTTAAAGGAGCCCAATGTATCACTTTGTTCTTTCCAATTAACAGGACTTTCCAGTATTGTCTGTCTTTTCAGAATTCTTACTTTTAAAACCGTGTAAAGATTCTTGATAAAACAGTCTCCTTGAAACAGCTGGATGAAAGTGGAAAACTGATCTGTTTTAACAAGGCTGGATTAAGAAAAGAAGAACCCTGCTATAATAAACCAAAGGCCTATCTAGTCCAGCATTCTCCTCACATCAGGGGTAGGAATCATGTGGCAACTCCCAGCACCCTCATCACTGTCTATACTGCCCCAAACTACTGGGAACTGCAGTCTAGAAACATGAGTCGGTAATTCCCGCCACCTGCTACCGTGCCCAATTACTTGCCCTTGGGAAATCTGCTAGAACTGGACTGCACCTGTACCCCGTCTCCACATTCGTCCACTATTCATGCACAGCCTCTGATACTTTTCTTGGCTATGCCTTCATGTGTGTGTGTATGTGCCTTCAAGTCAACCTAAGTGTTACGTATCAATGTACGGCAGCCCCATGAATTTTATAGGGTTTTCTTAGCCAAAGAATCAGCAGAGGTGGTTTTGCCAGTTTCTTCCTCTGAAATATAGCCTACAGTACCTGGTATTCATTGGCAATCTCCCAGTCAAGCACCAACCAGAGCTGACTCTGCTTACCTTCCAAGATCAGAAGGATCTGATGCCTTTTGGGTATTTAGGCTGTTGCCTAGCCCTAACCACCATGGATTTATCTGATCTCCTGTCAGAAGCTGTCCATGTTGGAAGCCATTATTATGATCACCACCACCACCACCATTGTATTTATATCCAAATCTAAAACTGAGGATCTCAGGGCAGCTTATGATAAAATCAATTTAAAACAATAAATAATAGAGAGTTTAAAAATATTAAAAACATATTAAATAGCTTGCCAACTAGAGGATTTAAAACTGGTTAAAACTATTTTAAACAGTACAGTCGTAAGATATGTACATCCTGGATAAAAATCAGTTAGGCCCACAGGCTGTAAATTTTAACTAGGTGCCAAAACGATCCTGATATTAGCACCAATCAGGTTTTCCAGGGGGAGAGGATTCCACAACTGGGGTGCATCTGTGGAGAAGGCCCTCTCCCACATCCTCTCACAATTCTTATTTCCCCTACAGGTGGTTCACAGCGGGCAGCCCTTCTAAAAGAGCTCAGTTCCTGGGCAGGCATGCGTAGAGAGAGGTGCTCCTTCAAGTATTGTGGTCCCAAGCCATTTAGGGCTTTGAACGTTATCACCAGCACCTTGAATTCAGACTGGAAGCATATTCCCAACCTGCCAGAGCCCCAAGATCCACAGGGGAAGAGTTTCTCTTGGTCCTGCTGCCATCCCTGCTGAGGGCACAGGAGAGAGTCTTCTCAGTGGCTGTTCTCGTCTTCTGGAATTCCTTTCCTTGGGAAACCAGGCCGGCCTCCTCTTTGCTCTCCTTTCACCAGCAGGGAAAAATATTCTTATTTAAGCAGGCTTTTAATATGTAAACAGGTGGGTTTTTAATTTACCACGCTGTTTTTAAAATTTTTGTAGGTTTTTACAATTTTCTCTCTTTTAAATGTTTTCTTAATGTTTTTAACTCACTTGGAAGCCACCTTGGGTCCTGCTGTGGGAGAAAAGCAGCATATAAATACAGTAAATAAATATTGCCAGCCAGTTCAATTCTTTCAGAACTGGTATTATATGGTACAGTAGAGTCTCGATTAACCGACATAAATGGGCGGGCTGATAGTCGGATAGCCGAAAATGTCGGATAATCCGGAGGGCTATCCTTGCCTGTCGTGGCTGCCATGTTTGGGGGCGTGTCTGGGGGCATGGAAATGCCTACAGCCACGCCCCCAAGCAGCCGCGACGTTGGGTAATCTGGAATGTCGGATGACCGAAGGACGGATAATCGAGACTCTACTGTATCTGAATCTTACATGTTGTGATGGTGGATTTCACAGCTGAACAATTTGCTAGTTGAAGAAAGTACTTCTTTTAAAGGTTGGATGGGCAAAAAGGAATCACTTATTGCCCCTCATCTGTTACAGCCCACAATTCACAGCACTGAGCATCTAGGACAGTGGCAATACCAAAGACTTCCTGTTGAAAGGAAGCCCTAAACTAGACAGTGAATGCAAACCAATGCAGCTGTTTTCGTTCATTTTAATTATGGTTGTTGGAGATGAAACTTAAAATTAGGCAGCAATGGGTGTGGGAGGGAAGGAGTAACCAGAAAGTCCCTGGGAGCGCAAATAACGCCGTCTTGAAGAATAGACATGATAAATTTTGCATTATATGAACAGTAAAAAGTGAACGTCTTCATAAGGTTCCAATTTTGTGTAGTCAGCTTTATTCCCCTATTATCTCCTTTTTGCCAGTCTCTTGTCCCTCAAAGATTGGATACTTGGCCTCCACATCAGCCCAGGTTATGGTACCATTTGCAAGGTCCCGAACTATGGTAGGAAGCTCAGAGATCTGAAAAGAGGAAGAGAAAATACACTTTGATGAGAGACAGCTGACTCGCGTCAAACACCAGGAAGAAAACAGGGCTGACCAACATAACTCCAGAGGGTCTCAAGTGCAATCTTCAGGGGTCTGTGCCAATTCAAAATGGAAGCAGTCTCATGGCTGAATGCTCTCAAGAAATGGAACTTGCCCCTTTGGGCTCCGTCTTCCCTTAAAGGCCCGTACAAAAGGACAAATGCAGAAGAGTCCAATATTTCTTGACCTTCTTGAACCTTTCTTCTAGCATTCTCCACCCCTAGATACTTCACTGGGCATCACTCAGCCTCACTGCTTAGACCCTGTTTCTTTTCTTGGTTGCCTCAGTCTTTCTGAAGAAAAGTAAAGACCATCAAGATTTCTCGCCTTATCCCAGAAGAGAGGGCAGCCCTCGAGCCACAGGCTGTTCTCAGTGCCATTTTTGTGGCTCATGAGACATTTCATGTGTCAAAAAAGTCCCAAAATGCCCTCTAAGGCACTTGGGGGTACATTTTTGCCATGTTTTGGGGGGCCTAGGCCATTTTAAGCATATCCAGGAATTTTGGGGATTTTTTTTCCCCTTTTCACACTGTGGGATGAGCCTCCAAGATCTTCTGAACAAGGCTAATGCAACCTCCTAGCCTCTCACAGCTGTCCCCCCTCTTCCCCACCTTACTCCAAGGCTGGTTAGGTTGAGTGCTGTTTGCAGAACCTTTTGGAAAATGGTGACACTGCACTTAAGACTCCCTTCCTCTCTGGAACTCTTAACCAGACCACTCACTTACTGTAGGACAAGCAGTCTGGGTTTTTTCCCCCCTTTCCTAATTTCCGCTCTCTGGGGCATATTTGAAGCTTCCTCTGTCTCAATATTCTCAGCATGGCCTGGTCACAAATGAGCTAGTTTTCCCACAGACTTTTTCCTTAAGTTCTCAGCTCCGAGCAGCCACCCTCCCCGCTCCGACATGATGTCTCACCTCTGCTCGTATCTGGCGCATGGAGTCACGATCTCTTAAAGTGGCCGTGTGCGGTGTCCTGTTGACTGTGTCGAAGTCAATCGTGATCCCAAAAGCGACACCAACCTCATCTGTTCTGGCATAGCGCCTGCCGATGGATCCAGAAGAGTCATCCACCTTGTGGGAGACTCCATTTCGGGTGAGAGCTTCCGCTGTTGGAAAGCAGGAAGGGGAGGACAGGTCTTACTGGCTTGGCTAGCATTAGGAAATTAAAGATGGTGCTAAATGGGTGACTCAAAACTCTAGCTTTTGCATCAAGTACCAGTTTACTTTTCTTTGAAGTGCTGAATATTTGTAGCTTACCTCATCTCTTAGGAATATGGGAAAAATATGTATATTAAGGTAGGAGTGGGGTAACATTAGTCCAGTTGTTCTGGACTTCAGTTCCTTGAAGCCATAACCCATACCGTCAATGGTAAGAGGTAGTAAGAAGTCACCGCGTATGATACTGAGAGAATCAATGGTTCCCTTCCTTTGTTCAGAGGCAAACAAAGCGCAAAGAGAAAAAATTAATTTCTAATGGTCACTGTGAACTAAAGTGATGAAGCCAACAATGGACAGGATTAATCACGCCTACCAGATCTCCTTCCCAAAACCAAAAGTGCCGAAAGGGGAACAGACCTCTTAACTAACTGGTTCCCCAATTTTTTTAATTCCTGTCCTAGGGGCTCTCCAATGGAACACAGAATATAAAAAAACTCATCACGGGAAAGACCTACGACCAGACTACAGGCACTTATCCAAGTTACTTCCTCTGCAAAGGTACAGAACGAGTTTTCAGGCAGTCCCCACTGGGAGAAAGAAGTTAATCTCCTTTCCCTAGAGTTCATCAATGCAATCCTGCTCCCTTCTTCCTCAGGGCCTTGCAAGTTTTAGGGCTACTTACATAGTTCCTTCACAAAGGGCATGAATTCCTGGTTTTGGCTCAAGGGAAGGACAGAGCATTTGAATGGTGCCACAACAGCAGGGAAGCTGAAGTACTGGAATAAAAAGAAAAGCAATAAGGAAAGTCAGAGAGGTGAAACTGATGGAGCTGCTTTGTGTGGATAAAGGCAGTTATAGCTGATAGAAGCAACGGAACAGAATGTATCTAAATTTTATGGGAATTAGGTACCTAGAGTAAAGGGTATCTCGAAATTATGAATATTGTGACCAAAAAATTCAAAACGTGTGAATGAACTGAGAAGATTCATGTTTCACTCTGATCTTGCAATTTTTCTCATGTTTAGATGGAATCCTCTATTCTTGCATTTCGAATACACAAAAAGAAACTTCTTGAGGGGAAATGCTGTTTGACACTGGAATATATCGCATGAGAAGGTGGTACTCACTCCTTCTTTGAAGGTCTTTAAGCAAAGACTAGATGGCCATCTTTTGGGAGTGCTTTAGCTGTGCATTTCCTGCATAGCCAGGGGAATGGACTGGATGGCTGTTGCTGTCTCTTCCAACTCTATGATTCTATGAATGCAGACACTTTGGGGAAGGAGTGCTTTTGCCAAATTAAGATTCCCTCAATGAGCCCTGGTATTTTTTCACCCAAAGTAAAGGAGAGTTGAAACTTACTGTGAAGAGGAGTAACTGATGCTTAAGAGCAGACAGAATAGGAGCTGGGTGAAGGTGGGGGATAGGTGGTAATGGGGCAATAGAAGAAAAGCCAATCTAGACGATGTGTCTATGTCATTGCTCTATGGTCCTCTCTACAAATGATCCATTGGATATGTGTTAAGGCATTCTTAATATTTAATTTTTAACACACATTAAACTACACGTATACCTCAGTTAAGAAAGCTAACATCTAGAAATCAAAGCATGCAGCAGCTACTCAATCTGTGTCCTCAG
Organism: Iguana delicatissima; assembly: GCA_948472985.1. Lineage (NCBI taxonomy): Eukaryota > Metazoa > Chordata > Lepidosauria > Squamata > Iguanidae > Iguana > Iguana delicatissima. The sequence continues at coordinate 1,688,005 of CAOKZL010000061.1, forward strand.
CTCTTGCACGTATGGACTCCCTGGACATGACAAGAAACATAAATTGCCTATTTGGAGACAAGTTATGCACAGGAAAAGTAATTGTGTCAAACAGGACAACTGCTTCATCATATCTATGGAACATATATAATCATTCACACAGAACTGATGATAAATCTTTGCTCCATTTTCTCCTTGTAAGTAGCCTTTCATGGCCACTATTATCCCTCTTTTACAGATGGGGACAGACAGCTGAGAGTGGGGTACTCATTTAAGGGGAGCTAAGGTTAAGTAGGTGTCTGAATCAGATGTACATCACCAAACCCACCAAGGCACTCTAAGATCAGTCTATAAGGATCTATACCAGTGGTTCTCAACCTGTGGGTCCCCAGATGTTCGTGGGCTTCAGCTCCCAGAAGCCCCAGCCACTATGGTCAATGCTCAGGGCTTCTGAGAGCTGAAGTTCACAAACATCTGGGGACCCACAGGTTGAGAACCACTGATCTATACGGATTCATCTACTCTTAGACCAAGCAAAATCCTACCGTTCGCTGTTCATCTCCTTCCCGGATGTGGAATGTGTGCTCCAATACTGTATACATGATTCTTCCGATACCAAACGAAGGCTCAATTACATTAGGAACTATTTCTTCCACTAGAAATAGAAGATAGAAAACAGGTCAAAAAGAAAATTTGCTTGGAGCCACTTCAGTTGATATCTGAATTTAAACAGCAGTAACAAGGTTCCAATTCTGCAGTAGTAATACATGGAAACACCAACTGCAGTTGAATGGTCCATGCCCATGTTACAAGGAACCATGGTATCAAGAGCCCAGTCACTTCTGACAGCAGTCCAACCAAGCTATAAAATCACTTTTGTATCGATTTGCAGAATGTTTGTATCCCTGACCATAAGAAAGACATTTCAGTGGCTATCTTGTTGTAAACATTAGAAAGAACTTCTTGACAGTAATAGTGGTTCAACCATGGAACCAACTGCCTGGGAAGGGGGGGTCCTCCTTCTTTGGACATTTTCCAAAAGAGGCTGGACAGCTACCCACTGGGGATGCTTCAGCTGGAGATGCTGCATTGAGCAGGGGGGTTGAACTCGATGACCCATGAGACCCCTTCTAACTCTATGACAGGAAACATATTAATTGGTCCACACTGAACCTCAGAAAGTGGGCTATAGTCTCTTAAAACATGTGCCAAATGAAAACTTGGCAACCTTTCTAATGTCCCCAAACTCTTCGTAGCTATTTGGCAGGTTCTCACAGCCGCTTGTAGGGAGGGAAATGGGATATTAATTAAATCAAAGTGATAAATCAATAAAACTTAGAGGAACATGCTGCAACTGTGACTTTAACAGATGGAAGGGAGGGGGAAGCTTTACCATGTAAGGTCTTCTGGAATCTCTTCACGCTGACCATGTCCTTTGTCAATTGAAAAGTTTTCCCTTCAGTTTCAATAGTAAATTCCCTACAAGGAAGGAAAAAAAGGGGAGGATTTGAGAACAGGCTTCCTTTTGAAGAGAGAGCCCATCATGGACTTAAAAGACAACAAAAGCAAAATGGTGGATTTTATAAGCAGCAGCAGTGCTGACCCAGTGGAAAGCGTAGGGCCAACAAAGCTAAGAAAGAGTAGCAGGCAACAGGGAAGTTCAAGATAATCAAAAGCAGAGATTACATGCTTAGAAAAAGGGGGAAAAGTTGTGAGCATCCTGAAGTTCACCAGCAAAGTCAAAGCCCTCCTAATGGGGCTTGTTCTGAAGGACAGGTACCTGGAGCAGAAGATATTGCTACAACTCAGCAAACATCAGAAAGAGGATTTAAGCAGCTTTCCTTACATCGGAGTGGGCAAAGTGCAGCTCATGCGCTGTATGTGGCCCACCAAGATGGTGACGTTGATTGATGGGTTTTTAAAATCTGCCTTGAAGGTATGTGGGAAGACTAAGACCCAGCATAAGTATCACCTTCCCACACTGTGGGGTGGGGGGATGTTTTCTTTGCCAAATAAAAAAAAAATAGCCCCCAAATACTCCCAGCACTCTCTGGGGGAGTTAGGGGACATTTCTGCCAAGTGTTTGCCCCTCCTTAGTCATTTTAGGAAAATTTCTAGGCTAAGCACATTTCTCCAGATAGTTCTATGGAATCTGTCAAGGCAAGCAACTGGTAACTCAATGGCTTGGCAGTTGATTTAGTCCCCTTTCATCCTGTAAGTCTTTCAAGAGAACTTGTTCCCATTTTTTCAGATTTCCTTCAAAAGACTAGAGATGTGCTCTTTCACCCTTGCCTGGGTTGCTAGAACACTTTCAGGCAACAAAGACATTTCAGCCCATGAAAAACAGGAATTGTGGATTGAACAGTTTCGGCACCACTAACCATGTGACACATGCAGCAGGCTAATGGTAACCACACTGTCAATAATAGCTGGATATTCTGAGATCAGAAAGCAAACCTCAAGGCTTAACATGATCTAGATGATATTCCTGTTAGAAAAAAAATGGCTGTTTCTTATTTGTGCAGCAAGGTGAAATCTCAGCATAAACAGACAAAAGTGCCCTTTTCATCTCCCGAAAGAGCAACTTACCCTTTTTCATTCAATAGTTTCTCCATCTCACTGATATAACACTCATCACAGATGGAAAGGTATTCCAGCACCAGCTTGGCATCCTTCTTATAAGCCTTGCCAATTGCTCCCTTATTTGCTTCAAACTGAATTACGTTTACTGTTCTGTGCCAGGAATGTTAAGGAATACCAAAGAAGCCGAGGATTTGGGCCTGTTATGCTGTGCACCGAAGATTATTACTATCTCTGCTATTTGTTATTTCTTTAGAAATTCGACACCAGTAGCTTCATTCTAAATACCATATAGAACAAAATAATCTCAGGGCCTTATTCTGATTACTGAGAGCAAATTGGGTGGTGATCCTTTCATACAGCCATGTCATACAATATACAAAATTTATCCAGGCCACAAGTAGAACACTGAAAAGAGCAAAGTGTATTACAGCACAAAAAACCACAGGAGCCTTTACAATATGGCACCAGCTCCAGAACACCAAGAAAACAACGGTCTAGCAACCTACTTTGTTATGAACCCTGTGAACCCATCAGTTTGACCCCCCCTGCAAAAATTTCCTTAGACTAATTCATTACTTTTAAAAAGTTATCCAGGACACAGACTTCTCAAGAGCCTCCTTTCATCATATGCCATGTACTACCAAGACAATTCCTGACATACAATTTATCCTGTGAGTTGGCCACCCCCACTGCCCACTATTTCTCCCAGAACACACACTTCAAAATACTCTACAATGAGAGTATATGCAAGTTTTTCTTTTCATACAGAGCACCACTTCCAATTTCAGATTCCATGCCTTGAAATCTCTGTCTGGAGTTGACAGTCTCTTCATTGCCTTCTCTCCAACCCCAGAGAACTGGTGAGGAAAACAACTAGTCTGAGCTGGTCACTGGGATACCATGAAGTAGTAACATGGCATCCTGGGTACAGGGTCACTCAGATTTCTGACATCACTAGACATTTCCACCTGGCAGCTTCATGGTAGCTTCCCAATTTCATTTTAGGAGCCCTTCAAAACAGACATTGAGGTAGAAAGTCATCTTCAAAAACCATTTCTTGGATCCAGAGATCTTCTACACTCAATTAACCATCATAAAGGATCTACTTTGCAAAATACTGCTTTTATTTTGAAAAGGATATGGGTTCCTTCAGAGGCTTCTCAGCTACAAGAGGAACTTTGGTAGCCCTGGCATGGCAAGAGAGGTCATAGCATGAGCGGTCAGCACAGCCAACAATTTCAATCCACCCCTAGATAAAAAGCCAAAAAAAATGCAGTTACTTTTGTCCACCGCAGTGCTGGATGCATTTTGAAGCAACTCTGAAAGCTGAGTGTGAATTTGAAGAATCTAGGGTGCCCTGAGGATGCAAGAGCCTCCTCAGCTATCAAACCACTTACATAGGATGTTTTGGACTCTGCATCCCAGCAGTCACAGGCATAATGAGCCATCTCATTCTCCATATGCTGCCGGAAGCGCAGCATGTTTGGAGAGATGCCAACTTTTACAAGGTAGAGGTAGATGCGGCCAATGAAGTAACCCAGCACCGAGTTATTGATTACACCCTAGAAGGAGAAAGAACGATCAATGACTGCCACAAACTGCTACTATGACAGAATATACACTGCAGTCTGTTACTGCGAAAAAGCACAAGTGATAAGGTATAAAATACACCGTCCTCAATACCTGCTGTGTATTAAATAAGGGGATCTGGGAAAACTGAACTAGCCAAAATTATAAGAAACATTCTAAAAGAATCCAAATGCAGGGACAGCAAAGTTGATCATTTTTTTAAAAAAAATCAAAGTCCATATGGTGGTGATTTATCTGGCCAGCCAAAAAGCCACAAAATTCACTGAGCTTTCAAAACTCAAAGGTTTCTTCATCATGTGGCTTTTAGTTGGGTTAACAAAAGTATTGCTATAAAATGGATTTCTGATTTCACAGAATGTGGATGTTGAAGTACAGCAGGAACTCACAGATTATGTCTGGCACGGTACTTAGAATTTAGAAATCTCTAGTTGCTTGACAAATTCCTAAACCCTAATTCCACGCCTTCTTAAGGAAGGTGTTATTCTATTTCTGGACCATCCAACAATCAGTGTTCTCCGATGGGTGTATGCATACATGTTTAAAAATGAGTTAAAATCACAAATAATGAGAAGGACAAAGAGAAGGAGGGGGAGGAGGGGGTTGGGGGAGGCGGTAGTAGCAGACTGTCACCACCACACCCACCATCATCCCCAACAACAGGAAGACACAGTTCTATCCTGCCTTAGCCCAGCAGTATATGAAAAGCCCTCCCTCCATCCTGACTGCCACTGCTCTGGCCTTAGAGGGAGCAAAGAACAGGCAGGCACAGCTCCATTGTGCCTAGACCCAGCAACTCATCCCAGCTGACCCTACTGTGACTTCAGAAAGAGTGAAGAGTAGCCAGCATCTGCTGGACTTACCTCCTCTCCCACTACCATTCCCTTTTCTTTGTGTGTTGTGTCTTTAGATTCTAAGCCTGAGGGCAGGGAAATGTTAAGTTAATAATTCGTAAGCTGCTCTGGAAGCCTTTTTGACTGAAGGATGGGGTGGAAACACTCTAAACAAATAAAGTGACAAAAACACTGCATAAAATCAGTAGCAAGATATGAAAACAGCACATAATCAAACCACAGTAATGGTAACACACAGAGATCTACGGGCAGTAAAATTATTTTTAAAATGCCCAGGAGAATAGAAAGTTCTTCACCAAAAAGATCATACTATGAGCAGTAGGCATACTCTGCTGGGGAGGGGTGCGCAACATGCAGGGGTGCCATCACTGAAAAGACCCTCTCTCTTTTAGCCATCCTACTTCCCCTTTATAGGTAACCTACCTTAAACTTGGAAAAGAAATACAGAATTAACCTGACTGTTGATTTGTGAATGAATGGAAATGAGCAAACTCTCTGCTCTCACCTGTGTCTACACAAAGCTGAGAAGGAAAGTCAACACAGTTGTCCCTGGCCTATCACTACTGAGTATTGCTGCATTACCTGCTCAACGGCATCACCCAGCCGCATGACACGAGCAGACTGCCCGCTGGTCTGAGCCTTAGAGGAATACAGAAGGATGTGGAGATCTGCTACATTCTCAAACTTGGGGTGATGTTTTTCACTGGGATCCACAAAATGCTCAATTTCTGCCATGGTAAATTCTCTAAAACAGGGAAGAGAGACTCAAAGTTTACCAGCTATTCTGCTTGACAAGCACTCCTTCCCCAAAGTAAAAGTACCTACAAGCTTTGCACGGCACAGTCCTACACACAGAGGGGAAGCCACATCTCAAGACCTCCAATATCAAGGCCTCCCTGACTGAAGAAAGCCTGTGTCACCACCGCACTGGTCTCAGTGAGAGACCAGAGGCAATACACACAGACTGATAACACCAGTCACAGAAGATTCCATCAGCACCATGGTCCACATCATGACATTTTCAACTCTCCAAGCAGCAAATATGGAAGAGCTGTGCAAATCATTCTGCTTATGGAGAGATGATTTATTCTAAAAATAGAAAAATGTTTCTTTTCCAAAATAGCCTGGCCAGAATGAAACCTGATTACAAGCACACTAATCATGTGCTAGGATGGGCAAATTCTATGGCCCCTAGGGCCACATATAGTGACAGACAATAGTTTGAGGGGGCTGTGCACCTACACATACACACAAGCACACATCTCATTGTGCGGGGAGGGAGAGACTTCAACTTCTCTTCCCAACCTATTGAGGTCAGGCAGAGATAAGCCCTTTAAAAACTGGGACCATGCTGGTGACAGCCAGGAGGATCCTGGTGTTCAACAGCCCTCCCAGGCTGAAAAAGACAGATGATCCTTCTTTTTTTATTGAAATATTTTTTACTGTAAACCTGGTAAAGTTAACACTGGAGAGCAACGTAATGCATTTTTATACATCTCTGTACGTACATCAATGCATCATTTAAATCAACGGTAAATTTCTTAAGACTATGTAACACCATCATCTTGGGGGACAAAAGGGGGAGATCATGAGGTAGGCAGCTTCAGGAAAACTATATTAGGAAGGCTTATTGTATAGTCTTGATCAATAAATTCTGCCAACGACCAGGTTCTCTTCCTTTCCATGACTAAATACGGAAAGCCCCTTTTCTAGATGATCTATCAAAAAGGAATACTTGCAGTACCTGACTCTGATGAGGCCTGAGCGAGGAGAGATCTCATTTCTGAAAGAATTTCCAATCTGAGCAGCAGCAAAAGGCAGCTTTCCTTGGTTAAATTCCAAAAGGCGTTTGAAGTTCAGGAAGATCCCCTGTGCAGTTTCTGGCCTCAGATAACTTCAAATAAAGGAACACAAGCAGGATATAATAAGCAATGACTAGGAAGCAGGAAACAACTCAGCTGACCACAAACAGAACTGATTCCCAATTGACAATCATAATGGATAAAATAATGGAAGCCAGCCTGTTTCGTATCAGCCCAAACCTCTTTTCAGGCTGTTCCTTCCAGGCTGGCCTTTATTGGCTTGGTTTGACTGCAATGAAAGGCTCAAGTCCTGAGCCTCTAGACGTCTATCCACGCACTCTCACATTTATAGCCGAGGCCTGCACTTCCAAACAGATCCATGTTCTCGCTCCTGCATTTGGTTATTGGAAACAAATGTTTTCAACTATGGACTGAAGTTCCCTTACTGCTGTAAGCTTACCATACCAGCAATTGGCCCCAGGAAGCTTCACCATCATTAACCAGTTTTACTGACCAGAGCATTGTCCATACTCATAATAAAACAGCAAGACTAATCTACCCATAAGGATGCCGTGAGTCATCCCACTCAGCAACAGCTTTGGTTGCTTAATAAATTTGATCTTCTTATAAAAATGAAGGAACATCCCCTATTAAATAGAGTTTACCTGTCAGTTTGGCTTAACTACAGTCTTAAGGAGGAATTCACCTCTGGAAACTGGCCTTGTGATTTGACCAGCTCTTCTCATCGGATCCCAGAATTCCCAAATCACATACAGGAAAAAAGAGAAGTAATCTTGAAAAATAAGGTTATATGCTTAATGGCCAGGGTTGTTCTTGGTTGTTTTTCTAATACTTTTACTCTTCAAGTATCACTGTTAGGATGCTCAACTGCTTTCTACTGCATGTATCAAATATTCTCAAGACCTCATTTAGATGATGAGGGCTGGCTGGGCAGCAGTGGACCACATGGAAACGGAAATACACTGGAAATGCAGCATAAGCCAACTTACCAAGAAAACTACAGAAAAATGTCAGCTTTCATGCTTAACATACCCTGGCATGTTTCCTCCTGGCCCAATAGAGGTCTTGAACATGAGATTGAAAGACACAGGAGGAGTGAGATCATTTCCAGTAGCAGGGGACTTCACGTTGTAATTCACAAACAGATCTGCGAGCTCTTTCTGGCCGTAGTTGTCCAACTAGGAACAAAACATGACAGGCATTCAGGTTAACAACGGAAGTGACCATTGGGGTCTATCTCTACCCATCTCTTTAACAGGACACATGTGATCCCATTTGATCTCAGAAGATAAGCAGGGTCCAGTTAGTACTTAGATGGGAGACCAAGGGGGGAATAACAGATAGGAAAGAATTTTGCCTGAAACCTTAGAGCAGAGCTTTCCAAACTTTTCATGTTGGTGACACGCTTTTTTAAGACATGCATCATTTCGCGACACAGTAATTTCAGTTTCACTAGCAAACCAGAGGTTAAACTAACCCCTTATAAGAGATACAGACACATACATAAATTGTAATAACAAGATGTATAGGGACACAACATATCTCACAAAAACCTTTCATGTATTTTTAAAAATATATTATTTATAAATAATAACATACATTTCCGAGATTGTGGGCGACACACCTACACACTTCAGGCAACACACTAACGTGCTGCGGCACACCATTTGGAAAGCCCTGCCTTAGAGAGTCACTGCCAGTTAAGAATTGCACTAGACGGGTTAAGAGTCTGATGGCTCAATGTAAGTGAGATTCCTATGTTGTTACGAACACAAATGCCAACACAGGGAAGTAGTCTCACTTGCCAACCAGTCGTTTGCACTACCCACCCATCCATCCCCTGCCCCTTATACCGGCCAAACCACCTTCTGACCTGTGTTAGCACATTCTCCATCTCAGCCTTTTTCTCAGCTGTACATTTCTTGTCAGACATCAGCTTCTGTAAGTGAGCTGCAGAACAAAGAAAGAACGAACTCTTATGGCGAATTGTCAAGCCATTAAAGCCACAGAGTTGGAAAAGACCACAAGGGCTACCCAATTCAATCTCCTAATGCAATGCAAACAACAAACTACAGTATCCATTTTCAAACTGGGTTCTGAGGAGATCTGTAATGATAGACCAGCTTCCTGAAATAAAGACCTTTGCTGTCACTACTGATCCTCTCCAGCAACATGCTGCCATAAGGAACAGTTGGACATGTTCTAGGCCACAATCTCTATTCAAGAATGTGACAACAAGGCCCAACAGGATAGATCTGTACTATATCAGTCTATCTCCAAACTCCTACCGATTGCAACAAATTTCTCAACTCAGAAGGGAACGTGGAAAGAATTTCTTAGAGACTGAAAATTTTACAGTTACTGAACAAGAGAGCAGAATAAGCTCTGCATCTCTCTTCACCTGCAGAGCAGGTCCTTAGTCTCCATGGCTCTGCAGTTAGAAAGACTTAATGAACTGCCTTCATTTACGCTAACAAGAATACACATTAATAATCAATCGAATTACATATATCATAAAATTGTCTGATTTTTCCAAGTCTAGGTGCAGTGTTATGACATGTTGCATATTTAAGTGTCCCCATTCCAATTCTTCCTTTCTAAATCTCATTCTTTCATGATGAGCTGAAAGCCCAAGTGGAACTCCTCATCAGAACATTTGTCTTCGGTCAGAATCTTCATCAAGGTGCTCTAGGAGATTGGAGCAGCTAAAGAAAAAAAGAGTCATCTTCAACACTCTTACCCCTGCAACCCAAACCAAGAGCCTTAACTTCTTTGATCCCAGGAAGGAAATGAAGTGACTTTGATAACAGAAGCTGAGTTAGGAAGCAAAGCCTGAAACTGCATCTCCACCAGACGCACTCAGCCAGTGCCTAATGGCAAAACCAATTTCAGCTTTCTTGGATTTGAGGCAGAATTGTGCTGTGATATTCCCTCCACCATGATAATTAAACACTGTACACAAGACACAAACCAGGTGACTACATGGCTGAATGTTATTCCTGCACTGGTTGAAGTTCCCCCTCACCTCTTTCTAGGCTGGTAGTAACAAGCACACTTACAGAGCATCTCCTGACCCATGCCCTTCAGAAGGAGGACTCTGCAGAATGCACAAACCTTCACTTTGTTTGAGATCTTAACCAGCGTTGGCAATATACCATGTTTAATAGTTTGACAGTATGAAAAGCTGGCAGATATGAGAAATCAACATATAAATCCTAACTATATCAGGACAGGCTAGTCAGTCATGTTGGCCTGTTGCACTTTCTTTAAAAAAACAATGAACTGTCTAATGGCACGTTAGAACAGTTAGGTTGTATTTAGCATAGGCTTTAGAAGACAGCTGCTTAACAGCAGCAACACTTCATGTACTCAATGAAACAAGCTACAGTCCACAAAAGCATATACCACACAGGAATTTTTAGTCTGTTAGATGCCACTAGTCTCTCAGTCAGTCAGTCAGTCAGTCTTTCCCTCTCTCTCTCCCTCCTTTTAAGAGGTCTTAAGCTTTTAAAAAAGATCACAAAATCACACTCCTGATAGAGCAACACAAGAAAATACCAACCCAAGTGGGTAAACCTTAAAAGACTGGCAGTACTGAAACTTGATGCAGGGGGTATTGCAGAGAGTACGAAGTTTTTTTTACACAGTTCTGCCAACAAAGCATCCAAAAGGAATAACCAAAACTAGAATACTTTCTTCCACTTAAGAATATCCCCTTCAGCTTTCCACAGGGGAAACTTTAGGATAGTAGAAACCAAACTTTTCTAGCTAATCTAAATTCCACCAAATAAAGAAGGGCTATTTCCTCAAAACCAGACACTAACGAAGAAGACTGGCTTGCAGCCCTGTCAGCTGTAGAGGGGCTAGACCAGGAGAGTTGGTGGGAGCGGAGCTCTGGAGAAGAAGCGTGGTGATGCATCTGCTTATCACATTACATATTTTTTGCAGGGAAAACCCAGAAACTTTCAAGAGGTCTGTATTCCCAGTCTGCTGAGACAAGGCAAGCCCACAGGATAGACTCTACCAACTGGCCCTACAATACAGCATACCTTTTAGGAGGTGATCAGCTCGATAACAATCCCCATTTTTCACATCTTTCACCATGAAATCCGCAAATTTGTCTACGTGGCCGGAGGTCCTAGAATGAGAAACAGTAGGATTGTTTTGAGTAGCATCAAGACAAGATATCCTCTTAACAGCATGCAGTAGAACATTTTAACAGTGAAAAGGGGCTACTGCATATCTCAGTACATTCTATCCCACTCCCACAACTGTGTCAAACTGCACTTAAAATCATCTGGCTTTAATATCGTTCTGTCAGTGCATCTGAAGAAGTGTGCAGATATTCACGAACGTTCATGCTCGACTAAATCAGTTAAGTTTTAAAGGTACTAATAGATTCCCCCGCACCTCTTGTCTTTTTTATGTTAATCTGAAGAAAGAGAATGGGACCTCCAAGAAATCTACTTATCACTACTAAGCATGCAGGCACACACAAGGGATGTAGAACTTACTTCAGAACGGGTTCTGGTGTGAGCATGGTGCAGTCGATCTCAAGAATCTGCTCTTCCTGGATGAAGTGTTGCCTCCAGGCTTGAATTAAATTATTCTTCAAAGAGCATCCAACTGGACCAAAATCATACAGGCCACTCACACCTGCAAGACAAAGAAGCCGTGAACTTTGCTACTCACAGTCTTCTTTGTGACAAATGAACCAAAGTGTGACCCAGAATTTGAACCCTGGACAGTAAAAATTTTAAATGGTAATCCTGCACAGAAGCCCAATCTTGCCACTTGCAAACCCTGGCTGTCTATAAAGCTGAAACAGGATGAAGGTTTAAGTTAGCCTCTTTAACCATTACATTAAACTCAGTTTTTCATCATGAACAACTGCAAATAAGCTTCTCCAACTAAATAAGTAGGTGAACAAAATCAAGCAGATGACAAATGATTTACTACTTTTCAACAGAATATATGTCCATGTACAAAGCTGAATGTGGCTAAGGAAAGAATTTAAAGTTAGGGTCTGCAATAATATCCTTCAGTTATCAAATGTGACTTGTTGCTTATCTTTAATTTTAACATGGCCTCATAATCTTAACATATCTTAAACACAGACTCCTGGGTTTCAATCGTGCTTATCAGAACTTTGTTAGAAGTACCATTCTGTAATTGCACTCATTGAGAAGTGTACATTTGAGCCTAATCTAATGCAGATTTACCAGGCAGTAATTCCCATTAAACTCAGTGCAGCTTATCTGTCAGCAAACATGTTTATAATTACATTGCAAGAAGTTGCTACTCACTATATTTCAAGTACTGTCCCATTCTTGGAAGTTTCTGGCAGCATTTTTTTCATAGTTACTCATACGACTCATTAAGTGATATCATCTACAAAAGTAATGTTTACTTTCTAATTATACTCTCGTAGATAATTTAGCTATGTTCTGAGTGATGACACCACTGAATTACTGCAAACCTCTTAATGATACTCATATTTCTAATTTTACTGCTTCCTTTATGATTCAGCTGTCCATTGCAACCTGTACTTTATATTTGTTAGGATCAATGGCTATAAACATGAGAATAGCAATCCAGAAAACATTCTTTAAAGTGCTTCCAATGAAGTTGAAGTCATAAACTGTGTACCTCCATAAATAGCAAATGCTTGATCAAAGAAAAACCTTCGCTTCACGGTGTCTTCCATTTTTGCTCTGTCCACTATATCATCCTTAGGCTGCAAAGCAAGTTCCTGGAAAACAAAAGCAAAATTAAAAAAAAATCAGTTCAAAGAGAAATTCCTTGCTTTGAAAGTTATTTTTGCTCTCGCTGTTTTGAGACTCATTCCCTGCATAACATGAAGAACTGCTGGGCACATTTTGCTTGTGTTTGAAGCTTCTAATATCCCTTTAACAACCACATTCTCAGTCAAAGGGCATGTGGCATTCAGCTCCCTCAGAGCCATGGCACTAGAGCAGGCGGGACCGAGAAGCACAGGATAAGAAGTTCTGCAGAAAAGCAGCAACAACCTTTAGCTGCTAAACTAAGAAAGAGACATGACTCAATCTGCAGTCTGCAGGTACTGTATAACCAATACATCTTCACCCTGGAACACAAGTATGATTGGGGGAAAAAAACACAAAAGAAAGCAAAGTAGCCTTCAGCCTGACTCTAAGGCCATTTCCGCACTAGACTGTTAATAGCGCTATGATTCCACTTTCAACATCCTATGGAATCCATAGGATGTTGAAAGTGGAATCATAGCGCTATTAACAGTCTAGCGCAGAAATGGCCTAAGTCACGCGTCCACATACATTACAGTTTTAAATTGGTTGAAACTGTTTGAACTGAAAGTTGTCAAATTGTTGAATATACATTTAGTCTAGTTATTTTTTTAAATTCATCATATGTTTTAAACTGGTTAAACCGATTTTATTGTACACTGCCCTGAAATCCTAGGATGCTTGGCAGGACATAAATATTTTAATAAACAAAACAGTTTTATTTCAAATAAATCACGAGCAGGCTTGCCAGATACTGTGGCAACTGCCATAGTCCACTGGCACTATCTATGCCAGCCAGGCTTGATGGGAACTGCCGTCAAACAACCTCTGGACGATAAGAGGTTACCCGCTCCTCCACTGAACATGGGAAGTTGTTCTGCTGCCATTTTCCCTTCATGTCTCCCAAATATCTAATGCAGAAAGGACTCTGGCCCTCAGTTACTAAATTACTAAACAAACATTTAATTAGCATCTGAAGCAACTCTCCTCCATGGCTCTTCTCTCTGAACGAACCTGGGATGCCTCTGAATTTAATGACAGAGGAGTCAACAACATGTGGGGAAAGCACTTTGAAGTCCTACGAAGCTTATGACCAGATTATTCTGATTGACTACTGCCTGCTCCCTCCTAAACATCCTCGCATATGGTATTCAACACTGAAGGCCCTGCTCTGCTGTAGGTATGTCTGGTGGGATACAAGAGTGGCCTGCTTGGTAGGAAAAAAACATAAAGGAATCCAGGAGCAACACTGACACTAACTGGTTTATTCCAGCATCAACTTTCACGGATATCATTCCCCTTCTTCAAATATACTGATGGAAGTGGAAGCAAACCAAAGCATATAAAGCTACAAGACACGTGCATGCATGTGTGTGTCAGAAACTCCTTTATGCCTTTTTCTGCTGAAACAGACTAAACTGGCTATCTCCTTCACCACTGCTATATGGTAGTGGCACTTAAAATGCAAAACTCTCTACCAAAGAATGCAGATGCCACCTTTCAAGTTTCAGGAGGGCAGCTTTTTTCAAAAAAACCAATCCAGCATATTAAGCTGTTTTAGCTCCTACTGTAATAATAATGTACTTTCCACAGATGTTTTGTCCCATCCCTCGCTTTACATAATTCAGCTGAGTGCAAAACTTGTAGTTGCAATACATAAACAATAAAATAATAACACATAATAATAATAATAATAGTAATAATACATAAATAATAAAACAGAGATGGGCAATTCAGAAGCTGTTGGATTACAACCCTTAACATCCTCAACTGCTGGCCAAAATAGCTGTGTCCAATGAAAGTTGGGAGCCCAACAACGCCTAGAAGGCCACCAGCTTTCCACCTTGGGTTTAACAGAGGAGGAAAGGAGAGCTCCACCCATTCTCTGACAGCTGCTGCTCCATTTCTGTGTTGGCTGCAAGAGAAGAGGACTCTTTGTTGTGTTGTGTGCCTTCAAGTCCTTTCTGATTTACAGCAACTCTACAATGAACCTCCCACAGGGTTTTCTGGGGCTGAGAGTGTGTGATGCACCCAAGGACACCCAGTGGGAATCAAACCCTGGTCTTCAGAGTCATAGTCCAATGCTCAAACCACTATACCACATTGGCTCTAGAGGGGTCTATATCCCCTCTGATAATCCCCTTGTTCACCTGCATGGGCTGCCAAAGGGCACCAGATTAGTATTTAAGTGTACTGACATTTTTTAAAAGTGTGTTTCCTTGCTATTATTGTCCTTGAAAATTTTCAATTCAGCAACTGCCTTTGAAGCCAAAAAAATAAGGCAAACATTTTCTAATACGCATACACTGACATCCTCTTTCAGGGCCACTGGTGACCAGGCACCTGAGATTTTTTTCAAACTGAGTTATTAATTCACAGTCCAAGAATTCTCCTTTCTCATCCGTTAAGGAGCAGGAACTATGCTCAATCAAACATAACCTCATCTTCATATCTATGGTAAAGAAAAATAGGGGAGAGTGTAGTATGTAGTGTAGTATGAGACCCCAAGATAAGTTGTGTCTTGTCCTTATAACAGCAAACCACAGTGTAAAGTTACTTGCTTTGGGACAAGGGGAGAAGAAATAAAAGGCATCAAAAAATTGATCCCAAGACTCACCTTTGCTTCTAGCATTCTCTTCCGAGCTTTGAGTTCAGCTACTGCTTTGTCTACATCCACCTGAGGAGCCTTCTCTTCCTTCAATTTTCGAACGAGTTCTCCCTAGAAGAATTGTCAACAGGTCAGATATGTATTCAGTTCTAACAAAATCCTATAAATGGTGGGATTCCCATGAAGAAATACAAAGTGTTTTCTAATTATTTCTTTTCTGAAAGCTATGAAAGGTAACAGAAACTGGTCTCCTTTCAATAAATAACGGACTCTTTCAGCAGCAAAAACTCTAAAAAAAACAAAACACTAAAGCAATTTACCGCAAACATTGGTTACAATGGAGAAGACAGAGAGATTTGTAAAAATGCACTTCAGACTGATAGCTTATCTTATCTGATATTCTCAAAAGTCCTGAAAACTTTCCTACGTGCTTTACATTTTTGAAAAGATAAAAAGGTCCAGATGCAAACTATAATGCCTGTTACATTCCAGATTCAACCTATATCAGTCTGTTAACACCCATAACATATGTCAGAAGTTTTATATTTGAATCACTTAAATATATGTAAAATAGCACATTTTTCAAGTGGAGTTTTGGAGTATGATGCTGTCAGAAGAAGATGGGAGCGGTAGCCTAAGACATCTGGGATGCACCCAGATAGGGAAGGCTGGCATACCAGGAAGATTTCTGGGGAATGGAAAAGGAGGAGAGGAACCATAGCTAGCCAGAATTTGAGAAGTTTTGTGTCTGAGTTCATGGGAGGACTTAGGAGGAGAAATAATCCAGGTTAGAGACCAATAAAACACTTCTTACATATCTTGGGGATTAATTACCAATTTAAAAGAACAATCAACTCCATTACCCTCCAAATTTCACATTTCTCTGTTTAGTGTCTATGTTTCCCTTAATAATTTTTCTCTTACTTTAAAGGCAGTGTGATTCAAATCCTTTTAAAAATGATTTCCATACCAATTCTTGGCAATTTGCTCCACAAAAAAACAACACACAAGAACAGTAAAAAAAAAAAAAGTGAGAGAGAGAGAAAGATCTTAAGATTTCACTTCAATTAGGCATGAAAAATGGGAGGGAAAGAGCTTCAGATATTCAAGGAATTTTGCAAGATTAAAATACTGAGGCTTTTATTAAAATAAAAGACAGATAGGAAACAGACCACAAACCTAATGAAGTGGGGGAAGAAGCAGAAAGGAGAAGCTATGTCGGTTTTTCAGGACACATTTGAATAGTTAAAAGATTTTTCTTCAAAGTCAGTGAGGTTGCAGGCTAACGTGGCAGAAGGGAGGGAATGCACCGATTCCAAAAAAACATACATCACCCACTGGAAACCAAGAAAGAGAAAAGGGGTCTCCTAGGAGGAAAATCGAAGCAATCCAGCTGCTGTCACCTAAAGAACAAGGGCACAGAAAGTTTTGCAGTGTTGTTACTAAGTATGAAAGGGAAAGAAGGAAGGACACCGAGGCACGTGCAGCTTCATGAGACAAGAAAGGAAGAGTCCCTGACACAGATGGGGGACGGGAAGGGGGAAATAAATGCTGACTGGCGGACAATTTATTTGAAGGAACCTGCCCAGCTCAAAGAAAGCGAAACAGAGCAGCACTGATGTGGCAGATTTCACTGCAGCTTTGTCCCGTATGACAAGGGAGAAGGATCCACCCCTCAAGCAGAGCTGCTTATTGCATCAGGCACTACTGCAGGAGGAAAACATTAACCCGCCCAGCCTGAATGATCTCTGGATCAAGGAGATCTCTCCAGCGATATAATTAAAGCTCTCCCTCTTTCCTGGGTGAAGGAGTGAAGGCTCATTTGAAGCAAGTCATCCCTTGCTCATCACCTGCCAAATTTCACCCTCTCCTACAGGAATTTCACATCTCCTGAACACCCTGCACTTCTTGAAGTCCTTTTGTGTCCTCCTTCTAGTGTTTTTCCTCTTAGCTCCCCAAATAAGAAAAGATTATTTCTACTAAAAGATACACTGTGCTTGCATCGCTGAACTACTGAGATAATTTTAAAATAGCAAGGTCTGGCCCTTATAAAAGTTCATTCACTAAAAGTTTCCCATAACCAAGTAATTTAGGATGACATATAGTGATTCACAAAAACCAAAGCCTTTTAAAATTAAGACACGCCACGTCCACTGACATAAAAGACACTCAACTGCACTGTTTTTACAGGACTAGCTAAACAAGATTACTAAGTGAACACAGAGGCATAAGATCAAACTTAATAGATAGAGAACCATCCATGTAAATACCTGGTAAATAAAGAAATCTAGATGGGTGTGGTATCAGTTGTCAAATGCAATATTGTCAAACAAATCCAATCCTGAAAGAGTGGGATCTGCAGACATGTGATCCAGTATGTGACTGGATCAGAAGATACTAGGAACTACAGAGATCCAAGACACTAAGAAAAACCTCATCTTTATAGTGAATATTAGTTACATTTAAAAAAAAGTTATACTACAGAACACTAGAGAACTTTATCCTAGGAAGCAAGGGCCTGTACCTCTACTGAGAGATGTCCCCAAGGCCCAAATCTTTAAGGACGAGGAAAGGCTATGCTAGATGCAGAACAGTGCTTTGATGTGGGTTCCTGCATAGCAGGGGGTTGGACTGGATGGCCCCTGCGGTCTCTTCCAACTCTGGGATTCTAGGATTCAGTGAATGAGAAAGTGGAAAGCCAGTTCTTTATTAGAAAATATCAGAACTGGCCATGCACCACAGTGGTCAAATGGAAGTTCCACTGGATCTACTGCAATCCAGAATCTATTCTGTAGTAAGCTAAGACTGCAGTCCTGTCTCTCTTCACCCCGGGGGAAGAGGGTAAGCCTCACTGAACTAAGAAAGATGCACAATAAAATCCTCTACATGCCTACTTAGCAGAAAGTCTCAGAGTTCAGTGGTGCCTACTCCCAGGTACGGACTGCAGTCTTAGCTGTGATGAGACAGTTGTGGCTGTAAGAGGTGCAGGGCAAGGGGTGTATGATGCTCCAAATAACCTCTGCTCCATGGAAAAAGCAGGCTTACATTACACTCTTCTGGAGAAAAGGAAGTTCACACATGGCGAACTACAGAAGAGAAAGGGGAAGAAATCCTGTGACAGAAGGTGGAAAACCAGCAGTCCTGCATGTTGAGCACGGATAAGAGATCATACAATATCTAAACAGAAATACCCTACTGCTCAGTTTATGGCCATGAAAGGTAGCTGCCCTCATTAGAAGAGCCTTTAAAACAGGAAAGGGGCCTTTTCACAGCTGCAATGGGAGATTGCTTTTCTTACAGAAGTAATAAAGGATATCCCCACCAGGCCTTCTGCAAAAAAAGCTGCTAAAAATGAAAGATCATTTGAGGAGGGCACTCTTGATCAAGTTAGGGAGTACTATATGGACACAGTGAATGGAATCACTGCAAAATGCAGATCCTTTGAGGTAAAAAATGTGCGTGTGTGTAAATCTACACCTATAGAATGAGGGATGGACACATGCATCCACTCTCAGATAGATATAGGTCAAGAATAGAGGTGCTGAGTCCACCAAAGTAAAGATGACTTTAAAAACAACCTGAACTAAAGCCAAGCATCCTTGAGGGTAACGCGCAATCGTTGGTTGTTGTGTGCCTCCACGTGGGCTTCCACAGCCAAGTGGGGAACTGAACCCTGGTCTCCAGTGCTCAAAGCACTACACCATGCTGGCTCTCTTAACCCAAAATTAGATCCCTATAAATATTTCTTAATCCTACAACTGCAGCATGAATGGGAACAGAGTGATGTACACACCTGAATGTAGAAAGAAGAAAAGAATAAGAAAAGTTTAGACCTCAAAAGGGATCTACATTTGTGAATGAAGCCAGGCTTAGTTCGAAAGGGAACAGGAGTAGGCAGAAATCAAGAACTAAATGGGTGGTCATCAGTGGGGAAAGGATTACTCCAGATCCAGACCTCTAAACAAAAGCTAAGTAAATCTGGCTGTCCCTCTTGCCTCCCTTACACTTTGATTTTCCAGGTAACCAAAATGCAAAGGATTTTGCAGGGTCATCCAGACTTTGTCTTTCAAGCATCAAAGAATTCCAATGCAATCCTAGGCATGTTTACTCGGAAGCAATGCTTCCTGGCCTCAAGGAAGTGCACAACCTTGTCAGGGCATTTAAAAGGGTAAGGTTTGACTGGGGAAGGGAGCCCCTTCCCCTGATCAGAGGAAGACGCCCCTTCCCCAGATCGCAAACCCTCTCCTCCCCAAAAAACACCCTATACTATACCCACGGACTCCCTCAGGTCTGCTCTGTTCTCCTTCTTGGTTTCTCCCCTCGGCTCCCCGTCCCAAAATCTGAACGGGAAGAAGCCCCTTCCCCAGATCGCAAACCCTCTCCCGCCTCCCCCCAAAAACCCTTCTACTATACCCAAGGCTTCTCTAAGGCCCGTTTCTCCCCTCGGCCCCCCATCCCAAAATCTGAACGGGAAGGCGCCCCTTCCCCCGACCAGGGGCAGGAGCCGGCTGAGGGAGCCCCGACCGGCCCCCCGCGGGCGACCCCCGCGGCCGGCCTCACCTGCTGCCGCACCGCCTGCCGGAGCGGAGCCAAGAGCGCCTCCGCGGCGGGCCCGTCCATGCTGGCGCCGGGGCCGGGGTCTCTCGGGGACGGCGAGGAGGAGGAAGCGGCGGCGGGGTGGGCAGGGCGGCGGGCTCGGGCTCTCTCCTCCCGGGCTCGGTGGCAGGCAGCTCGGGGCCCAGGCCGGCCGGCCGTGTGGAGCGAGGCGGCGGCGGCGGCGCTGGGGCGAAGGAGGAGGGCGGGCGAGGCGGCGGGGCTGCTGCGGATGCTGAGGCGGCCGAGCGAGGCAGCGCGGAGAAGGAGGCGGCGAAGGGGCCACGGCATGGAGCAGCACCGCAGGAGGAGGAGGAAAGGGGCGACGAGGAGGAGGAGGCCCGGCCCCCAGCATGATGAAATCCCCGGCCGGCTCCGCCCCGCAGAGGAAGCCGCCCGCCCGCCCGCCCACCCGCCCGGAAAGCCAGCGCCCGGCTCGCAGCCGCACTTTCTCCCGGGCCGGAGGAGGCGGCGAGGCGCTCTTTCGGCCTTCTCCCCCAGCTGCAGATTCGCCAAGGGAGCCGCGCAGGCCTCGCTTTTGCCTCGCGACGGAGTAGGCCGCGCCGGTTGCTATGGCGACGGCCATTTTATTCTGGGCCCCCGTTCGCCTGAATGGCTGCCAGCGGCCGCGGTGAGGCGCCGGAGGCCTGGGCGGAAAGGGCCCCACGCGGGCAGCCCGGAATGAGCTCCCGCTCCGTCCCTCGGGGCTCAGCGCCGGCCCCTGCTGGCACGCGGGGGGTGCCTATGGCCGTTTCCGCCCTAGACGGTTAAAGCGCTCTTTTTCCACTTTCCTCCTCCTGTGGAATCCTGGGCTCTGTAGTTTCCTGAGGCCCAAGAGCTCTCTGGCTGAGAATCCCAAAGGCCCTCCCTAAACTGCAAAGCCCAGGGCCCCATAGGATGCTGAAAGTGGAAGCATAGCGCTGTAACAGTCTAGTGCAGACATGTACACCCAGCCTGGCCTTGGATTTTATTTTCTCATAGGTGATACTGATATAGGTACGAATTAGAAATAATAAAGTAGAAGCTGGGGGCTTAGGTCAGAGGAACGGAGAAAGATTTAAGAAGGGTAAAAGGTCACGAGAGCCAATGTATCACGTAGCTAGGATGTTGATCACGTAGCCGGGGTGTCGTTTATTGATGGGTTGCGGTAATTGCAGATGGTTGATAAGCACTTTCCGGGGTCTGAGTGCGGGGGTAATTAGCTAGTAACAGCATGTGGTAGTTGTGACCCCGGACGGGCGGACCGAGACATGCCTGCGACCTTTGCCTGTGATCTTTGTGTATGCTGTGAACTTCGTCTATAAAAGAGCTGTGAAACTTGAATTCAGGGCTTTTGGTCTTTTGGAGACATCCAGCCAAAAGCCCGCGCGTAATAAATTACTCTTTTTCTTGCTCTGTGGTCTCTGTGTTCTCTGGGCTCCTGCAACGATACTTGTTAGAAAGATCTGAGATCCTGTGTCTCTGATTCCCCAAACTGTCTGGTCCAGTACCTGTAACCTTTCCCCATAGTCCCCAGTCCAATAGAATCATAGAATCATAGAAATGTAGAGTTGGAAGAGACCACAAGGGCCATCCAGTCCAACCCCCTGCCATGCAGGAAAACCCTCAAAGCACTCCCGACAAGTGGCCATCCAGCCTCCGCTTAAAAACTTCCAACGAAGGAGACTCCACCACACTCCGTGGCAGCACATTCCACTGCCGGACAGCCCTGACCGTCAGAAAATTCCTCCTGAGGTTCAGGCGGAATCTCCCCTCCTGCAGCTTGCATCCATTGCTCCTTGTCCTGGTCTCAAGAGCAGGAGAAAACAAGCCCACTCCCTCCTCGACATGACATCCCTTCAAATATTTAAACATGGCTATCATGTCCCCTCTCAACCTTCTCTTCTGCAGACTAAACATCCCCAGCTCTCTAAGTCTGTCCTCATAGGGCATGGCTTCCAGGCCCCTCACCATTTTGGTCGCCCTCCTCTGGACCTGCTCCAGCTTATCCGTATCCTTCTTGAATTGGGGTGCCCAGAACTGGACACAGTATTCCAGATGAGGTCTAACCAATGCAGAATAAGTGGTACCAATACCTCCCTCGATCTAGACACCATACTCCTATTGATGCAACCAAGAATTGCGTTGGCCTTCTTGGCTGCCGCATCACACTGCTGACTCATGTTCAGCTTGTGGTCTATGAAGACTCCTAGATCCCTTTCACACGTACTGTTAGCCAGCCACGTGTCCCCCATCCTAAATTTCTGCATACCATTTTTTCTGCCTAAGTGTAGGACCTTACATTTCTCTCTGTTGAAGTTCATTTTGTTAGCCTTGGCCCAGCTCTCCAATCTGTCCAGGTCCTTTTGAATTTTGATCCTGTCATCAGGCGTATTAGCAACCCCTCCCAATTTGGTGTCGTCTGCAAATTTGATCAGCGTGCTCTCTATTCCTTCATCCAAGTCATTAATGAAGATATTGAACAGTACCGGGCCCAGGACAGAACCCTGTGGCACCCCGCTAGTCACTTCTCTCCAGGATGAGAATCTGCCATTGGTGACCACCCTTTGGGTACGGTCAGTCAACCAGTTACAAATCCACCTGACAGTAGCCCTGTCCAGCCCACATCTTACTAGCTTCTTTGCAACAAAGAAAAAATCTGTATTCAGAGCTATTAACATACAAAGGTTGGGTTCCTGAGGGAATGTGTTGCCCTCCTCCTTGCTGCTAGGCCTCATCGCCATAGCACCCAGCCTTTTCAAGACAAGCACAGTTGACTGAGGCCCAAGAGCTCTCTGGCTGAGAATTTTAAAAGGCTCCTTCCTGAGCTGCAAGCCCCAGGATTCCATGGAATCTTCTCAGGCAGCCAATCATACGAGGTCTTTGCCTGAGACAGACAAACAAACAGACAAACTTTGACTTTTGTATGTTAGATGGACTGTGTAAATGCAATGAAATAAATAAGAAAACCACAAATGAGGGAGAAGAGGAGACCTCTTCCTGTTATGCTAGCTTTGTACATGCAGGTTTTTTGTTTTTTTTTTAATAAAAGTCATATTGGTCCAGCAAGGACAAATATTTTGCAGGGCTACCAGACATGGAACCCCCCCTGGTGATCTTGGGCAAGTCACACTTTTTCAGCCTCAGAGGGTGGCAAAGGCATATCCCCCTCTGAACAAATCTTGCCAAGAAAACCCCCTGGTATGTTTGCTTTAGGCTGTTTCCACACTAAACTCTTATAGCGCTACTATTCCACTTCCAATCTCCTACGGAATCCTGGGGCTTGCAGTTTAGGGAGGAGCATTTAGATTATCTTTGGCCTCAGTAAACTACAAACCCCAGAATTCCACAGGAGGCTGAAAGTGGAATAATAGCACTATAACAGTGGCCACTTCCGCACTACACTCTTATAGCGCGTTTATTCCACTTTCAACATCCTCTGGAATCCTGGGGTTTGCAGTTTCGGGAGGGGCCGGCCAGAGGATGTTGAAAGTGGAATAAACGCGCTATAAGAGTATAGTGCGGAAGTGGCAACTGTGAGGGTTGCCATAAGTCAGAAATGACTTGAAGGCACAGAATAACGGCAGCAATGAAGCCACTGTGAGTTCCAAACTCAAGGCAAGATGTAAATAAATATAATATTTCTTGTTACAACAGTCACTCATTTCTAAGGAAATGTGCCCCAAATCAAGCTGCAATTCTGTGCACTCACGGGTAACTCAGCGGTAGAAGCTTCCTTTTCAGACCTATTAGGCTGACTCAGAATTACATCATTCGGATGAGCAACCGGCATTCTTTGTGCTGCCAAGCAAATTAAAGTGTGTGGTGTACCTTCAAATTGCCTGTCAATTTATGGCAACTCCATGAATTTCATGGGATTTTTTTTTGTATACAAGGAATTGGCAGAGGTGGTTTTGATGGTTCCTTCCTCTAAAATATAGCCTCCAGCACCCAGTATTTGTCGGCAGTCTCCCATCCACGTACTGACCCTGCTTAACTCCCAAGATCAGGCAGGATCTGGGTGCCTTTAGGCTAGTCGGGCCCCCGGGGAAATTATTACCACCATAAAAAATTGGTGGAGTACCAACGGCAAGGATTTCTTTCTGCTGCGGCAAATTTCCGAGCACAACGTGGGGTTTCAAGAACCTGAATGGGCGTGTCTCAAAAGGTGGAGCCCCTGAAATGGGTGGTGAAACTTTTGGCCTGCCAGATGTTTTGACCTACAGCAGTGGTGCTCAACCTGTGGGTCCCCAATGTTCGTGGACTTCAGCTGCCAGAAGCCCTGAGCATTGACCATAGTGGCTGGGGCTTCTGGGAGTTGAAGTCCACAAACATCTGGGGACCCACAGGTTGAGAATCACTGACCTACAGTGTCCATCAGCCCCACCCAGGATGGCCAATGGTAAGAGTTATAGGCTAAACTTTTGGCAGACTGAAGTTTCTCTGCCACACCCTATCTTCTTCTAATATATAAAAGTCAAAGTTTGTTCATCTGTGTCAGGCGAAGACCTTATATGATCGGCTGCCTAAGAAGATTCTATGGGATCCTGGGGTTTGCAGTTTCGGGAGGGGCCTTTAGAATTCTCAGCCACAGAGCTCTTGGGCCTCAGTCAACTGTGTCTGTCTTGAATAGGCTGGTTTCTATGGAGATGAGACCTAGCAGCAAGGAGGAGGGCAGTGTATTCCCTCAGGAACCCAACTTCTGTATTTTATTAACTCTGAACACAGATTGGATTGGGGAATATGGGGAAAAGTTACAGGTACTGGACAAGACAGTTTGGGCAATTAGAGACACAGGATCCCAAATCTTTCTAACAAGTATTACCTATAAGAAAATAAAATCCCGGGCAAGGCCGGATATATACACTAGTAGTTCACTATGAATTGAGCTAATTGAACTTCTGTATGCAGATGGCTCTGGGCTGGATCTTTGCTTTGCCCATCTGGAATTGGGAAAATCCCCTGTGAGAAACCCTGGAGGGCTCAGGCCATTCAACGTCAACAATACTGATCTAAAATTTCCCAGGTTCCGACCCTGGGTTCTCCCGGGCCCATTCACACCACACAGTTATAACTTTGTGATTCCACTTTAACTGCCACGGGACCATTCTGTGGAATCCTGGAATTTGTAGTTTGGGAAAGCATTAAATTCTAAATTAAATGCCTCTCCCTAAACTGCAGATCCATAGGACAGAATGCATAGGATTCAAGGGTAGTGAAAGTGTGTAAGGACAGCACTGTAACTAACCAGATAGGTCTGGGAAAGGATTCCGTCGGAAACTCTGAAGATCTCTTGCCCGCCAGTGTCAACAAGACTGTTCCGACTTGGTGGAAGGCCATTTCCTATGTTCCAAAAGATCCCAGGGTCGTTTTCTCAGGTCTCCAGATTTAGAAAAGGCTTCTGTCTGAAATAATAGAGAACTTCTTCCAGCCAACGCATACAGGACTGAGCTAGATGGGGCTCTTTTCAATGTAAGACAGCTTTCTGTGTCTCCCCTTGTGTTACCCCTGGTAATTGCTATCTCTGAGCAGGTATATTAGACTAGTCCTTCATAGGCTGTCTGATGTGGGAGAATAGTAATTATTAATATTATTATTATTAGTAGTAGTGGTGGTAGTAGTAATAATAGTATTAATAGCAGCAGCAGCAAAGTGCTGGGGCATTCTATTTGTGCCCATTGGCTGCAACTTTATATTTATTTATTTTTTAATTCAGTTTTGGAGTGATTAACACTGATAGAGATACAGAAAAATTATTCCAGCAATTAATATAAAACCATCAGTGTTCCCCCACAACCAACAAATTAATTTTCCCAATAAATAAATTACTTCCCTCCCCCCCCATCTCACTCAGGAACAAAGTCCATTTTTATTTAAAACTCCTTCCCTTTGATGTGGAGAATCATATTAATCATATCTTTTATAATTTTGTACCCCTTCCCTTTCTTTAATTGTTTCTATCAGTTTGTTCCACTTCCTTAGCCAGTCATCTTCATTCCACTGACCATATACCCCATTCTTCTTTCTCATAGAATATCAAATATTATATATTCCGAAATATAATATTGCCATCTTTCCGCCTTCCATATTTGTCCGTCTTTCCAGCTGTATACAATGACCACCTGAGCTGCCCTCAGCATTTGTTTCAGCAAGTATTCCTCATGTCTACCCAATCCCAAATTCTTTACACATAGGCCATTTCTGCATGAGACAGTTATAGCGCTATGATTCCACTTTCAACATCCTATGGAATTCTAGGGCCCCTCCCGAAACCGCAAACCCCAGGATTCCATAAGATGTTGAAAGTAGAGTCATAGTGCTATGGCAGCCTTGTGCAGAAATGGCCGTAGAATCATACATCCCCATTGGCTACAACTGTTTCTTTCTTTCCCAGAAACTTCCTCAGGGACTGGAAATGGGCCAGCAACCATCTCTTCGAGTACCACTGTGTTAGACCAAAGTCTGCAATGTCTGTTTCTGGCCATCGGCATCTGTGATGTCCATGAGCTGTGGAGTAGAGCAGTTACATGGAGGTAAAAATTGTTCCAGATCATGCCAAACCTCAGTCAGCATGGCTAACGGTCAGGAATTCTGGGAGCTGAAGCCCAAAATACCCTGAGGATCAAAGGCCATTTCCGCACTAGATTGTTATAGCGCTATTATTCCACTTTCAAGTTCCTATGGAATCCTGGGGTTTGCAGTTTAGGGAGGGGTGGGCTGGCTGGCCCCTCCCTAAACTGCAAACTCCAGGATTCCATAGGACCTTGAAAGTGGAATAATAGCGCTATAACAGTCTAGTGCAGAAATGGCCGAAGTTGGAGGACCAATATCTTGCCTCCAACAATGGCCAAACCAATGCCTCTGGAAAGACCACAAGCATGGCTTCCAGCCAAGAGCCTCATTCCTGTTCTTGCTGTTCAAGCTTGCTGCCACCGCACCTGAAGGCTGAGTTACTATGCAAGCATCACCTCTAAAAGATCCATCCTCCTTGAAGTTGTCCAATCTCTGTTTGGAGGCATCTAAGCAACCATCAGTAACCACCATATTTTGTGGCTTTGAGTTCCATAAGTTGTGTTGAATGAAGACATGCTCTTTCCTGAGATAGGGGACTCTGTCTGCCCAGAATCTACTGCCAGGTAATATTGATGGATGATCCCCAGTTTTTTTGTTATGAGAGGGACACTTCCGCTCGCTCTGAACCATGACTAATTTTATAAACTGCTGTCATGTCTTCTCTGAGGCCTCAGCAAGGCATATCAGTCATTTTCTATTTTGACAGATTGCAACAGAAGCTCAAGGAATGTGGTATCAAAAAAAAACAACCCTACTTGTCACAGAATGTACCTGCAGAGGATCAGACAATTTACAGTTTGGTAAATGAAAGTAGTAAATAAATATTTACAATAAGTTGATATCAGTAAAATACAGGTAGACTTCAGTTAACGAAGTAGATGTGTTCCTAGGCATGCCTTCTTTAAGATAAAATTTGGTACAAGAGGCAGAAGTACCATGGAAAGAATAGGGATAGGTTCCTATATCACACATAAAAAAAGAAGAGCAGTTCAACGTGTTTTGACAAGTTTTTATCCAAAAATGCACATGGGAAATGAAATAACTAGGTCAGGTACACCTGACAAAAGTGAACAAAAGCCCAATGTAAGTAAACAGAAACATTTTGAACCTTCCATAGACAACCTAAAACTTCTTCCAAAATGCACCCAAGGATGACATTTCCTTCGACAGCCTCCGCTTCTCTTTTGCTGTTCATTTTTGGTGGCCAAAAATGAACCCAGATCTATGCTTCTTTAGGATGCTAGGGGGAACTCGTAAAGGAAGCTTGTCTGTTTTCCCTTTTTCCCTCTGTTTTGTCATTCATGCGTGCTCCGTGAGGAATTCTGGGAAGCAGCTGCTGTTCACCTTGCCTTGGATAGGCAAGCACATACAGCTAAGGTAGAGTCAGCTAGAGTAGAATTCAGTTTTTTTCCCAAGTTCAAGCTTTGGTGCAGCATTTACTGCTGATAAACTGCCACAATGCAACACCAATAACTTCATGTTTTTCCAGTCTTCTGTCTTCCCAGCGCAAATGCTGCTGAAACAAAAACTTCCTACTAGGCAGAGGTTTAGGAGGAACAGCAGGGAAAAAACTTTGTAAAAAAGAATCTTATTTGCCAAAGGCTTTATTTAAAGCGCTATGCAGAGACATATCAAGTGTGGGGCAACTGGGATGCGTGCCCTAGCCGCCAATGCCAGGGGCGCAAAAAAGCCAACCCCTCAACTCTTCCACCTGGACCTGGCCAGGGTCGTTCCTGGCTGGGTGTGGAGGTGGTGGCAGTGGCAGCAGCCCTCTCTCCCGGGCTTGGCCGCCCCCCTCCCCGGTCGGGGTCTTCCTCGGCCCAGGGCGGTGGCGGCAGGAGAAGCAGCCCCTGGGGGCACAACTTCCATGCTTGCCCTAGGCACTGTTGAACCTAGATATGCCACTGTCAGTATGCCTGTAGTAACTAAGAATTAGAGGTTCAACATCCCTTATCTGGAAATCTGAAATACAAAAACTTCCAAAACCCAAAACTTTTTGCCACCAGCTGCCCACTTCTGCCTTGAAGATGGTGACGGAAGCATTTCTGTTCATTCATCTCTCAGATCCTCAGTCTCTCCCGAGCCCCATGAATGACTGAAATGCAAGGGTGGAGAGAGACACAGGGATCTGTGAAATGGTGGGAATCCAAGCTTAGTAGTAAGTGCTCCTGCTTGTTCTTCTGCAGGTTTCCAGGAGATCGCCTGTACAGTACAGTATTTTATGTATATGCAAATAGAGGTATGAAAGAGCCATTCATTTGGAGAAATAGAAGTATTCTAAAAAAAAAAAAATCTGAAATACAAATACTTCTGGTTCCAAGCATTTTGGATCAGTGATGCTCAACATCTAGTAGTTTCATAAACACAAGAAACTTTTGTATTCTTCAAAGCACGTGCCAAGAATCATGGGTTTCTGGAATGGACAATGCATACACTGAGGACATATGACTTGGGCTGTCCAAAATTCAAAGGAAGTACCACAGTGTATGTGTGTAAAATGTGGGACACAGATGCGGGAAGGATATATGGAGACATAATACTACCTAAAGAAGACAAATGGATTTCACCAGTATGATTCACTGAGGACATATGACTTGGGCTGTCCAAAATTCAAAGGCAAGTACCACAGTGTATGTGTGTAAAATGTGGGACACAGAACTAGGGGAAGGATTGGAATAATTCACCAAGAGAACTTCCAGTTGATCTGCAATTGGCTTTGCTGTGAGCTGGCCACCCGACACTGGCAAATTTCCCCATGGTGTTTGGCAAAGTGAACATATCCCACCTCTGTTGCCAGGCTGCATTTTTGGATCCTGTACAAACAAGCAAGTAAGGGCTGTGTTTTGTTTCAAAAGCACACTGCTGTCTCCATCTGCTTATCCTGACTTGAAACATAAGGCTGCCCGACACATGCCAGAGCAGGGTGACATTAAACAGACCTGCAAGCTTAGTGCCAGTGACACTGGCATACTCTTTTTAGCATCCCTGATTGCTGAACCAGGCACCGTCTTCGTCATCTTCTGGAGGGTGCAGATGCCAGCTGTCATATCCGTCACAGCGGGACCTAATGGCACCTTGCTGTTAAAACCTTAAATCACTCCCCTTATAAGCTTCAACCTGAAGTGACAGAGCAAAGAAACTGGTGTGGAGTCACAGTGAAAAGTTGCATGAGTGGAGAGGTTAAGATTCTCTCACATTGGTCTTTCTAGGAAATCATGGCTTTTTAAAAATGTCTAGCCCTCCTTTCATCCCAGTCACAAGCGACATACCAAAAATCCCCAGCATTGTTGTTGTTGCATGCATTGCAACTGTTTATCTAGGAGGGAATGTCTGTTTCTGGTTCCCGCCCAGAGCTTGGGAGGGTTGTTTTATAAGATTACAACACCCATAATCCCCCAGCCATCATGGGCAGTGGCCATACTGGCTTGAAGTTCCTGGAAGTTGTCATTCCTCCTCACCCCAACAACAACAAACACTTTTCGCAAGTGCCCTGTTTTTGAAATGTCCCACTTTCTTTCTCTCCCTCCCTCTTTTCCCTTGTCCTCAGCTTACTTCAGTTGCTGCAAACTGACGCCATTTCCGCACTAGATGGTTATAGCGCTGTTATCCGCTTTCAGCATCCTATGGAATCCTGGGGTTTGCAGTTTCGGGAGGGGCCAGCCGGCCCCTCCCGAAACTGCAAACCCCAGGATTCCATAGGATGCTGAAAGCGGAATAACAGCGCTATAACCGTCTAGTGTGGAAATCTTCTGAGTTTCAAAGTGCAAAAGTAATGTGTATTCAATTAACTCAGCAGAGAGGAAAGGAAGGGGCAGAATCTTGCCCTTCCCAGTAGGCTCAGGCAAAAGCAGACTACTGCAGGCTCTCCTCGCTTATGTGTTCTTCCTCGTTCATAACTTTTGCCATCTTGACCACACTCTGAGGTTCCGTGGCTGCACATGTCCCGGTTTTCCATCTATGAAATGTTGGAATGGCTGCATCCTATGGAATCCTACAAATCCAAATTTGTCATTTGTCATTTAGGTGTAGTGGTCTGAGCACTTGGCAACAACCATGGATACTGGTGAGTAATCCATAGCAGGCAGCATCCGCACGTGTTCTTCCATCCAGCTTCAAAGCCAGCCTGATCCAGCTGAGCAAATGACACAGCTATAGAGCTATAGGTGGAACTAGATGGAGTTCTTTCCAGTAAAACATTTTGTTTCTCTTTAAACTGGAGCCTCTCTGCAGTTAGTACTGGTATACACAGGTGAAAAGATCCTACCATTACCCTCCTGTCGCAGGCCACCTTTGAGCCATAATTCCCTCAAATTCTAAGGAGATGCTGGCATTGTGGGTGGATCCCAAAGTCCCCCACCTTTTAGGCTAGCAAGACCAGAGTTTGATTCCCCACTTGGCCATGGAAACCCACTGGGTGACCATGGGCTCATCACACACACTCAGCCCCAAAAAATCCGCTGATAGATCATCTAAGGGTTGCCATAAGTCGGAAATGACTTGAAGATATACTACCACAGCAACAACAACAAATTTAGCATTCTTAGCCAGAGTGCTTCTCTAGTGCCTCCCCAAACTACAAACTCCAGAATTCCATACAATGCAGCCATGACAATTAAAGTGGTGTCAAAGTGTTATCATTGTATGGTGTGAAAGGGCCCCTGGTTAACATCCCTCCTGCTCTGCCACTCTGCTAGGCTTTCTGCACTTCACTTGTAGAATTTGTAGGAGGGTTCAGCTGCCATTGTTAAAGCACAGGAGCCAGAAATCCTTGCTGACCTATTGCACGTAGCTGGAGATCTCTCAGTAGATCCCAAATTCTTTCTCCCCAGCTCCTGCTCTACTAGTTCAGGCTAATGCACTGTCTGGTGCTAATGAACTCAGTTGATTCACCCTAGAGTCTAAGTAAATACAGATAGGATCAGGCTGTGAATCATCTTGTGTGCTCAGTAGATGCACCTTACCTTCAGAATACATGCATGGAAATGCACACTTGTGGCCACAAATCCACCTGGGTGCACATTTCCTTCTTTCCCTCTCCTTTCTTTCCTCACCTCACCTTTTACCATCTCTCAAGGTACGAAGTACTGCCAAGGTTGCAGCTATTTATGGAAGCACAGACCAGATCCACTGAGAGATTAATTTTATTAAACAATGTCTGACATCCTTTTCTTTTCTTTAAGGAAATTATTGGGCTGATTTTTTTTACACAAGCTATTCCAGAATGAGTCACAGCAGAACAGGCAATTCTTGAATGTGACAGCAACACCATGCCACCACTGTAAGGCCCTGCTTTGGGGGTCCCCAATATCAGTATGGTTTGGAATGGGCGCCATATCTAATTGGCATCATATTTAATGGACAACACACTTTAATTGCCATTGATATTAAAATCCAACATGAAGGTGACCAAAACCAAGAGAGGAAGAAACCTGACTGTAAACATGAGGCTAAGGGCAGGTCAGCCTAAAACACCCTCTTGGTATAACCGAGGTCAATTATCACGTAAATCACCGCTGTTCCAAAGAATAATAGCAGCTGGAATTTCCTGGAAAAATGCCATTGTTTGAAGCCCACCAGGACACTGATTGACAGATATCCATCTCTTGTGCATCTGGATTCTTTCCTCTTTCCTCACAGCACCCACGATAGACAGCTATGACAGCATCCATCATGTCTTTGTCAATCAAGCATTAAGCCCATCAACAGGCGAAAGACCCATTGTCTACAACAGGCTCCCTTTGTCTTGCATCCGGAACCTTCACTGCCACAGGCCATTTTCAGGGTGCAAATACCGCTGATTTTGGGCTTGCAACTTGCAGTCTCCTGAAGGTCTACCCATCACTCTGTCTGTCTGGCTCCTGAATGAGAACTGTCCTTAGGTCCTACCTGAGCCAAAACACATTGCTGCTCTTCACTGCTCTTCTGGACTGGTAATTATAAATCCCCTAAAACCCCTTAGCCTCTCTCTATATACCTTTTCCTCCCTTATTCCTTCAGTTAGCTCTTGTGTGAGTGTTTGACTGTTCGTATTTTGTGTGCATGCATGAGTGAATTTCCCCCAATAAAAACACATTTTTAGCTTACTTTTGAATCTCTGGCTGGCTCTTTTCCTGCATGAGCCCGTAAACATTGGTAGCAAGATCTCGCTAAGTTGCTCCCCCTCTCGTGAGCCTCCTGATTTTGAGCTAATTAATCTCCCACCTTTGCAGGGAGGTACTGGCATCGCGGGCTGGCCCTGGTGGCAGCCACATTTTGGGGTAACACCACCATCACCATCGTCATCATCGTCGTCTTCAGCCCAACTTTCTCCCGAAAATGGAACTCAAGGCAGCTGACAACATAAAAAAAAAATACAAATTATAAACAATACAAAACATACATTAAAAAATATAAATATGAATTCAAAAAACATAATCACTGGCAATCACGCAGCTCTCCTGCTGTCCTCCCGCACTTACCTGAAATGCAGAGGGTCAGGAAGTGCGATGGCTACGCTTCCTGCCTCAACACAGGCCATTTCCGCACTACACTCTTATAGGGCGATTATTCCATTTTCAACATCCTATGGAATCCTGGGGTTTGCAGTTTCGGGAGGGGTGGATGGCCCCTCCCGAAACTGCAAACCCCAGGATTCCATAGGATGTTGAAAGTGGAATAATCGCGCTATAAGAGTGTAGTGTGGAAATGGCCACAGCTGGGGACACCACCTGGCTGCACTGTGGAAAGAAGAAGCGTGGTCATCGTGCCTTCTCCAATCCCACAGGCAGCTGGCGTGGAGAGGAGCGCTCTTGTCACACCGCCCTCCCGGGAGACGCTCTACCAGGATCCCTGCAGGACGCTGCCGGGATCCTGGAACCTGCGCAAAGGGCCTGATGAGAGCAGTGAATGACGGGGGACCCTGGATCTCTCCCATTCCTCTGGCCACCATAACTCGAAGTTGGCTTAAAAGCAAATAGCAACAATTTTTCCTTCAGGTTTGTGAGAGCATTTGTGAATTTCGATAAGCTCTTATCACACCTCAGTTCAAGAAGGATGTCGACAAGCTGGAGCGTGTCCAGAGGAGGGCGACCAAAACGGTCAAGGGTCTGGAAGCCACGAAGCCCTTTGGGGAGCGCCTTAGGGAGCTGGGGATGTTTAGTCTGCAGAAGAGAAGGTGAAGAGGGGACATGTTTAAGTATTTGAAGGGATGTCATGTTAAGGAGGGAGTGGGCTTGTTTTCCGCTGCTCCAGAGACTAGGACAAGGAGCAATGGATTCAAGCTGCAGGAAAGAGATTCCACCTGAACCTCAGGAAGAACTTCCTGATGGTCAGAGCTGTCCGGCAGTGGAAATTACTGCCTTAGAGTGTGGTGGAGTCTCCTTCTTGGGAGGTTTTTAAGCAGAGGCTGGATGGTCATCTGTTGGGAGTGCTTTGATGTGGGATCCTGCATGTCAGGAGGTGGGACTGGATGGTCCCTGGGGTCTCTTCCAACTCTGTGATTCTATGAAAAACAAACTGAATTAAATTCTTGACCTTCCATGCTGGCCAAATTCACAAAGGCAACTCTTTCCGCCACGGGGAGGTGCATGTCACACTCGTCTGGTGGGTAGCTGTTCAAAATGAGCACCCTGTCAGGAAAAAAAAAAAACCCTGCTTGTCATTCCTCCCCCCCACAGACACACAATATCCCAGTTGCTTTTCCATGTCAGTTGAGTTTCCAGTCAACAGCAAAATGCAGACCAAGAGATCCTCCGGCATCCTTTGGTCACCTGAGAGTCAAACTCACAGCTACAAGGAAAGTATCATATTCCAAACATTTCTGCACCATCCCAGGTTAAATAGGTCTGCCTCGCCAAGCTATATGAAGCAACAAAAAACACTTGGAAAGAGTTTGGAAAATGCAGCGCTCTCAGCTCTTTGGGGGTGGGATGGGGACTTATTCATCTTGCCCTTCTGTCCTAGCAATTAAAAGAGCTGGCAAAAGATGTTTAAGGAGGAGGAGAACTTGATGTTGGAAAATTCTTTTGTGTTTTGTGTTTCAACTCCCTCAGTTGATTTGCATGAACAGAAAAAAATAAGTACTCATCAGGAGAGGTTATGTAACTGTTGATGCGAAGCAGACGGTCGGTCCCGCTAGAGGGCAGGAAAGCTTCCTTTTTCTGGCGTGTGAAAATTCCTCTTGTTCTCCCCACAGCGTATAAACTCCACTTCGTCCTGCAATGAGGCCTCTACGGTGTTTAATATTCCATCTGGCTAGGTTTTATTTCATCCCTCCTCTTTCTCCTCTCTCTTCACACCCCCCCCCACCATCGCCTCTGCAAAATCCACAGCGTGTGCTAGTGTTTGTATGCTAGGCTTCCTCCCAGGAGGAGCCATTTTGGAGACCGCAAAGACATCCCTTTTGGAGTGGTAATGGATTAGGCTCCAGTGCAAGGACAGGGAAGGATGTACAATTTGCTGAAAAGAAAGAAGGCAGGAGCAGCACTTGGTTGTTCTGTCTACCTGAACATGCCTTTGTATTGTAAAAGAGAAAGTGGGGGTGCATTCTAGATATAGCCCCAATTTCTGATGCACTGCACCATAGAACATTTCCTTCTCCCCACCTCCACAGACAAAACTTTTATCACCTGCAGGACTGTCATATTGCAAAGACAAATGGACAAATGCAAAGACATATTGCAAAGAGAAACTCTGACAAGGAGATGTTGCTTCCCGTAAAAGAGCCTTGGGGGAAGAACTGGGGCTTTTTACTGACACGAGTCCAAACAAACTCTAGGCCCAGAACCAACATGAGCCCAACAGTGTGATGCAACAGCTAAAAAAAGCCAATGCAATTCTAGGCTGCATAAATAGGAGTATAGTGTCTAGTTTGAGGGAAGTAATAGTACCACTCTACTCTGCTTTGGTCAGACCCCAGCTGGAATACCATGTTTCTGGGCACCACAGTTCAGGAAGGATATTGACAAGCTGGAACATATCCAGAGGAGGGTGACAAAAACAGTAAAAGGCCTAGAAATCATGACCTATGAGAAGCAAGCTAGAGAACTGGATATGTTGTGCCTGGAGAAGAGAAGGTTAAGAGGTTACATGACAGCCATGTTTAAATATTTGAAGAGGATGTCATATTGAAGATGGAGGAAGCTTGTTTTCTGCTGCTCCAGTGACTAGGACATGGAGCAATGGATTCAAACTACAGAAAGAGAGATTCCACCTAAACATTGGGAAGAAGTTGCTGACAGTAAGAACAGTTGGACAGTGGAATAGGTTGCCTCAAAATTTGGTGGAATCTCCTTTTTTGGAGGTTTTTAAACAGAGGCTGGATGGCCATCTGTCAGGACTGCTTTGCTGGTGTATTTCCGCGTGACAGAATGGAGTTGGACTGGATAGCCCTTCTGCTCTCTTCCAACTCAAGGATGCTGTTCTCCCTGGGCATGCCTAGAAAAAGTGGGGATGCTCTGGAAACATCCCCAATTTCTGATGTAGGGCACCATAGTGCATTTCCTTTCCCTTGGCACACTAAAGTTTACCTTCTGCAGGACTGCCACTGCAGAGACAAATAGATGAGGCTCTGACAAGGAGATTCTGCTTCCCACAAAAAGAGCATTTGGGGCAGAACTTAGGCTTTTTACTGACTTATGCCCAAAAGGAACAGGAGTGTGCCCTCTGAAACTAAAGAGCCACAGAACTTCCAGCTCCACGGGTCACATTATAACCACAAAAGCACCATCACAGGTCCCTGTTGGGAGCTGCCATGGCAGTGAGATGGTTAACCGGCTCCCAGTTTTAGTCTGAATTTTAAAAGAGCTCTCCAAGCCCTGTTCCATCACAAATAGGCTCAGCACCCTGGACAGCTCCTTTAAAGTTCGGAGTGAAATCTAGAGCCGATACACCACCCCTATTGATATAGGAGCCACCGGCCAACTGCTGCAATTGCATCTGTTAGTAAAAGTGGGGAATGAGCAGCTGAGCACACAGATGTGCTGATTGTAAATACAGCCTCAGGGAGAGAACAGAAAAGGCATACAAGATGGGAGACACCATCCTGCCAAAACAAAAAAGATCTTCACCTGTCTATGAAAGTATAGCAAGAACACCTGTCTAACCTATTTAAGAAGAGAATTCCAGAGCCATGGAGCAGCCACCAAGAAGGCCCTGTGTTCCCACCCAATGTATTTGTGAGGGTTGTGGGAAAGAGAGAAGGGCCTTCCCAGAAGATCTCAAGCCACATGTACGGAGATCTCATCCCTTGGAGAACCTGGACCTGAATGATATAGAACAGCGTTTCTCAACCTGTGGTCCACAGACCTGCAGGCGGCCGCCGTGTCATCTGGAGACCTGTCAAGGCTTGAAGAACTGTTGTGAGCTTTTGCAGTTAAAAGAGAAAGACAAATTTGTATGGAATCCTTCTAATAAAAATATTATAATAGGAATATGTGCATTTACTTATTTCTCCCTTCTCTCCAAATTTGAGATCCTTGATGAGCAACTTTAAATAATATTTGATGCACTTTAGGGTTTTAAATCTTGGGGTTAGTCCTGGTGATCCATGGCAACAAAAGATTTTTAAAGCGGGGGGGCATGGTAAAGGAAAGGTTAAGAACCACTGATATAGAACTTTGTAGGTCATAGCCAACACTTTGAATTGTGCCTAGAAACACACCTGCAGCCAACGGACGTGTGTGCCAAAGTCTACCCTTGTTGTGTGCCTCCAAGTCATTTCCAACTTCTGGTGACCCTAAGGCAAACCTATCACATGGTTTTCTGGGGCTGAGAGTGTGTGATACTCTACAGTTCTATGATTCTACGATTCTGGCTTGTCTATTCTTCCTTAATAACCTTTGCCATCTTACTGGCACTCTGAAGTTGCTTACCTACATGTGTTCTAGTTTTCATCTCTGAAATATTGGAGGAAGTGTGATCTTTGCAATATCTTGCTGACCAACTTATTTATTCTCTCCCAATAGGGCAACTGGTCCTGAAAGTCTGTCTGGCACTACAACAATTTGGTACCTCCGAATATTAATACACCTCTACCAAAAATTACTTCGCCAGGAACTGCATTTTTCTCTCCCCAGTCAACTTTGGGTCTTGATTGATGAAGGAATATTGAGCTTTCCAAACCTTTGCTCGTACTCTTCTGCCCTTTGGATGTCTTAAATCACAGTATGAGACTAATATGAGTTTTGGAAACCAAAATTTAATATGCTTTTACCGAACTTTGCCAAAAGCTATAAAGCTCTGCTCTGCAGTCAAATCCCGACCCCTGCAATTCCCACTTAAATGTCACTTTCAAATTCCCTATAAATTTCACACAGTCATCTGGAAAGAAATCAGCCTCTCAGCTTAACCTACCTTGCAGGATTCTTGTGAGGATAAAAATCTGCATGGAGGAGGGGATAGGAATCATATGCAACAACGCCTTTAGATCCAAGAGATGAACACAGTGAAAGTAAAATGTGCATATATTTGAGAAAAGACATTATTGTCTTACCGGAACCATTACATTCTGAGAACTTTTAGGATGTTTAGCTTTGCCCTCACCCAGGTAACTTGTGCTGAACAGAGGAAAGAAAAGAGGCTGCCTGGCAGCTGGTTGACTCTGTTTGTGTAGGTAGCTGTAGAAAGATGGTGCCAATCTACTGGTTCTCCATAGGAGCCCTGGGAAGACCAGAAGGATCCCATTTTCTTCCCGCAGATGGCCAATGGTGTCACCACAGGGGTGTGTGTGTGTGTGTGTGGGAGAAGCAGACAGCACTGGCTTTTATCATCAGGGTGTGTGTGTGACACCAACCCTGGTGATGCCACTAGATGGCTACAGGAAATGAGCCAGCTGGATGCCTGATTGTACCTCAGCCTTCCAACCTTGTCCTCTCCTAGCCATTGAATGGCTGCGGGGAGAAGCACCCAACTGGAAAGCAGACAGGAGGCTCAGGGAAGAAGTTATAGCACAGACAGGAGTGGTGAATCACACCATCCACCATAAACCCAAAAGGTGCGTACGTAGGCTTAAGTTCCAGCCACACCTGCATACGTCACTACTGGGATGCCTGTTGTAACCACCAGCCACCCATTGGAGTGCTGGCAATGGAGTGCTGAGCTAACAGAAGGCTGTTCAGCAGACAAACTGAGACAGCTTAACAGTTTAGTGGTGCTTGCCTGTTAGGGTTGAGCAGAAGCGTAGTCACAAAATTGGTCCAGGAATAAGGAATCTAGTGAGCAGCAAGGTCAGAGAATCTCTATAGACAGCAAAGCAGGGAATCCATAGCACACGCAAAAGCAAGGGCTGGCAAACACACAAGTTGTTTCTACCATTGGACCACCGCCCTCTGCCTTCCTTAAAAAGGCTGGAGCCAGCTGGCTCTCATCTCAGCCTGCTGCCCTCCTGGCCTGATGTGCTCCCAGTGTGCTTGTGTTTGCTTGTCTTCCTTTGAGGCTGCGATTCACCTGGAGAAGCTGACTCCTGGCCCATGGCACTGCCAGCCTATAGTTTACCATTTCAGCACTATGTTAGCGATCTTCTTTTTAGCCCAAAAAGCAGTATGTTCCCATGCTTGGAAAGATCAGCTACTGTATGCATACACTAGTCAACTTCACAGCTTAAGTGGAGGAAAGATTCTACCAATGTCCCTCTCCCTCATAGCTTCAAGCGGAAATTAACCAGCCAGAGTCTTTCAATCTGTACTGTGTCCAAGCTCTGTGCCAATTCAATCTCATTTCCTTTGGCTAGATTCTGCCTCCCGCCCATACCTTGCAGGTGAACGACAGTCTGCTGCAAATTCTGCGTCTAATATTCTCATATATTCTCATGTACTTTTCTTCCCCTTCTTCAATTTTCTCCTCAGGCAGTGCATTATTTACTGCTGTCTTTGTAGCCCAGGAGATAAATGAAAACCGGTGTGATTTATGAACTGGGCATCTCGCATCTGTTTATTTGTTTGGGTTGTTTGAGTTGGGTGGGCACAACATAGGAAAATAAACAGGAAAATTGAAGATTAGAAATGGGGTGAATTAGATGCAGCATTCTTGTCCAAGATCTGCGGGCCCAGTGGGTGTATATTTGGGAACATCCCTCCTCTGTTCTCAGTGTATATCAGGGATGGGCAACTGTGAAGGGAAGGGGAGACCTTAGGAGACCTTGGACGGCAACCCCCTCACTGTACCCACTAAAAAAAAATGCCCTCAAATGTCCTCCGGAAAGTATGGGGAGACTTCGTCATGTCTCTGGGTTGAAGAGACGCCCCTTTTAACAACAGGAAATGAGCAGTTGTTACTTCTTGTTCATTTTCTGTTTCATAAAAGGCCTCTCCTGGATCGAAATTGGCCCAGGAGCCCTCAAAAATGTATTGAAAGTGTCCTCCACAAACACTAGAGGGCATCTGGGGGCAAAAAAAAATCAGTTTTTTTTTTGCATTTTTTTTGATGCAGAGGGGCACAAAACCAGCCCAGGGATACATTTTGCCCACCTTTGTGGTACCATTGGCCCTCCACCTTTTGCAGGTTGAACGGTCACAGATTTTATTATTTGCAAGTTTCTCCAAATCTTGCCCCCCAAACCTCAGGTGCTTCGTTTCCAGGGGAGCATTTGCTCTTGGCAGCTCCAATCAGGCCACACAGCTCTTTAAAAAATGCCGAGTTCCTTTCCCTCTCCTAGCCTGAAGCCGTTCCGCACCAGACTGTTGTAGCGCTATTATTCCACTTGCAGCATCCTATGGAATCCTGGGGTTTGCAGTTTCGGGAGGGGCCAGCTGGCCCCTCCCAAAACTGCAAACCCCAGGATTCCATAGGATGTTGCAAGTGGAATAATACGCTATAACAGTCTAGTGCAGAAGTGCCCCTGGTTTGGACTCTGGATGTCTGTTCTGCCCACCACGCTTTGGCCCCATTCCCTCCACCCCAACCCACAGATTTTGATATTTGTGTTTTTTCCACTTTTGCGAGAGGTCCTGTGCCTCTAGCAAATGTGGAGGGCCAACTGTACATGTATTAACTCAGTAATAAGCCCTAGGTATGCAACGGACTTTCTTT
The DNA here is from genome assembly GCA_948472985.1 of Iguana delicatissima. Taxonomy (NCBI): domain Eukaryota; kingdom Metazoa; phylum Chordata; class Lepidosauria; order Squamata; family Iguanidae; genus Iguana; species Iguana delicatissima. The sequence goes on from CAOKZL010000061.1 coordinate 1,728,371, forward strand.
ACAGGTAAAAATTGAGAGAAAAGAGAGAGATAGAAATTGCATTGGAGTTGACAGTCTTGACAGAAGCAGCAGGAGAAGAAGTAAATGCCAAGGCTGCCTTGAGCATTCATACATTTGCAATGTTTACAGACCATTTCTGAGAAATAAAGTATGCCCCAAACAATGTATGTTTTTCACAATGTGGCTAAAATGTGCCTAATTTTTTTTAAGGGGGATCTCTATAGAGACAACAGGGGTGAGCCACTCCCTTGGCTTGTCAGTGAGGCATTGAATCTTCTCTTCCATTTATACTCTAAATTTTAAAAGAGCCGTCCAGGGTGCTGAACCTGGTTTGGGGATAAGGCCTAGCATCTTGGATAGCTCATTTAAAGTCCAAACCAGTGGTTCTCAACCTGTGGGTCCCCAGATGTTTGTGGACTTCAGCTCCCAGAAGCCCCAGCCACTATGGTCAATGCTCAGGGCTTCTGGGAGCTGAAGTCCAAAAACATCTGGGGACCCACAGGTTGAGAACCACTGGTCCAAACCAAGAACTGGAGCAGATTCACTGCCCTGGTAACATGGCAGCCGCCAGCTCAGGAAAACTCTATGGAGAAAGTAGCAAAAAACTTAGGTCAATTGTTCTAATTATCTTACTGTCGTTTTCTTTTTTAAAAAACTGTTTAACCTGTTTTAATGCTTTTTGTACGCTTCGCCAAAATTCTGTGCTTGGCCATGGAAACCCACTGGGTAACCTTGGGTCCGTCACACACTCTCTGCCCCAGAAAACCCTGTGATAAGTTTTCCTTAGGGTTGCCAAAATAAATAAATAAACAAGCTGAAATTAGGAGAAATCCACATTTATGGATGGATAGGTAGACAGACAGACAGACAGACAGACAGACAGACAGACAGACAGATAGTTGTGCCAGTTTCAATGTGGGAAGAAGACACAAGGCTTTGCAACCTGCTATGAAATAAGGGCAAGAAAAAAATGCAGAAGTCAGGGAAACTCGACAACTTCAAGGGGGGGATTTTCATATCCTTAACATAGAACTGCATCTTTGGATGCTGAATTATGCATCCATGTCAAAACTGTTACCTAATCCTCATAGCCCAGATACGGTTTTCATCGCAGCGGTCTCTTGCTCCAAAACCATAAAAGCAGAAAAGAATACAGCTGAATTTTGCCATGTGGAAGAGCCTATTTTTAACGCAGAGATTGTCAGATTGAAAGTCTTGTCATGCAAATTGGCCCAAGAATACAGCGAGATTAAAAGGAACTGAACAACACTAGATGCAACGCAGGGATACAGATGAAAGCTGGGTGGTGGGGGAAGTCGGGAGAAATAACATTTCCCTCCCTTTTCTTGCCGCTCCGACCCATTTCAAAGCCCTTCCACACTGCCAGCCCTTCCCCTTAACTAGAATAAATATATATTTCCCTCTCACCTGAAAGAAAGACAAAGCCTTGAACTTATGGTTGAATGCACTTGGGTGAAAATAATGGGAGTGTGAAGGAAATAAAGGAATAGATGGATGAATTTATAGGCAGAAGAGAAAATAGGGCACTTAACTGTACTGCAATATCCTTGGTTCTTGTGTCGTTTCAAAACTTGCAGTTACCGGGGCGAAAAGTTGCCACTGAAGGATTAAAACTGACCGATTCATTGAATATCAAGCCCCCACCCTAATGCACAGCTTGGAAAAGTTGCTGGTTTGGACTACAGCTCCCAAAATCCCCCAACCAGCATGGAGCCAATGGCCATGCTGGCAGAAGAATTCTGGGAATTGTATTAAAACAAATATACATTGTGGCCCGGGCTATGCTGACACATCAGACTGTAGATTTTGCCTTGCTCCCATGAGTTCTGCAAGAGGCTACCTTGCCAAAGCTGCAGTTAGTCCAAAATTAGGACCACTAGTTTGGATCCCAAAGAGGGTTCTTGTAACTTTAAGGCTTCACATCAGATGGCTGCAACTGAAAAATGTCATCCCCTCCCGAAACTGCAAACCCCAGGATTCCATAGGATGTTGCAAGTAGAATAATAGCGCTATAACAGTCTAGTGTGGAAATGGCCATAGAGTTTGAAGGGGTCCCTTGGGCCATCAATGCGGGACTCCAGCTAAAGCATCTCAGCAGGTAACTGTCCAACTTCTTTTTGAAGATGGGACCCACCACCTTTCTAAACCAACCATTCTCAACATTTATTTTATTTTTTTTTTCATTTCATTTTTGGACATGGACTCTTTAGGAGCTCTTCTCAGGTTCCAGTCCCCCGCACCCTGGTCAAACAGCCATACGACAAAAACGGACAGAAAATCATTTATTACTGAACACCAGGAAAACTTCAACATTTCAACATGCTGGACAAAACTTTAAAAAAGACTGTATAAAATTAAACATTTATCCCACAAAATGCAATCCTTGAGCTTGGTGCTTTTCTGCAAGTTTCATGATATCAGGCTCCAAATTAGACAAAGACAATCAGAAATCACCTCTTCTCACAATATCAGTCTACAGGGGTGTGAAATAATATCACAAAAGCCTCAACTTTTCTGGATTTTAGCTCTTAAATCAAGATGTGGGAGGAACTTAATCAATGAATTTACTGGGCGTTATGAATTCAAATTTCCACACTAGACTTCAAATTTCCACACTAGACTGTTCTAGTGCTATTATTCCACTTTCAACCTCCTGTGGAATTCTGGGGTTTGTAGGCCAAAGAGCTCTCTGGCTGGGAATTCTAAATGCCCCTCCCTAAACTGCAAACACCAGGATTCCATAGGATGTTGAAAATGGAATAATAGCACCATAACAGTGTGGTGTGGAAATGGCCTGTGTCTCTGCAAAAGCGCAGTGCAAAGTGTCTTTTCCTGTTATGTCTTCCTCCAACCTCAGAAAGCAAAAATCAGCCTCCGCTTTTTCTGCTGTTCCCACTTGTCTTCTCCACATGTTCCATCGTTGGTGCAGAAGGCGCATGCCCCTTAGCAACCATGAGAATTCAGCACGAAGACAGAGGATGTGTGTGGCCCAAGGGGTCTGTGAGAGAGAAGAAAAAGCGAGGCATAGGACCAGACATGGGGAGGGTCAACGGTGAGCAGAGGGGTGCAACATCATCCTGCAGATGTAAAGGGAGACACGGGGTAAAAAGTTTGAGAACCACTGGATAACGTATCTGTCTGAGAAACTCAGTGGAAAAAGAGTGCATGCAACTGTATCGTGCTCCCAGAAAGCTGTTAGGGACATGATTCTGCAAATAAGCCCCATGCTTGTTCTTTGCACATCAGGTTTCCCAGCCGAACGGCTGGTGTTTTTCCAACAGTGGCCAAAAAGGTCATTTGTATCATATCTGCCTCACCAGAGGTCAGGATAGTGAGGGAATGCAAACGGAATTAATAGGTCCTTATTTAGCCTAATTAACATTCCTTCCTGTGTGGTCCTTCCTTTCTTTTTCATATGAGCCATGTAATCAATAACCTGCCACACACAAATATTATCTTTTATGCGTCTTACTCCGTTGCAAAGTGCTCTTCTTGTAAACAAACAAGTCTTTGAGATGCACAGAGAGCTGCATGTTAAAATCGCTGTGGTTCGGAAATGTCTAGACACCAAACCCTTGCAAGCTGGGAAGGATCTTCCAGTTCAGGGGTGGGCAAGACTGAACCTAAACTAGATTTAGTGGTGACAGAGTCTGCTTTGAATTTCCTGGGAAAGGAGAGAGACAGTAATGGATCTCTTAAGCAGAGCAATTAATGGGTCAGCCAAAAGATGGACAGTTCACCAGCCCACTGTAGGAGAGAAAGGGGTTAAACAGAGGGGCTATCCATACTACACAAGTCTAGCACTATTATTTCATTTCAACTGCCATGGTTCTGTCCTAGGGAATCCTGGGATTTGTAGTTCAGGGAGGGCAAAAGCAGTTTTCTCTCAGGAAGAGAGGATTGGAGAGGAGCAGGCAGAATCTTGTCCTTCCCAGTCTAGGCAAAAGCAAACTACTTCAGCCTCTCCTAGCTTGTGAGTTCTTCCTCATTAACAGTTTTTTTCCCCATCTTGACCTCAATCCGATGTTGCTTGGCCACATGTGTCCCAGTTTTCATCTGTGTAAAGTTATGAAATTGGCTCCTGGCTTAATTCTGACTTCTCGCCCTGAGATCTTGCCTTTCCCAGTAGGCTCTGTCGAAAGCAAACTGCTGTAAACTCTCCCAGTTTGTTGTTTCTTCCTCATTTTGCCACTTTGGCTGGGCTCTGATGTTGCTTGGCTTCGTGTGCCCTGGTTTGATCCATGAAATGTCGGCTGGGTTCCAAGCCCCTGCCCTCGGTAGATACCAAAATTTGGGAATACTCAAGTCCCATTATGTACAATGGAGTAGTAGAATAGCATCCCTCACATAAAATAGCAAAATCAAACTTTGCTTTTTGGATTTTCTTTTTTTGAATATTTTCAAGCCATGGTTGGACTCTGTGGATACAGAATCCACTGATACAGAGGGCCGACTGTACCTATATCTTTCTGGCTGCCTGTCTGGCTAGCTAGCTATTGGAAAAAGAAATATTAATTGGATTTTTATCAAGTCAAGATGTGGGATGGAAGGAGAATCTGGTGTTCACGGGGATCACTCAAACATTTTGCGCAGATCCTAGAAATTCAGGAGGCTGTATCACTGCTAGACTGTGAACCTTTGTTTTTCTTTCTGCAACAGTTATACAATACCATTCATGGTGGTCCCCCAACCAAATCGTATAATCCGACATACCTGGCCATTGCGATCTCATGAACTAAGCGCTGGCTCTGGGCCAGGGTTCAGATCCCCACCTGGCAAGGAAGCCACCCTGGGAGGTCTTAGCTCAAGTCTAGCGTTCTCAAGATAATTGTGGGGATAAAATTGGGACCATCCTATGCATGTTCCCTAAGCTCTGGGGGGGGGGGGGAGAAGGTTGGGTAGATGGTGAGTAAAAACACAGTAATAACAAGTCTGCTTTTTAAAAATAAAATGCTTTGAATCAAGACGTCTCCAACTCACATTTCATCTGAGTCATGATGAACTCACTAGGTGGCATTTGGCAAACGACTCTCCTTAAGACTGTCTAAATATCTGAAAATGGAGTAATTCTGGGAAGTGCAATCCTAAAAAAGCAATGGATCTAAGGAGGATTGACCAGAATCAAGATAAGCAAGACCTGCTTTCAAGAAGCTGGACCCTGCTGAATTCTACTCACAAGAATTTGAGTTCAAATTCCTATAAACAGGAGCACCACTTTAAAAAAGAAACAGTCTCTAACATCATGGAGACTGGCGTGCCTACATCAGCTGGCTGGCTTTTGACACACCAGCTACAACACCTGAGTTAGGCTCCAATGAACATACTTATTTTTGAGTAAGGATAGAAATGTCTGCATTGTTCAACCTTGTATGCAAGGACAAATAATTCCCATAGTATTCTCACTGCCACACTGGAATACAAAGATCTTTATACAACATTCTCCTGATATTCTCATTAGACATCTTTTAGGGCCCTTTCCGCACTCGAGTGTTAAAGCGCTCTGATTCCACTTTCAACATCCTATGGAATCCTGGGGTTTGCAGTTTCACGTCGGCCCCTCCCGAAACTGCAAACCCCAGGATTCCATAGGATGTTGAAAGTGGAATCAGAGTGCTATAACAGGCTAGTGCAGAAAGGGCCTAGGGCAGTGTTTCCAAAACCTTGGTCTTCCAGGTGTTTTGGACTTCAGCTCCCAGAATCCCTGTCCAAGGCAGCTTGGACTTCTGGTAGTTGAAGGCTATTTCCGCCCTACACTATTATAGTGCTATTATTCCACTTTCAACATGTTGTGGAAGTCTGGGGTTTGTAGTTTACTGAGGCCAAAACTTCTCTGGCTGAGAATTCTAAATACCTCTCGCTGAACTACAAACTCCAGCATTCCACAGGACGTTGAAAGTGGAATAATAGCACTATAACAGTGTAGTGTGGAAATGGCCAAAGTCCAAAACACCTGGAAGACTAGAGTTTGAGGATCACTGTTTTAGGACATTTTTATTCTGCACAGAAATACACGTTGCTTTTCCGGCCATACTCCCCCCCCCGGCACAAATCCACAGTATTTCTGTCTGAGAAATAATGTTTTCTATGCAAAATACACATTCTCCTGGTCAAGACATATATTTTCTGCACAGAAAATCTGTTTTTGACACCCAAAACCCCCACACTTTTGCCTCCCCTGCCCCCAGTATGTGTATGTATGGAATAATTCCCCCAAAGGCTTCACAAATTACAAAGTGCCACCGCTCTGTTCTTTTTGCTTGGCTTTCTCAAGCATCAGGAAACCTTCTACTCTACAGCAAAACGGTTAATAACGAATATTCTTTGCCTCACTACTTTTGAGTAACCATGCATAGGACTGCACTATTAAGACTAATAGGACCTAACAGAGCAGAGAAGATTGGTGAAGCAAGAAGCAGATTTGGCCGGCATCTGGAGAGAGAGAGAGAGAGAGAGAGAGAGCAGCAGCCAGGGAGTCTGCAATACTGAGGATGCAAATGGTAAAGATGCAGAACCAGCCGCTGCCTCAGGCTTAACAGGGATGGATGAAAAACCAGAAACAGTCTTTGAAGGAGCATAGCCTCATTGTCGCTCGGAGCTGGAGAGTGCAGCTGCATGCTAAAGAAGGGGAAATTCCTAAGGGACTTGACGAGTAGATTTTGAAGGAGCACCGTTTCAATAGTTTTGTCATTTCAGAGCTAGTGACAATGGCAACAGCAGAGTCCTCTGTTTCATACAATCACCTAGATTGCCAAGTAGGGAAGATCACCAAGATTTTTTTAAAAATAACAGTGAGGCCAATAAAGGGGAGGGGGAGCTTGCAGCAACTCAAAAGGTTTACTGTGGGGGGGAGTGTAGCCTGCAAGTGTCCCCCAAATTGTTCTACAGCCCTTGAAGCTATCCGGGGCCATTTCTGCACTAGACCGTTAAAGTGCTATTATCCCACTTTCAACATCCTATGGCATCCTGGGGTTTGCAGGTTAAACTGCAAACCTCAGGATGCCATAGGATGTTGAAAGTGGAATAATAGTACTATAACGGTCTGGGGCAGAATGGCCAGGACATCCCCTAAGACTCCCACAAAAAAACTGGGCAATTTTTCCACACACATCTCATGTTCCAAAATGGTTCAAAACCATCACAGGGTGCAGCAGTTTTACTCCCATACACCACCCCAAAAAACACAAAGCTTGAGAATCAGCCGAAAGGGAAACCAGAAGTGACATCATTTTCTCGTGCACATTAGCGACTTGTCATGACTTTGCCTGCCATGGCTACTGTGACAGACCCCCTTTCCTATGCTGTGCCCACATTTCCAACTTTTGGAATCCTGCCCCTCACCTTGCCTTTGTCCCCCCACCCCACCCCCGAATCCCTTTCTGGATTGGGTTCCTGGGCTTCAGGGTGACTCCCCTTAAACATGGACTTGTGGCTGTGTTCTGTGTTTCTTTATGGTAGTTGTGGGCTGACTCTCTATCAACAGCCAGAGACAATTTAGAAAAAGAATAACAAGTATAGATTTATATTGAAATTCAGGCCCTTTCTGCACTGCAGCCCCATTCCATCATGGGGATGCATTGAAGCTGGTCTGTGATGTGTGCGACCACACAACATGGCTAGGACCCCGCTCCTGCTGCGTCTCCAGCCATCACGATGGCACATGATACTATTACCGGAAAAAATAGGCCCATTAGGACGATGACTGCATTGGCTGGAGCCATGCAGAAAGGACGGAAGTGCTATCAAGGTGATTCCTTCCTCAGTGCAGCACCGGAAGAGGCCGGCTGCACTGCAGAAGGCACTGCACTGCGGAAGGAAGGAAGGAACTTGTAAAATTAAACTGGAAGTGACATGAGCCCATTAAATATGTTGCCCTTTTCTGTTGTCGCCCAGCGTCAACCTGGCAGCATCTTTGCCAGGATGGGAGTGTGTCCCCAGTGCTCCCCTCTGCACCCAGCCAGGTGCCTGGGAGTGTGAACAACCACACACCTGGCTTCTGCAGTGTAACTGGCCTCTTTCACATGCTGCACTAGGAAAGGAAGCACCTAGATCACCCTTTTGCACATTCCGCATGGCTGCCAGAGATAGGAATGTTGCGTGATCGCAGGCCATTACTAGATATTTTTCAGTCATGGAATATCCCGCAATCACAACGGGTGGGGATATACTGGCAGTGGGACCACAATGCAAAAGCATAACTCTCAGACTGACAGCAACTCATCCCCGTTGCAGGACAGCAACATAGTGCAGAAATGGCCTTCGTTCTCTGTTTACTTCAGTTGCTGCAAACTGGGTTCACAGAGAAAAAGTACGCAATACATTCTCATCCTTGTAGAGAGGTCTGGCAGCTCTGTTGCATGCTGTAGTGTAAGCTGTCGATGGGCAACATGAACTGTACCTTCTGCCTTCTCAGGGTGTTTATCATCAGATTTAGAGCTGCCAGGCAAAATAAAGGCCAGGGATCCTCTTATACACAACTATGTCATGTTGAGGAGGGAGCAGGCTTGTTCTCCACCGCTACTTGAACCTCAGGAGGAACTTCCTGACAGTTATAGCTGTCCAGCAGTGGTGGAATATGCTGCCTCGGAGTGTGGTAGAGTCTCCTTCTTTGGAGGTTTTTAAGCAGATGCTGGATGGCCATCTGTTGAGAGAAGAAGAAACCTGCCCTTCGCATCAAGCTCAGGCAAAAGCAAACTCCTGTACCCTCTCCCAGCTCGCCTCTTCTTCTCATTCATAACTTCTGCCACCTTGACCCCACTCTGATATTGTTTGGCCACACGTGCCTGGGCTCCATCTGTGAAGTATTGGAGAGCATGTGGTCCAGAGCATGGCCATTTCCGCACTAGCTTGTTATAGTGCTATGATTCCACTTGCAACATCCTATGGAATCCTGGGGTTTGCAGTTTCGAGAGTGGCTGGATGGCTATAGCGCTATAGCAGAAATGGCCCATGTTTGTGTCAAAAAGGCAGGCTATTTTTCCGCCTGCAGCTTTCCCCTTAGGCCCCAACTTCCGAATGGGCAGTGTGTTTTTCTCGTTCCAGAGGCGATGGTTTAAACTTGCAACAGCCTCCAAAATGTGAGGCTGATCTCATGACCGAGGGTGGCCTGCATTCCTCACCTCTGACATAACCCACTGGGAGCGTTCTTGCAGAAAAATACAAACAATATGTCCTCGCTTGCCTCAGCACATTGACTTTAGAGAGAAAGAGAAAGAATGAGAAAGAGGGGCTGGCGGCTGGCAGACCTCCTTACAGTAGGAGCAGCCCTGTCTGAGGCCCCAAAGAGTGAGTTGGTTTTAAGGCTCACCCCAGCCCTCCTCTCCTCCTCCTCAGCTCCAGCCAACCAAACATGGGGAGTGCAGTTGAAGGATGCTGAAGGATGCTTCCCTTTTCCAGTCAAGCAACTGCAGACCTCTGCGTACACCCACGCAGGGACGCTCCACCCCGAGCAAAACAGTTTGGTGCTTTTTCCACTCACCCAGCCCAGATATAATTTCTGCATATGCTGAAAGCAGAGTGGGATGGTGAATAAACCCAGTGGCTCTGCAGACAGGAAAACATTGCTTCGGTGAGGTGGGGGAGAGAGGGAAGAGAAGAGAGAGCGCATGTGCCATCCTTCCCAACTGTCCTGATTTTGCAAGGACAACCCCAATTAATCCTCCATCATCTTCAGCTGCTCTTAAAATGTCCTGGCTTCTTCCTCCTCCTCCTCCTCCTCCCATGTCCTGCCTTCATCGAATCATAGAGTTGGAAGAGACCACAAGGGCCATCGGATCCAACTGTCTGCCATGCAGGACCACACTCTCAAAGCACCCCCAGCAAATGGCCATCTAGCCTCTGTTTAAAAACCTCAAAAGAGGGAGACTCCACCACACTCTGAGGCAGCATATTCCACTGTCAAACCACTCTTACCCTCAAGAAGTTCTTCCCAATGTTTAGGTGAAATCTCTTTTCCTGTAGTTTGAATCCATTGCTCCAGGTCCTAATCTCTGGAGCAGCAGAAAACAACCTTGCTCCATCTTCAACATGGCATCCCTTTGAATATTTAAACATGGCTATCACGTCACCTCTTAATCTTCTTTTCATCAGGCTAAACATAGCTAGCTCCCCAAGTGGCTCCTCATGCGGCTTTATGGTTTCCAGGCCTTCGACCATTTTGGTCGCCCCCTCTAGACTCGTTCCAGCTTGTCAATATCCTTCTTCAATTGTGGTGCCCATAACTAGACATAGGATTCCAAGTGGGGCCTGACCAAAGCAGAATAGAGTGGTATTATTACTTCCCATGACCTAACCACTATGCTCCTATTGATGCAGCCTAGAATCACATTGGCTTTTTTAGCTGCCGCATCACACAGTTGACTCACGTTCAGCTTGTAATCCGCTAATCCTCATCTTACTTCAGTTGCGGCAAACTGAGTTCAAAGTGCAAAAGTGATTTGCATTCAATTAACTCAGGAGGAGGATGAGAAAGGAGGGGCCAGAGAGTTTTGCCATGCCCCCAGCAACTGGGGAGAAGATTTCTTCTGGCAAAATTTGTCTAACAATGGTAATTGGCTTTGGCAAAAGCCCTATTCTTTTTCTTAGTTAACAGGGGTTTTTTTTTAAAAAAAAATTAAGAACTTGGGCCAGTTCCACTCCACACTCTTACAGTGCTATTATCCCACTTTAAACATCCTGTAGAGTTCTGGGTTTTGTAGTTTATTGAGGCCAAAGAGCTCTGTGGCTGACCATTCTGAATGCCCCTCCCTAAACTGCAAACCCTAGGATTCCGTTAGGATGTTGAAAGTGGAATAATAGCACTATAACAGTATAGTGTGGAAATGGCCCTAGAATAGTCCATTTTGGGGGCAACAATTTCCAGCACCCCACAGCTAGCGGGACCACAAAAAAAAGTTCAGCTAATTTCACCAGGAAGTTGAAGTTCTCTTCTGCAGTACAATGTTGTCTGGCCATGATTTTTAAAAAGCCACACCAGAATGACTGAACTATTTTCTCCAAGTTATTTTCCTCTTGGAGGGGCAGTAGGAAAAGATTTCGTTACAGATGGATTAACTTAATAAAAGAAGCTGCTGTGAATAACAGGATCTCTTAGTTTTTTCTCAAGCCAACTTGACAGCCCATTACAACCACAATATTCTTCTTCTTCTTTCAGTATTCAGACGTCTGCAGGCAATGGATTCATGGAAGAAAAGCTCAAAGCTATTGTGAATCAGGACCTTGCTTCTCCATAACAACCTGACCTCTGGATGTTGGCCGGAATGGGTGCATTTTGTCAGATGTGGACTGCTGCAAATGGAAGATATTTGACAATCACATTGGCAAACCCATGGCATACACTCATAGAATTATAGAATCACAGATTGGACGAGACCCCAGGGGCCATCCAGTTCAACACACATGAAAGCACTCCCAACAGATGGCCATCCAGCCTCTGCTTAAACACCTCCAAAGAAGGAGATTCCACCACGTTCCATGGAGGCAGCAGATTCTACTGCTGGACACTCTGACCTCAGGAAGTTCTTCCTGAGGTTCAGGTGGAATCTCCTTCCCTGCAGCTTGAATCCATTGTTCCTTGTCCTAGTCTGTGGAGCAGCAGAAAACAAGCCCGCTCCCTCCTCTACATGGCATCCCTTCAAACACTTAAACTGGCTATCATGTCTCCTCTTAAACTGTTCTGCAGACTAAACATACCCAACTCCCTAAGCCGTTCCTCATAGGACTACATGGCTTCCAGACCCTTTCACCATTTTGGTCGCTCTCCTCTGAACATGTTCCAGCTTGTTGATGTCCTTCTTGAAATGAGGTGCCCAGAACTGGACACAGTATTCCAAATGAGGCCTAACCAAAATAGAATAGAGTGGTACCATTACCTCCCTTGATCTAGACACCATACTCCTATTGATGCAACCAAGAATCAAGTTGGCTTTCTTGGCTGCCACATGACACTGCTGACTCATATTCAGTTTGTGGTCCACCAAGACTCCTAGATCTCTTTCAACACATACTGCTATCCAGCCACGCATCCCTCATCTTATATTCGTGCATTCCATTTTTTTTCTGCCTAAGTGCAGGACCTCACATTTCTTTCTGTTGAAATTCATTCTGTTAGCTTTGGCCCAGCTCTCCAACCTGTCAAGGTCATTTTGAATTTTGATTCTGTCCTCTGGCATATTAGCAACCCCTCCCAATTTAGTGTCCTCTGCAAATTTGATCAGCATGCCCTCTACTCCTTCATCCAAGCCATTGATGATGATGTTGAATAGCCCTGGGCCCAGGACAGAACTCTGTGGCACCCCACTAGGCACTAGTCACCCCACTCTGCATACATGATGGTCATCTATGCACACAGAAGTTGAAAACCTTACTTTTTTGGGTTCCAATAACCAGAATCCATGCTGACAGGGTGGTGGGATTCTGGAAGTTGTAGTCCAAGGAAATAATTGTTCCAAGTTCTGCCCATTCCCCAACTTGGTCTGCCTGCCTTAGCCCCTTTGCCTTTCCATCCTTAAACCAGAACTTGGAACTGCAGCTCCCAGAAATTCCAAATGGCTATATTATCCAAGAGGACAATATGTAGTCTGAAGAAGAGGAAGAAGAGGAGGAGGAGGAGGAGGATGGGGAACTACTTTTCTAACCTCTGACATTTTGTCCAATAATTGATGTTATGTTCCCAGAGGGGTTAGGGCTGCTCTGGAAATAACAAATCACAGTTCACCTGTGGGCACAGCAGGTCTAAATTTGCATTGCCTCAATTTACAACATTACGAATTTACAACAATTTCTCCAGAAACAAACAAATATACAGAAATTTCACCTACAATACACAGAGAAAAAAAGCAACTGAAGTCTTGGTGTTCCTAGAAGGAACACCTGATGAAAAGGGGGCGATGGGGGAAGAAGAAACTTGAATTTTGCTGTCACTTGGAAGAATGGGTTTCCTTTGCCTGCTTAGAAGTGGGACATGAGAAGGAGGAAGAAGCTGGAATTTTGCCCCAGAGGAAAGGATTTCCTTTGCCTGGATAGAAAGGAGGAACACAATGGGTAAGAAGAAACTGGAATCTTGGAGATTTGGAGTGCATAGGAGTGCAACTGGAAGCTTTTTGTCTGGATAAGAAGGGTTCATCTAGCCTGACTCCAGGAAAAAAAACTCCAACATAAATAGAGACATGCCAGTGCAGAAGGTTGTGCATATGAGGGGGGTCTGTGGATTGTTTATGTTGCTAGAGAATAAACTCACACAGGCCCACTGAAAAGATTCTCCAGACATTGTACCAGCCACCAGTTTGGCTGGTGAGAATAAAAGCAGCCTTGAAGTTGCTGGAGTTTAGACAGCTAGCACTGTTTGGAGATCTATTCAGTTTGATCTCTGAGCAGAAGACTGGAACAGCCTAATGATCCCTGTGCAAAAATAGCTGCTGCGTTTCAAAGTTTCATTATTTATAATGTGTTCCCATTTGTCATATTCCTAGCTAAATTAGCAATGACTAGTCTGTGCCTGAGCCCAGTAAAAAGTGATGGCTGGTGCCAACTTTTAGAGCCCTGAACAGCTTTGGGACCCAGGTACATGAAGTCCTAGGGCCCTTGTGCACTACACTGTTATAGTGCTATTATTCCACTTTCAAAATCCTGTGAGATTCTGGGGTATGTAGTTTCCTGAGGGCAAAGAGATCTCTGGCTGAATACTAAAGACCCATCCTTAAAGTGCAAACCCTGGGATTCCATAGGATATCGAAAGTGGAATAATAGCACTGTAACAGTGTAGGGCAGAAATGGCCTAAGTCTCAGGGCCAACGATCTTTTTCAAAGGTCTTCCATGTGAAATGTAGGACAACTAGATCAATGAGTGGGAATTACACACTCTGTGGGCAACTAGAGGGCCCTGGGCCATTTTTGCAACCACAACTTTTTTCCTTCATAGACACCAACCTCCCCATATACTGAAAAGAAATGTGGCTCAAGAAGGAGAATTATCTCTCTTGGAAGCCTTCAACAATGGTGATTGATGTAATTTAATTTAATTTTAATGTATTAACAGTACAACCCAGCTTCTTCTGAGTATGGGACCCAAGGCAACCTATACCAAATTAAAACCAAGTATAGAATCATAGAATCATAGAAATGTAGAGTTGGAAGAGACCACAAGGGCCATCCAGTCCAACCCCCTGCCATGCAGGAAAACCCTCAAAGCACTCCTGACAAGTGGCCATCCAGCCTCCGCTGGCCGGCCCCTCCCAAAACTGCAAACCCCAGGATTCCATAGGATGTTGCAAGTGGAATAATAGCGCTATAACGGTCTAGTGCGGAAATGATCTTTCTTCCCCTTCACGCATGCAAGCCAGTGAATGAGCAAGGGAATGCATGTATGTGCCTTCCCTCCTCCCACTCCCCCTGTTCCGTGCCCACGTGAGCCAGGGAGTAAGCAAGGGAATGCGCATGTGCAGTGTCCCTCCTCCTCAGCAAATAATCCGCGAATAATCAAACTCACAAAGGTCAAACTCGCCAACGTGAAGGGATGACTGTACAGCTAAAATATCTTACCTTCCAACCTTTCACAGGTAAAAAGCAGGACATGTGTGGCAAAGCAACATCTGAGGGTCTACATCTGAAGCCTCCTCTGTGCCCTAAGGCCTTTCTACACCACACGGTTATAGCGCTATTACTCCACTTTCAACATCTTTTGGAATTCTGGGCTTTGTAGTTTCCTGAGGCCAAAGAGCTCTCTGGCTGAGAATTCTAATGGCCCGTCCCTGAACTACAAACCCCAGGATTCCGTAGGAGGTTGAAAGTGGAATAATAGTACTATAACAGCATAGTGTAGAAAGGCCCTGAATGTGGTCACAATGGGAGATGTTATTCATGAGGAAGAACAGGTAGGCTAGGAGAAGCTGCAGTTCTTTGCCTTTTCCTGAGCCTACTGGAGAGGGCAAGATTCCACCTCCTCCACTCCTCTCTTTCCTGATGAGTTAATTGAGTGCAAACTCCTTTTGTACTTTAAATTCGTTTTGTAGCAATGGAAGTAAGCTGAGGACAAAGGAGGACAGGAGAGAGAAACTGGGACATTTGAAAGCAGCTGAAAAAGTGGGAAGGCAGAGAACTAACTGGGATGGTCCTTGCCAAACTGGGATTTCTAAAGGGTTTGAAGTCTTATTGATATGACTTCTTTGTAAAAAAAAAAAAAATTAATTTGATACATGATTCTTCTGTCAAAAAAGGTGTATTTCCAGTTGCTTGTACGCCCTTCCATGCCCTGTCCTTCCACTGGAAATGGATTTTGAGCCATTTCCAGCTTTATTTTATGGGGCTAGGTGAGGCCCACGGTGGTTCTGAGGGGTTGGAAAAACAGCGCTGGACCACACCCTGAACCAGTGTGGTGTAGACGTTTGATTGTTGGATTAAGACTGGAAGACCAGGATTAAAATCTCTGTTCAGGCGTTGGGTGACCTTAGGCACATCACACTCTCTCAGCCTCAGAGGAACGCAATGGTAAACCCCCTTTGAACAAATCCTACCAAGAAAATCTCATGACAGTTTCACCTTAGGGTCACCTTGGGTCAGAAATGACTTGGAGGCCCAGCCGTCTTGAGAGAGCACCTCTGCAAAGACCCTGAGAAACATATGATCTTCTTTGACCCCAAGTTCATTGTTATATTATATTATACTGGTATTGTTCAGGCAATATTGAGCATTTGTGTAAAAACTGGACAGAGGGGCTGACAGAGCAGCCTTATCAAAACAGGTGCCGTCACCTTCTGTCTTTGCTTAAATCTGAGCCCCATTGTCACCAGCCGGAAGTGACCAAGATTTAGGAATTTGGAGGAAAGATGAAGGAATCATAGGGGTGAGGACCTACGAGGAGGGATTTGCAAGATCCTTTGCTAATAGCTAGCCCCCAACTGCAAATATAGGAGACAGCTCCAGACCAACTCAGATTATTTACAAGGGTTGAATTTTAGACCTTATGCATGCAACAAACGAGTAAGGGGTCCTCCTCAAGAAGCTATGCCCATGCCAAAGCTTGTCTGACTCTGAGAAAGCATCTTTACTCAACAGATATGTTTTTAAGGCTGTAAAGCTGCATGGGCAAGCTAAGCACTGCACTTTAGCCTTGGGAGAAAGAATCCAAATGTCCAGCTTTGCATTTAAGATCCTCAGCAACCCCAGAGCTTGGTGCATGAAAACCTTTGCATTTCATTAGCAGAGCTCCAAACCACTTCTTCACTCTTCCTCCTCTTTCTTTGATCAAAGCTTGAGAAAATCTCTTTTCAGCTCTCCGACCCATGCGCCTCAGTTGCTGTGCGGCTCATTGGTAAATACACCGACATGGCTCAAGATTCTTTCTTGCAATCCCCAGACAGATGACAGAGCGGAGAAGTTAGCTTCCCGTTCTAAAATTCCTTCTTTTATCCACAACTTTTCACAGCCTTGATGGAAAAGTAGAACATATTCTATCTATTCTGAACTGCTTCTTACTTATGAAACTGTGTACGAATTTGTGAAAACTGACTTGACACTTTGGTGCTGTTTCCTTTAATCCTGCATTGTGGAGCTACATAGTCTTAGGTCATTTCCGCACTAAATTGTTACAGTGCTATTATTCCACTTTCAACATCCTATGGAATCCTGGGGTTTGCAGTTTAGGGAGGGGCCTTTTGAATTCTCAGCCAGAGGGCTCTTTGGCCTCAGTAAACTACACAATCCAGAACTGCAGGATGTTGAAAGTGGGAATAATAGCATTATAACAGTGCAGTGTGGAAATAGCCATAGATTCACAAGCAACTGTTATTCTGTGCCTTCAAGTTGTTTCCAACTATGGTGATCTTAAGCAAATCTATCATGGGATTTTCTGGGGCTGAGATTGTGTGACTTGCCTAAGGTCATCCAGTGGATTTCTATGGCCAAGCTGGAAAATGAACATAGTCCAATGCTCAGATCACTACACCACACTGGATCTCTCACATGCAACTACATGTACAATATTATCTATGCGCTGTGGGATATGCACAGATTCCAGGCACCACGTAAGAACATACATGTTTTGTCATGTGTAACCTTCAACTTTTCACAGCTGAAAAGCAGGACACATGTAGCCAAGCAACATCAGAGTGTGGTCAAGATGGCAAAAGTTATTAATGAGGAAGAAAACACAAGCTAGGAGAGGCTGCAGCAGTGTGCTTTTGCCTGAGCCTCCTGGGAAAGGAGAGATTCTGCCCCTTCCCTCCTCCACCCACAAATTAACTGAGTGTAAAATACTTTTCCACTCTGAACTCAGTTTGCAGCAGCTGAAGTAAGCTAGGGACAAAGTGGGGAAGTGGGAGGAGGAGACAGAAGCTGGGATGTTTTAAAAGCAGCTGAAAAAGTAGCACAGGGGGATAAATCAGGACTGTCCCTATCAAACTGGGACAGTTGGAGAATATTGGGCAGAGGCATAGCTGTCATAAACAGCACCTAGGGCAAGTGTGGAAGTTGCATCCCTGCCTCCTGGCCATTTCCTCCTCCTCCTCCACTGCTAAATCTTCCAGCATGGCTTTTTTTTCCCCTTTTTCTTTGCATCCCACTGGCATTGGCATCCAGGGCACATGCCCTTCTTGCACCACTTGGCATCCAGGGCATGTACTCCCTTGATAGCATCACAGTCCCAAAAATGTGCATCCATGCATGCATGTGTATGTGTGTCTGTCTGTGTGCATGCAGAAACACAGTGACATCAGCAGCTACTGAGGCCAATCAAGCATTTGCTCCAGTTGCACCATTGAGAATCAGTGTTGCCAGGTCTCAGACCCTGGGTGTTAATCCCCAGTTTTCATGCATCATCTCCTGATGGGAGACAAAGGAGCAAATTCCACAGTCTGGAGGAGTTGAGAGAGCAGCAGCTTATTACAGTCTGCATGGCTCCAGTGATTTGTTTCTACAACTTCTAAAGTGTCTTCAGGGGTCTATGTATTCATTCAGCATCTTCCTTCACTCCCAGTCATTGTAGCGTCAGGACTGAACATCTGCTCTTCTCTGCAACCACTTTCTGGCCTGAAGCAAGTAGGTTAGATTAAGTAGTCTTTATCCTGTCTCCATTAATAGGTGAAAAGGAATAATCCTCTCCTTTTCCCTTGATCTGCAAATAAGCCCTTTAGCTAAGAATTACCATCTTAATTTCCAAGCAGGAAAACATGGGCCCTTTTCACACAGTATTTGCCATGCGAAAGGGCATCTGGAGCATCGTGCGATTGTGAGGAGCGATCTGCACGACGCACTCACAATCACGCAACGCTCCAGGGTCTGGCAGGTACCGCTTGCGCACTTTTTCATTTTCGACTTCCAGGGCTCCATGTGCACTTGCAGTGTGTGTGGAGCCTCCGGAGCTGTGGTGGAAACTCCCAGGCTGCACTGTGGAAGGAAGAGGCAGGGCTCTTGCGCTATCTGCTCGGGAGCAGGCAGCTCATGTGAAGCTGAAGCAGCGGGGACGCGAGAGCCTCTCGTTGGAGGCTGCTTGTGCGATCCCTGCACCCCAGCGTTGAAAAAAGGTAAGGTGCAGAAAGGGCCATGGTGTGTGTTTGAATGACAAGCTGTGAGCAACTATGGTTGGTATTTAATGCGTGATGCTTGAATGATGAAGCCAGAGGTGACCTTTAGGTGTCAGATTTTAGCTTGGAAGCCTCAGGGCCTGGAATGATCTTGACTTGGCAGCCCTATTGATAATCCGCCCCAGCTCAGCTCCGGAGTAGAACCATTCTACAAAAGCAAAGCAAGGCAGGGCAAAGTAGGGTACAATAACAGCAGCTCTCTGACCCATCCCATCATGGATAATGCCAAGGTTTGATATACATTTTAAATTCAGATGATTTCCACACACCAGTTGACTTGATCAAAGGCTTCCCAAGTTTGCAACAGCAGCACCAGAGGCAGCAATAGCTCCAAATGAATGTGTTCCAAACTGAATACGATTAAGCCCAGATTCAGACAAAGCAGAACAACAAAGAGCCCGAAGTTGATATGTAATGAAATAGAAGACATCATGTTCTGGGTCAATTGATAGGGATTATAAAAAGCCTACAAACTAGATAAGCATGTAAGCATGTTGGGTACCTGTGGGATATAGCAGATAATAAACCTTACTGTTCAAAGGGATCTTAGAGTATTAGCCATGCTGGCCTATTTTGCAATATGTATGTTGCCCTTAAAGCAATATGGAGGCCGCTCTTTTCAAAAGCAGCCTGAAGCGTGACCAAGGCTCAACAGGAATGATTGTTCTTAGAAGAAACAAGCAATTCACTTAGTCTAAATGGTTTGAGCATCGGACTATGACCCCGGACGCCAGGGTTCGATTCCCCACTTGGACATGGAAACCCCGCATTAGATGACCTTGCACACATCGCACACTCTCAGCTGCAGGAAACCTTGTGATACATTCACTTTAGGGTTGTCATAAGTTGGAAACGACTTGACCTCATCTAGAATACTGTGTTCAGTTCTGGGCACCTCATTTCAAGAAGGATATTGACAACTTGGAACATGTCCAGAGGAGGGCAACCAAAATGGTGAAGGGTCTGGAAGCCATGCCCTGTGAGGAGACACTTAGGGAGCTGGATATGTTTAGTCTGCAGAAAAGAAAGTTAAGAAGGGACATAATAGCCCCGTTTAAATATTTGAAGGGACGTCACGTCTAAGAGGGAGTGTGTTTCTTTTCCACTGCTCCAGAAACCAAGGAGAATGGATTCAAACTATAGGAAAGGAGATTCTACCTGAACCTCAGGAAGAACTTCCTGATGGTCAGAGCTGTCCACAGTGGAATCTGCTTCCTCAATGGAGTGTGGTGGCATCTTCTTCTCTGGAAGTTTTTAAGCAGAGGCTGGATGGCCATCTGTCAGGAGTGCTTTAATGTGTGTTCCTGCATGGCACGAGGCTGGACTGGACGGCCCCGGGGTCTCCTCCAACTCTATGATTCTATGAAGATACCCCACACCAACAGCAGCAACAACAATAAATGTTCTAAACTATTCCAGCAAGGAGGTGTTTAAACAGAGCCATCTCAAACTCAATTAGAAATTAAGCAAGAAAAATTCTGAAGGATTTCTGAGGGGATTGAACTTGAGAAGAAGGAAGTAAATGCTTTGCCCAGTTCTCAAGCATTTTCCTGACTTAATAACATTGCATACCTAGAGTTTCTTTCTTTCCTGGAAACCCACTGTTGGAAGGCACTCGATAGCTCACAGACTAGCACCAGTCCACAAATCATCATTTTTAACAGCACTCGTGTAGAACTACAGAGATTAATCTTGGTTAAGAACCCACACATTCTGAATTGTGTGAGTGAGTGTATACATACAAATGCCAAATTTGCCAACTTGGCCATTGTATAGCCCACAACATTTCACAGATGAAGACCAGGACAGTTGTGGTCAAGCAACATCAGAGAGGATCAAGATGCCAAAATCTAATATATAAAAGTTTAAGTTTGTGAGTTTGTCTATGTCAGCCAGGTGAAGATCTCATATGATTGGCTGTGTCAGGCAGAGACCTCATATGATTGGCTGCTGAAGAAGATTCCATGGGATCCTGGGGTTTGCAGTTTAGAGAGGGGCCTTTAGAATTCTCAGCCAGAGAACTCTTGGGCCTGGCCAGTTGCTATGGAAATGAGACCCAGCAGCAAGGAAGAGGGCAGTGTATTTCCTCAGAAACCAAACCTCTGTATGTTAACAACTCCAAATACAGATTGGATTGGGGAATATGGGTAAAAGTTACAGGTACTGGACAAGGCAGTTTGGGGAATTAGAGATACAGGATCTCAAATCTTTATATTTCAACTGCATCTAATTCCTAAGGTAAGGTAAGGTAATTCCTAAGGTATTTCTAACAAGTGTTACCTATGAGAAAATAAAATCCCATGCAACGCCGGGTAAATACGGTAGTTATTAATAAGGGAGAACACCCATAATGGGAGAGGTTGCTGCTTTTACCTGAGCCTACCGGGAAGGAAAGATTCTGCCATCTCCTCTCTCCACAGCTGAGTTGAGTGCAAACTCCTCTTGGACTTTGAACTCAGTTTGCAGCAACTGAAGTAAGCAGAAGACAAAGGGGGAAAACAGGAGGAGAAACTGGGGCATTTTAAAAGCTTCTGAAAAAGTGGAACAATGGAGGATTAGGAGGGACCATTCCTGCCAAATGAGGACAATTGGTGGTCATGTCAGTGTGACTCCTGACATTTGGCTGCATCAGGTTGCCTTCCACCCCATCCCACACCGGAATAAATAATGGAAGCTGGAAAGGAGACAATGTTCTAGGACATTCTGCCATGGGAAAAATGTGTTTGTTGATATACCCGTCTTTCTGCAGCCCTCAGCTCCCTTCTGTGGAAGGCCAGATGGTTTCCCATTCTCTCTCCCTGCTTGCTGTGATTCCATTTCTTTAAAAAGTTGCCACAGAATGCGGCGTTAGCAACGGCAAAGTTGCAATTTTTGAGCCAGAAGGAAGCAAACCCGACAGCGGGTTCTTCAACGTGTGCCGCTATCATAAAAGCAGATCTTGAAATAACTCTGAATTTTTTAAAAAAAAACAACACCAAAACCAGGCCGCCCCAAGGAATGTATATTCAGCTGTGTTTTGCCACAAGGCATTTTTCACAACATTCCCAGTCTTTTTCACGCTATCATAACAACTCGCTATTTTTTTTTTCTTCCCAGGAAGGAAGAAACAAAATAATTTAACACTATCATAAATCTGAGGCAAAAACATCCAGGTAACCTTGAGGGAAATGTACTCAACCTTTGGAAGAAGAGGGGCAATTGGCTTTGTTGTCTCAGACGTTTACGTTTTAGATTGAAGTGTATAAAAGTTGCCTTCTGTTCAAAAGGGTGAAATGACAAGATAAAAATAAGCCAGTAAAATAAAAATAATTAGGTGGCACTGCGTGGAGGCAACATGGGCCATTTCCGCACTAGACTGTTATAGTGCGATTATCCCACTTTCAACATCCTATGGAATCCTGGGGTTTGCAGTTACGGGAGGGGCTGACCCAGGATTCCATAGGATGTTGAAAGTGGAATAATCGCACTATAACAGTCTAGTGCGAAATGCCAATGGTTTTCTCTGAGTGGCAAGAAATAAAGAGACATCTATTGGATGTACATGGATGAACACATCTGTTGTCTCCACATGGGTGAGACTCCCAACTAGAGAGACTGTATAGTCTCCAATACAGAGGCAGTGTGGATAGTGATTTCAGCACTGAGCTACAACCCTGCTTTTCATCCTGGCGAGAAGTGACTAGCGGGGTGCCAACGGGTTCTGTCCTGGGCCCAGGGCTATTCAACATCTCCATCAATGACTTCGATGAAGGAGTGGAGGACATGCTGATCAAATTTGCAGAGGACACCAAACTGAGAGGGGTTGCTAATACCCCAGAGGACAGGATCAAAATTCAAAAGGACCTTGACAGATTGGGGAGTTGGGCCAAAGCTAACAAAATGAATTTCAACAGAGAGAAATGTAAGGTCCTGCACCTAGGCAGGAAAAATGGAACGCACAAATATAGGATAGGGGACATGTGGCTGGATAGCAGCACATGTGAAAGGGATCTAGGAGTCTTGGTGGATCACAAGCTGAATATGAGTCAGCATTGTGATGCGGCAGCCAAGAAAGCCAACTTGATTCTTGGTTGCATCAACAGGAGTATGGTGTCTAGATTGAGGAACCACTCTATTCTGCATTGGTTAGATCTCATTTGGAGTACTGTGTCCAGTTCTGGGCAGCTCAATTCAAGAAGGATACTGTTACTGTAGTTTCTAGCCTGGGCCTGTGGTATACTAGATATCATTTGATATCAATAATTTGGCCTTCACTACCCATTCCTCTCCATGTGCTTGTGAGGCCCCTGGAAAAGCACGCACACAGGCATGGCCGAAAATAGCTGAACTATTCAAAACAAATCCAGGCAGGCCAGTAATTGCTGGACTGCAGCTTCAGGAGACCTCCTGGCAAGTACCTTCTTAAGGTCACATTATGTATGCACACAGTTTACAAAAGATTCCCTGCCCCGAGCAGGCAGCTTGACGAGCCGAATACTCAGCTCTCAAGCACTCCGCGTTTGCATACCAGCCACTCTATTGACATCGCTGTCATAACTCAATCATGCAAAATACTGACCTTTCGGAGGCTTTGTCTCCAGCCCGAAACCCGTTGTATTCCCCGGGAATGGACTAGCCTACAGGCACATTTTCCCCTATAAGACCCCCTGATTCTGAGCACTTCTTCGGATAGCTCGGATCGCTCTGACTTCCATCCTGCCTTGCTGTTGCTCCGTTTGATGAGCCTTCCCCTCAGCTCCACGTGCTGAAAATCTCCACTTCTATGGACTTTTCTTCGGACTTTCCGGGCTTCAGGACAAGTGTAGTATTTCCTGTGCAAAACCTCCTCTTAAAATCCTCTATCCAACTCCTACCTTTCCTTCAATAGGTCTGTGTGAGTGTGTTGCATACATACATTTTGACTGTGTTTATCAAAAATAAAGAAAACAATTTAATTTACAATGGGTTTGCTCATTGACTTGGCCTGACATTGGGTTCAAGATCTTGCTAGGTTGCCCTGCCTCTTGTATTGCTTAGCTTGTGCTCTGCTAATTCCCATTCCCCATTGTGAGCACATTGAGGTGTCCCTCCCGGGACCCCAGAAATCAGGGTAACAATACTGACAAGCTGGAGCGTGTCCAGAGGAGGACAACCAAAATGGTGAAGGGTCTGGAAGCCATGAAGCCCTATGAGGAGCAGCTTAGGGAGCTGGGGATGTTTAGTCTGCAGAAGAGAAGGTTAAGAGGGGACATGATAGCCAGTTTAAATATTTGAAGGGATGCCATGTCAAGGAGGGAGCAGAAATGTTTTCTGCTGCTCCATAGACTAGGACAAGGAGCAATGGATTCAAACTATAGGAAAGGAGATTCCACCTGAACCTCAGGAAGAACTTCGTGACGGTCAGAGCTGTCTGGCAGTGGAATATGCTGCCTCAATGGAGTGTGGTGGAGTCTCCTTCTCTTGAGGTTTTTAAGCAGAGGCTGGATGGCCATCTGTTGGGAGTGCTTTGATGTGGGTTCCTGCATGGCAGAATGGGATTGGACTGGATTGCCCCAGGGGTCTCTTCCAACTCTATGATTCTATGACTCTATGATTCCATGAAACAGGGGTTTGACTCCCCGCTTGGCCTTGGAAACCCACTGGGTGATCTTGGTGCATCACATAGTCTCAGTCCCAGAAAACCCTGTGATAGGGTTCACCTTAGGGTCTCCATGAGTTGGCAATGACTTAAAGGCACACAACAATAACAACAGTCTCCAGTATAGTAGCAACAGTATTGGCTCTTTGTATAAAGAAAAATTCTGTGCTACCCAATGCTGACTGAAAACTGGAGACTGCTCCCTTTTGCAAAGAGGAACAAGCAACTGTCACTGAAACTCCCTCTTCTGCACAACCATTAGAGATAAAGGAGCTGTCTCCAGACAAGAAGAAACAGAAGCAGAGACTAAGGAGAGAGTTACTGCTTTAGGGGTGATTTATAGCCAGGAAGCTTGGGTTGGTGAAAAGGAGATTTCACTTCAAGGAGGAGAAAAGGGGGGATGAATTCACCTGGGACCACTATGCAAATTGAACAAAATCCATGTCAGTGGATAAGTAAATCCACTCTGGGTTTTAGTCTGAACTCTAAGGAAGCTATCCAAGGTGCTGAATATATATTTGGGTGGTTTCCACCTCAGTGGCAAAGTAAATCCACTCTGGGTTTTAGTCTAAACTTTAAAGATCCTGTCCAAGGTGCTGAACATATTTCAGTGGTTTCTATGTCACTGGGGAAGTACATCCACTTTGGGTTTGAATCTGAACTTTAAACAAGGTGCTGAACATATTTGGGGTTAGAGTCCAAACACCTTGGGTAGGTCCTTTCAAGTCTAGACTAAAACTGGGAATGGATTTGTTGCCCCATTAACCTGGAGGCCACCGGCCATTCCTGACTGTAGAATGTGAACCCCGCAAGCTTCTATATTCTTCTTTGAAAAAAAGAAAAGAGATTTGAATTCTTAATCCTGTGTAAATCCTGGAAATCATTAAACCCATCTTCCTATGTTTGCTTGGACCATTTATTCTGCTTCTGTAGTCACAGCAGGTCTCATCAGTTCTCTGACAACTGATCATTAACCGTGACAATAGGAAAGTAAATATTGGCTATGGACCGTCTTTAGATTGCAGGACTGCGGGCAGAGAAAGACTGGCTTCGATATCTTTTGAATCAATAACCAGCTGCTGAAAACCAGACCAAAGGGACTGAGCTGCATGGAACAATCTTTGCTCTACCGTGTGGCAACACTCGCTAAATTTCTCTCACACATTGCTGTGTATGGTTGCATTTAATTAGAAAAAAAAATGCTTTAGCAACACTGGAAAACAAGCAAGGTTTGTACACAGTGGCCCTGTGGAAAAGGAAATCGTAGTGTAAATAATACAGGAGGGATGTCAACCGACCGAGTATTGTGTCTGACAGTCACAGTCCCCTCAGCCTGGCCATCAAACAGCAGGGGGGAATATTTGACAGGGAAATGGACTCCACTACGCATGGATGGTGCTTCGGGGCTTTCATTCGGAGTATCGCTTTTGCATACTGATCCACGGTGAAAGAGGTCACTTTCAAAACTTCAGAACCTGCCCATAGCGGGAAAGTCCTTTGCTAGCCAGTGGGCCAAGTGGCCACCCATGGCCGCCTGGCAGAGAAAAAGCACAACGTTAAAGGCAGTGGAATTCGAGGTCTATAACCTATTTTACCTCTGGGCTCTCACAAACAGGTCAACACCCTTTGATCTCAGTACTGAAACCAGTGCAGAGCATTTATCCTTCCACAACATTCTTTGCTAGGATTGCCAGTTCTGGATCATCTCAGGCTCTGAGGTTTTCAGACCAAAACCTGAAATGAAGAGACAGAGCCTGGTGATATCATTAAGCATTATGCACTAAGAACCAACCACTCACAGGTTGTCATTCTCTCTGTTTCTCTCTCTCACACACAGGCCATTTCTGCACTAGACTGTTATAGTGTTATCATTCCACTTTCAACGTCCTGTGGAATTCTGGGGTTTGTAGTTTACTGAGGAAGCCAAAGAGCTCTCTGGCTGAGAATTCTCAAGGCCCCTCCCTAAACTGCAAACTCCAGGATTCCATAGGATGTTGAAAGTGGAATAATAGCACTATAACAGTCTAGTGTGGAAATGGCCACAAAGAGAATATATTTTCCTGTATGGAAATCCTAGCTAAAGGGTCTGATCCCAGATCAAGGTAAAATGAGGGGATTATTAGGGAATTAGATAGATGGGATAGGGAACATGTAACCCAGCTTATACCAGATGTCCATGCTTGGTTCAGGAAAGAAGGAGACACTATGGATCATATTGCAAACATTCATTGGAAAATGGAGCACACCCAAAAAATTCAGAAGTAAATCAGCCTGTGTTTTATAAATTACAGCAAAGCCTTTGACTGTGTAGATCATGAAAAACTATGGATTGTT
Source organism: Iguana delicatissima (assembly GCA_948472985.1). Lineage (NCBI taxonomy): Eukaryota > Metazoa > Chordata > Lepidosauria > Squamata > Iguanidae > Iguana > Iguana delicatissima. The sequence continues at coordinate 1,754,915 of CAOKZL010000061.1, forward strand.
GTTAAAGAAATGAGAGTGACACAACATTTAACTGACAACAGAAATAACATCTGAGACAAAATGTAAGCCCGTGACCCAAATATAGTAACTTTTCTTCTCTTGTGTGATTTTTTAAAACAGCTTTGTCTAACGAAGAAGCCAGTGAAGCTCCGAAACCTTGCATGATGTATTTTCTGCATTGTGGTTGGCCGATAAAGGTAGCACTCCTTTGTGGATTTTGGATTTTGTGTAACGAATGTAGCTTAATGGGCCTTTCTGCACTACACTGTTAAACTGCTGTTATTCCACTTTTGACCTCCTATGGAATCCTGGGGTTTGCAGTTTAGGGAGGGGCGTTTAGGATTCTCAACCAGAGAGCTCTTTGGCCTCAGGAAACTACAAGCCCTAGAATTCCACAAGACGTTGAAAGTGGAATAATAGTACTATAATATAGTACTATAGTGCGGAAAGTCCTCTGGCAAGCTTTTTTAATGGTTTACGAGAACACAGGAAAGGCGTTCTATTCTGCATGTATCCGAGGGCATGTGACTCTTTCCCAGGAATGAATAGAAGAATGTAAAATTCTCTGTTTGCCATAGACATACCTGTCATTTTTTAATCCCCTGGGGAAAACGCTCTCAGCGGCTCTTGGAATGCATTCAGGTCCACTGTCTCAAACAGCAGGAGTTCACTTCGGCAGTATCTCCAGTTATTATAGCCCCTTCACAGCAAGCAAATACAGAAACATTAGAGTGAGCAGGAATAATTTATTATCCACTGAATTGACAGTGTGGACGTGAACAGGGCCCAGCCACCATGACCAGTAGGTTTTTTTTTAAAAAAAGTACATTTCTGTGATCTGTGATAATAAATAACTGCTATTAGAGAAGAGAATATAGCCTGTATGTGTACCCTACGGGCAGCTTTTTACCATAAGAACTTGTGTCATAGAATTTAGGCTATTGTGGAGAGTTGCAATCCTATTTAAAAGCTGAAAAAGCCAGTGCTATTCTAGGCTGTATCAACAGGGGAATAGTGTCAAGATGAAGGGGAGTAATAATGCCAGTGTATTCTGCTTTGGTCAGACCCCACCTGGAATACTGTGTCCAGTTCTGAAGGACATTGACCAGCTGGAACGTGTCCGAAGGATGGCAACCAAAACGGAGAAAGGCCTGGAAACCGTGCCCTTTGGCGAGCAGCTTGGGGAGCTGGGTAGGTTTAGCCCAGTGAAGGTTTTATTCCAGCAGGCTTTTAAAAGATTTTAAAGAATGAGCTGACAGTGCTGCACAGTTTTACAGGGAGCTGCTTTAATTTTTATTATCATTTAATTGCATTTTCTTTTTTAAAGCATAGTTTTCAATTATTTTAATGTTCATTTTTTGGATGTTTTTAGCTGCGTTGTTGTTGTTGAATTGTAATTTGCCTCGAGTCTCAATTTTGAGAGGAATTTGGGACAGAAAAAACAATTTCTTTCTTCTCCTCCTCCTCCTTTTCATCTTCTTCTTCTTTTCTTCTTCTTCCCCCCATTATGATGGTAGGATGCTCCCTTTCCTTTTGGCAATAACAAGCTGGCCTTCTAGTGCATGACAGGCCAACATTCAACAGGTATAGTATATCATTTGCAGATGACACCAAATTGGGAGGGGTTGCTAATAAGCCTGATGACAGGATCAAAATTCAAAAGGACCTGGGCAGATTGGAGAGCTGGGCCAAGGCTAACAAAATGAACTTCAACAGAGAGAAATGTAAGGTCCTACGCTTAGGCAGAAAAAATGGTATGCAGAAATATAGGATGGGGGACACGTGGCTGGCTAACAGTACGTGTGAAAGGGATCTAGGAGTCTTCATAGACCACAAGCTGAACATGAGTCAGCAGTGTGATGCGGCAGCTAAGAAGGCCAACGCAATTCTTGGTTGCATCAATAGGAGTATGGTGTCTAGATCGAGGGAGGTATTGGTACCACTCTATTCTGCATTGGTTAGACCTCATCTTGAATACTGTGTCCAGTTCTGGGCACCCCAATTCAAGAAGGATACGGATAAGCTGGAGCAGGTCCAGAGGAGGGCGACCAAAATGGTGAGGGGCCTGGAAGCCATGCCCTATGAGGACAGACTTAGAGAGCTGGGTATGTTTAGTCTGCAGAAGAGAAGGTTGAGAGGGGACATGATAGCCATGTTTAAATATTTGAAGGGATGTCATGTCGAGGAGGGAGTGGGCTTGTTTTCTCCTGCTCTTGAGACCAGGACAAGGAGCAATGGATGCAAGCTGCAGGAGGGGAGATTCCGCCTGAACCTCAGGAGGAATTTCCTGACGGTCAGGGCTGTCCGGCAGTGGAGTGTGCTGCCACGGAGTGTGGTGGAGTCTCCTTCTTTGGAGGTTTCTAAGCGGAGGCTGGATGGCCACTTGTCGGGAGTGCTTTGAGGGTTTTCCTGCATGGCAGGGGTTGGACTGGATGGCCCTTGTGGTCTCTTCCAACTCTACATTTCTATGATTCTATTCTATGATTCTATGATCATACACGCACACACACACATGAAATTATGGCAATAAAGAGTAACAAAAGATAAACATTGCAAAAATATCCTAAACATTAGGGGTTTACTAAAATTCACTAACATTCTTGTTCCCACCTCTTATCACCTTCTTCTTACATTCCATTCTTTAACTCCCCCCCCACCACTCAGGCTTAATTTAACTTTATATTTTCTTCTAATATATAAATCAGATTATCTCTGTCTAAAATATAATCCTTCCTTCCTTCCTCCCTTCCTTCCTCCCTCCCTCCCTCCCTCCCTCCCTTCCTTCCTTCCTTCCTTTCTTCGCTATAGATTTTTTAATACATTCTACTATTGTAACCAGTTTTGATCCTAAACGGTAAACTCATTTAACTCCAATCAACAGCAAAGAAAACTTCATCATTTAGGTCAGGGGTGTCAAGCTCAATTTCATCCACATCAGCATTATGATTGCCCTCATAGGACCGGTTGTATCTGTAAGACTATATAAATGTATCTACTCTTTAATCATATTAAATAATTGCCTCTGCATTCGATTATTACTGGTTTTTAGATTGCCTTCCCTCTGCATCAACTTTTCTTTTCTTGGACATTTTGGGGCTATTTGATTGTAGTTTATGGTCCCTATACTTCTATAAAGTGACATAGAATTGGTCAGTGTATCCAAACTCTGCCACTTTCTGCTCCCCAGACCCTCTCTGTGCCTCTTTCTGCCCCTCCGTGGCTCTTTCTGCCTCCCTGCCCCTCTCTGTCTGTACCTGGTGAGCCCGATCCCCACATTGTGGGCCCCTGGCTGCTGGTATTCTGAAGAGGGACCCAGCAGCCAGCACTCATGATCTACTTCTACTCTTGACTGCTCCTCTCTCCAACTCTTGTGAGCCATGTGGAACGTTGCCATGGTAACCCGTGGCAACACTCCGATGGTAAGACTTGGACAGAGGAGCAGTCAGAAGTAGAAGTAGATTATGAGTGCTGGCTGCTGGGCCCCTCTTCAGAACACTGGCAAATGGGGACCCACAGTGGGAGGATCGGGCTCTCCAGGTGGAGGGAGTGCCACAGCTGCGGGATAGGAGCAAGGGCCACGTGAAATGGCCTGGTGGGCCGGATTTGGCCCGCGGGCCTTGTGTTTGACACATGTGATTTAAGTCATTGTCATGTGTATAGCTTTTATAAGTGTTAGGTTTGTTAGTGTTTTATTGTTTATACTTTTACTGTATTAGATTTGTTCTTTAGGATGTATAATTCATTGTTGTTGTTTTTGTCTATTTTATGTTGTTCGTTTTATTGTTTAAATAAAAAAAAACTAAAAAAAGAGATTACTCTCTTAATCTGAAAAGCTTGCCACCACTAAGTTTCCTCATCTGCCCTTTAGGTAGATAATTAGCGGGTCCCAAGGTTTTACAAAGTCATTCAGAGGGTTTCCTCTTAATCATGTTGTTAGCTTACCCATTTGCTCTAAATCATAAAAGTACAGTATATCCTTTTGTTGGCAGTGAGCAAGAGGACTCTGCTCTTTCAATTTGGAAATGCTGGGCAGCATTTCCATATGAAAAACTGTGGCTTTCAATCTTTACCGGCCCGCTGCCTGGATTTTTTTTAAAAAAATTAACTACTGTGCAACAAGGGCAGAGGGAGGAAGCCCTACATAGAACAGTAACGTTGGGCATGATGCTCGACAAAAAAGGCATTGACGTGGGAGGGCGCCCATGTCCTCTGGATGATGCCAGATGATTCACGAGGCACTTCTGAAAATGAATTCTTTGGAAAAGAAATTAAAAGGCATCAGCCGGATAGATTGCGTCAGGCTGCCTGGCTGAAGTGCCACTTCAAATTGCCTCTTTTTTTTTTGTTGTTTTCTAAATCCAGTTTATTTTGGGCTCTGCAGAAACAAACCCACATTACCAATGGCTGCTGTGGAGGAATTTCCGACTTAGCCGCCTGACTGTGTTGTAACAATAAATCGCTCAAAACCAGCTAAATATCACTGTCTGGGAGGCCGGGCAGACCGTTTTAAGCCTGCAGCCAGTCGGTTCTGAGTTGAGGTGGCCCGACTATAATGAGGGTGGCAGCCAGCACAGCGAAATGAAAAGTAGGCGAGGTGTGATACTTGTAAATACATTATTAAAGAGGTTCCACATCCTCTACCGGGAAATAAAGAGGCCGGCAGGCAAGCAGGGCATGCCCTAACCTGGGGATATCAATGGATAGTCTGTCCTTGCCTTTGGAAGAAAGGCCGGAGGGGTGTTGGAGCGGTTGAGGCTCCATCCCCTTGCCTCCCTCCACTATTGCGACAGGCCTGGACGAGGGTTCCAGAAACACACAAGAGCATCACTTCATAATGGATTAAATTAAACGGGCAGGGGAGAATAACATGGAGAAGCTGTTTAAAACATGGAACATTCTGCTGTAAAGAGAGCCAATGTGCCACAAGCTCAGAGCAATTGCCCTCTGTGTGGATCCCGACTTCCAGTTCCTAAAACGGTCATCCCTCCACATTCGCTAGGGTTAGGGGCACAGGACCCCCATGAAAATGGAAAAACCGTGAATAACTCTGGGCCCTCCGAAACCATATTTAACACACAAAAAAGTATGATCACCACGTTCAACCCACCGTGGATTCCTTTGAGGCATCAGGGTTCCTTCATAAGGCAGAAGTGGGTGGCCGGTGGGGCTTCCTGCCACCTCCACTGCTGCCCCACACCATTTTGAAGAGAGACTTACAAACCTCATTCACAATTTCTCAGTCTCACAAGGCTTGCAGTCCCTATTAAAAATGGCCTAGGGAGGCAGCAGAGGGGACAACAAATAATCTGTAAATAATCAAATCCGCAAAAGTGAAACCTGCAAATGCAGTAAGAATAACCCTTTTCCAAAATGCTTCGGACCAGAGGTGTTTTGGATTTCAAATTCCCCCAGATTTTGGAATATTTGCACATACATAATGAGATTATATACCATTTCTTTGATGTGGGGTCCGTTCTTTTGCTCGTTCTTCTCCTCTTGACTTCTTCCTATAGTATAGGGAATTATGGAGGCTGCAACTTGTCTACAATCAGCACTCCACGTTCACTAAGGTTAGGGATGCAGGACCCCCACAAAAGTGCAAAAATCACAAGTATCAAAATGTGTGTGCGTGTGTGTGTGTGTGGGGGGGAAGTGGGCTGAGGCATGGTGAGGAGAATGGGCACCCCGGGTCATACTAGCTCAGGGCAAGGAGATGGAAAGGGGTAGGTTGGTACAGTGATCCAGTATTCTCTCTCTCTTGCCCATCTCCCCTGGGTATGGCAGGGGCCTCGTGTGTGGTGCTAAGAAATTGGGCTGCAAGCTATCCATAGCTGGCTAGGCAGCAGCTGATGGAGAAGGAAGAGGATCAGAGGCAGGTTTTTAAAGGTCTGCATGACCTGATTGGAGCTGCTGAGAGGGAGTTCCCCTGGAAAAGGGGCTCCTGAAGTGGGGAGGGGGGACAGGAGTCAGAGAAACTTGCAAATAATCTGTGAAAGGGAAGCCTGAAAATGTGGAGGACTAACTGTATAGCTTTTAAAGTGGGCAATGAAGACACTGCAATAGTTAAAAGATTTGCTATCCCTTGGCTCAGTCATTAACCAAAAGGGAAATGGTAAACCAAAAGATTAAGATTTGAAAGGACAGCTAAGAAGGAACTAGGTGAGAGTATCAACTGCAAACATGTTATCATTGAATACCAAAGTCAGGATCATCAGTACCATAGCATTGCCAGTTCCTAGGAATGGATCTGAAAGCTGGACAGTGAGGAAAGCTGACAAGAAATGTGGTGCTGGAGGAGAGTTCTATGAATAACATCCGCTGTCAGAAAGACAAATGAATGGGTCTGATGCTATGGGAGGTTGACAGTGGAATAATCACACTATAACAGTGTAGTGTGGAAATGGCCATAGTGTCTTGGAAATAATCACATTGGGTTTAAAATATATTGAGGGTGGCAGCTGCCCTTCTTACCTGGCGTCTTAATGTCTCTTCCCTGCCTCGGCTTTAATGCTGGAACTAAATTTGCACCACTCTACATTTTGAGCGACCAGCCATTCACAGGGAACAATTACAGTGAGCTACTTGGCCCATTTAAATGGCTGCCCCAACAATGATGAGAGATTTCCTTCTGTTCTTTTGCAAGCAACTTGAAAACCATTTCTGCTTTCTCTGGGTCGGAGACCCAGCTTCTAACAAAATGAAGCAAGCCGTCAAATGGGATACAGCTGGCCCAGTTGCTGTGCCCAAAATAACTTGATGGGCTGCAGGCCTTGGACCAGGACAATCGGGTTACAGTAATTCTTTGTCAAATTTGGAGCAATCGCTTTCCTAAATCTAATGGTTGCTGCAGCAACTAGGGTTGCCAGATTGCAAGGCTCTGCCTGAAGCCTCAGAAATTCTCTGTAATGTTTTCCCAGGTCTCCTGGTGGGGAGACAAACCCCAGGCCTAGCGGTACAGGAGAGGAAAGAGATAAATTTTTAAAGCCAGGACATTCTCTCTAGCCATGCCGATCTGGCCCCAGGTCTTAACTTGTTTTTGTAAGCTTTGCTTTGTGCAGAAAAGCGCAACATTTCCCAGCTCTGCTTTTCACTCTTTTCCAAAAACCGTTTTTAACAACACATTGGAATTGTAGTTCAGCTGAAGAAAATTTCCTCAGCAAACTATGTATAAACTCTGATTTTAATGGGTTTCTCCCATTAATCGATGCTCCTCACTGGCTACATCTTCCTTAAAAAAAAAAAAAGGTCAGATTACAGAATCCTCCCTCAACCCCCAAATAATAACGATCAAGATAATAATCACAGAGAGGGGGCATTGGTGATGATAATGATGATGATGATGACAAGGATGAAGATGTTGATGGATGATAGATACAGCAGTAGGTTTATGATATGGCAGTAGAGACTACCAAGGCAATATTATCTACACACGTCTATTCAGAATTAAGACCTTTTGAATGTAATAGCACTTACAGTTTTAAAATATACACAGTCTAACACATCCAAGCCATGGTTTTAAGGGTTTTAGGCAGGAGCAAAGTAAAACTGCTGGAGAGATAAAGAAGGGGGAAGGAGAGGGAGGATGATGAGCATAGCTAAGTGAAGTAGAAGCAGAAGGAGAAAGAGAAGGAGGGCGAGAGAGAGAAGGAGAGAGATGGAGAAGGAAAGAGAAGGAAAAACGAAAAAACGAAATGTACAGATATAAGATGGGTGACACCTGGTTTGACCGCAGTACATGTGAAAAGGACCTAGGAGTCTTACTAGACCGCAAGCTGAACATGAGTCACCAGTGTCATGCAGCAGCTAAAAAGGCCAATGCAATTCTAGGCTGCATCAATAAAAGTATAGTGTCTAGGTCAAGGGGAGTGACGGTACCATTTTATTCTGCTTTGGGCAGACCCTACCTGGAATACTGTGCCCACTTTTGGGCACCAAGTTGAGGAAGGATATTGACAAGCTGGAACACGTATGGAGGAGGCAAGCAAAATAGCAGAAGGTCTGAGGAGAGGCTTAGGTTGCTGGGTATGTTTAGCCTGGAGAAAAGAAGGCTAAGAGGTGACATGATAGCTATGTTTAAATATTTCAAGGGATGTCATACGGATACACTTACAGTCCCTGCAAATCATCTCAGTTTCCTGCATCTAGCCAGGTCTATCTCCAACAGAACCATTCATTGCCTGACAACCTTTTCTTACGTCTTGTGAGGCCCAGATCCAAAGAGTCTAATATGAGCTTTGGGGAAATCTCGTTACAGCAGAAGAAGATATTTAGCTCATTCTCTGCAATGAACATGCAACTTTTGTTTGCAGCAGCATGAAATGATCAAGTGTAGGGGGAAGCGTTCCATAAAGGTCGTAACCTAAAGATCCAAGAAACATCTACCCTGTTCTATCAGAAATATTTATTTTTTCTAGTGGAGACAAAACACGCTGAAGAAAGTTAATCTAGTATGTCGAGACAATTTGGTTTTGCAGTATATTATCTGATAATTATTCTTGATCTTCTGAACGTCAGTTGCATTACTGACATTAATGGGCTGAGGGCCAAAACTAGATGTTAGAAAGGAAATGCATGGCATGAACAGTCTCCTGCTGTTTGTTCATGAAAAGCAACTCTTGGAAACTATCTGTTGAGAGACTCAGGCAATTTCTGGCTGGCCCCTCCCGAAACTGCAAACCCCAGGATTCCATAGGATGTTGAAAGTGGAATAATAGCGCTATAACAGTCTAGTGCGGAAATGGTGCCCAACTGGTGTAGCGATTTCAGGGTTTGATTGTGACCCTGGAGACTCTGGTGGCGCAGTGGTTAAATGCCGGTACTGCAGCCACAAGGTTGTGAGTTCGATCCTGCCGGGCTCCAGGTTGACTCAGCCTTCCATCCTTCTGTAGGTTGGTAAAATGAGTACCCAGCTTGTTGGGGCCAATTAGCTAAATTCATCATAAGCCACTTAAAGAGCACTTAGCTGTTAAGCAGTTTAGAAATACACATGCTATTGCTATTACTATTGGAGACCAAGGTTCGAGTCCCCGCTCAACCATGGAAATCCACTGGGTGACCTTGGGTGTGTCACACACTCTCGGCCCCGAAAACTCCATGACAAGTTTGCTTTAGGGTTGCCATAAGTCAGAAATGACAACAATAACATAACAATTATAAATAAAAATAAATAATAAAATAACCACAACAATTAATTGAGAAGATTTTTTAAAAAACACCCAAGGAGACAGAGGACATTTCCACACTACACTGTTATAGTGCTATTATTCCACTTTTGCCATCCAATGGAATCTTGGGGTTTGCAGTTTAGGGAGGGACATTTAGGATTCTCAGCCAGAGGACTCTTTGGCCTCAGGAAGCTATAAACCCCAGAATTCCACAGAATGTTGAAAGCGGAATAACAGCACCATAACAGCGTAGTGTGGAAATGGCCAGAGTCTGCTTGATCCTTTTCCATGCAGCCACCTCCCTGCTCTCAAAGCAGCGCCCCAGCTCCTTTTCCAAAATGGAAGAAAAGATACAGGGGACCATCAATTTTTCCATGAGGAGAGGAATCAAAGATGGAAAAATTAACCGGGGAGGTGTGAACAGAAAAAGAACGAAGTATTAAGCACCCCTTCAACCACTTTTCTTCCTGTGGCTGTTTTTCATCAACAAACCTACAGTCAAGGGCTGTTCACACATCTTTTGTCCAATGACTACGGCAGGGATTTGTGTCAATGGAAGCTGCTCTGAGCCGGAAAAAATAACAAAAAGAAGGGAAGAAAATACGTTCGAGAAGTGACAAATGAACTTGAGGGGGTGGAGAAAGAGCGAGCTGCGAGATACATAAAGGGAATGGAAAGCGGATTGGAAACATCTCAAGGTTACAGTGGAGACAGGACAGAGAGATTGATGGCGAGCAACCCACAGTGGTTCCCAGGCCTTTGAAAAGATCAGCAAACGTCATATTTTTCTCCCAATTAGATGGACACGCATTTGGCAGCTGCGCAGGACGGTCGACAGAGAAACTCTTGAAAGCCGTTGAGCATTTTCCAACATATCTATTTAGCATTTTGACAACAGCGTCATGGTCCGGCTGAACCTGGCATGATGGAGCAGACCACATCCTCTGGCTATTTAGAATGAGAATCACTGTGGAATAGGAGCCATTTCAGTTAATTGGCCTCACATCCCACATCAAGCAGCCTTCCAGATCTGCTTGGCTGCCCATCCTCAGGGAACATGTTTGCTTTTAATTAAAGTTGTCATCTACTTCGAGATGGGCTTAATCAATTAGCTGTCTGGCTTTTAACAGATTAATCAATAATATTTAAATGCATTTTAAATATCGCACAAAGAGAGAGGCACATTTATGAAGTCTGTCTCCATGGATTTCTTCCCCTTGGATTTCTGGTGTTCACCTCTGGTCTTTTGCCTAGTTTCACTGTTGTTGTTCCTTAATAGGACAAAATCTGGCCTCGCTCCACTACAAAATGCACATTTAAAAAAACAAACCCAAACCTGTACCTACTGTTTGACTGTATTCCCCCATCCAGACTACAGTAGATTTAAGCATTTTTCTACACACGGTTTTCAAATACGAACTCCTTTGTTTCGCAAACGTCCACAGCCATGCATCCATGTGAGATTCCTGGGTACAAACTGCATCCAACTCATGCATGGTCTGGGGCCATTTCTGCACTAGACTGTTAATAGTGCTACGATTCCACTTTCAACATCCTATGGAATCCTGGGGTTTGCAGTTCGGGAGGGGTCGGCTGGCCCCTCCCAAAACTCCAAACCCCAGGATTCCATAGGATGTTGAAAGTGGAATCGTAGCGCTATTAACAGTCTAGTGAGGAAATGGCCTGGAAACTGCAGGTTGCGGCAAAGCCTGCTAATAACAGTCTGAAATTGGGTTAATCACACATCTCTAATGGCATTGGCAAGGTCCATGTGGCAAAGGCTGGTCATCTGTGTGGTGTCCTATGCTCCAATCGGCAAGTGTTCCAGGAAGCAGAAAGTTGGAATGTGAGAGATGTCAGGTAATCAAGACAGTCCAGGTCAGGCACAGATTATCCAGGATGAAGGGAGAAGCAAAAGGGTGGTCATCAGTTGGTCCAGAAGCTGCACAGCAAGTCAGTAGTCCAAATAAACAAAGCCAGCAAGGAGTAAAACAGAGTCATAAATCGTAGCCAGTCCAAGGTCCAAAGATCACGAATGCTGAAGAATATTGCCAGTCATCAATATAGTTGGTTGTAAGCCAAAAAAGCTGCCACTGAACTGCTGGAATATTTATAGCCAGCTGTCTCAAGACACCAGGTGCTTCATTAGTCAGCGCCTCCTACTTAAGTGAATCCAGGACCAATGTAACTTCTCCTTATCAGACTACATTGTTATACTGCTATTATTTCACATTAACTGCCATGGCAATATCATATAGAATCTTGGGATTTGCAGTTTAAGAGAAGCATTTAGAATTCTCAGCCAGAGAACTCCAGCGCCTCACCAAACTACAAACCCCAGAATTCCACAGGGTGCAGCCAGTGCAGCAAAAGTGGAATAATAGCACTGTAATAGTGTAATGTGATAAGGCCTCAAGTTTGATTTCTTTCTCTGCTAGTTACTGTGTGTTGGATGGCCTGGGCTGGTTATTGTTCACTTTCTGCTTAGTGCCTTTAGATACTCTATTTGCAAGATCCACTAAAATCTCTCTCCTTTCTCAATAGTCTCAGACTGTGTACTTTCGATCTAGGTGAACTTTAGGTCCCATGACACACATAGATCTGTTGCTCGTCCTCTTTCTGCGATTCCTTACCTTGTAAATAGCTCATTATGTCTAATAGTAGGGCTGGCCCTGGCCACAAGGCACTCATAACCACATAATTTGATTTGATTTGATTGACATGCACCCAAAAGACACACATTTTTACCGGACAGGGACAATTTCAATTACTCCTCTGTCATCCCAGTGTTTCAGCTGCTTTTTCAAATGTCCCAGTTTCTCTCTCCTCCTCCTGCTTCCAATCCCCTTTGCCAGTCACTGTTAACTGAGTTCAAAGTGCAAAAGAAGTTTGCAATTGATTAACTCAGAGAGGAAATAGGAGAGGAGTAGATTGAATCCTGCTTTTGGTTTCATCTGTGAATTATTGGAGGCTGCAAAAAGATCCTGTGATTCTGTTGTTAAGGTTAAAAGTACAAAGCTCAGGCACAATCTGGGTTGGTTGGCTTCTTTCTTCCTAAGCACATTATTCTGATTTACTTTATTTTGTCTACATTACCAAATTGCCAGTTTATGGTATAGCCAGGTGGTGGAGAATTGCAAGCCTTATAACAATTTCCATGTTTCACTGCTCAGCGCTGCATTTTTTTTATGTACTTCATTATCCCTGTTGTAAAACTGCAAACAATTCTTCTAATTTTTATTTCAGTGGCAAACGTACCACAATCGGTCAAGAAACAAAGCCGAGTTGTTAAAACGGCTCTCTGGCCTTACTTTCCCTATCATCCTCATTGAACGGGGAAAAAAAAACATTTTAATTAAGGAGCTATCTTCATTCTGCTATAAAACTTTTATGGCCTATTTGTAAAGAGAATTGAAAGGGACATTCTGAACAAGAAAAAGGATGTGTGTGTTTTCCCTTTTTAAAAGGCAAAATGTTTTACGGGGTATAGGATTACATGTCTCCCTCGGGCGTAAGTGGGTTACAAGCGCCATAAAGAGAAAGTCACAAGCCTCCTGGCCTAAAAACAAATCCTGGAACCATAAAGCTGAAAGGTACTCCAGAAGGTCATCCAGTCCAACCCTCTGCCAGGACCAGAATCCACAACTTTTTTTTAAAAAAGGAATCCCTCGAAGAAGAAAAAAATTATCTGGAATAATTATATCACAGTGGTCCCTTCCTATCCATGGTTTTGCTTCCTGCAGTTTCAGTTACCTGCGGTCAACGTTTTCCCTCACAGACTCACCTTTCTCCCTCCCACCTTTTTCCCTGATCTGTCCCCTGGCGTCTGGGCAACGGCATCCACGTGGCCTGCTTCAGGTCCTGCCATCCACACCTTTCCTGCCCCGTACTTTAACCACCTGCCAGAGGTGTATCTAGGGTGGGGCAGGTAGGGTACATGCCCTGGGCGCCAATGCCGGAGTTGGGGTGCAAAAAAGCTGTGCATGTAGGGGTGAGGGTAGGGGTAAGAAGGTAGAGGCACAACTCCCAGGGTGCTGTTTACGCTAGATACGCCACTGCCACCTGCCCCCCACCAACACCAGCACAGGAAACAGTTCTGGTATCACTGGAAGCAGCCCTCTAGCTTCACAGGGACCTCAGAGAGCCTTCATAGCAGTATGGAGCCTCTCTACGGTCCCTGCAAAGGTGGAAGGCAACTTCCAGTGACACTGTGGGGTTCGGTACTATCCGTGGTTTCAGGCTTTCATGGGGGGGTGTCTCAGAATGTATCCCCTGAAAGTGAGGGGAAAGACAACTATATCATCAAATGATTTGAAAAGGAGGATGACAATGCTGCCAAATTCTTGCCAGAAATGAGGACTTTGCATGAATAAAATATGTGGATCAAGAAAACGTGGCTGATTTAACCACAGCCAGCCAGAAAAACAGCAACTTTCCACCAGTCAGGCTAGAAGTTTTCGTGCTGCCTGGGGAAATTCTACAAGCCATGGTCCAAAAGACTAACTTTTCCAAACCGTGGTTTGGGCTGGCCTGCATTCCCAGTCTCTTGCTCTAGGGGGGCTTGAGTGAGTAACTCCTGAACTTTTGGGAAAAGAACTGACACCCCTTCAAATATTTAAACAGGGCTCTCATGTCACCTCTGAACCTTCTCTTCTTCTCCAGGCTAAATCTACCCAGCTCCCTAAGCCATTCCTCCTACAGCATGGTCTCCAGGCCTTCTGTCATTCGCCTTCCTCTGGACACATTCCAGCTAGTCAACCTCCTTCTTGAGTGGTGGTGCCCAGAGCTGGACACAATCTTCCAGGTGAGGTCTGACCAAAGCAGAATAGAGTACTCCTATTATTTCCCTCAGCCTTCCTTCCCCTGATGCAGCGGGGAAGGAAAGTGGCAGCAGGAGCTGCTGGGAAGAAGTCCCTCCGTCTTTCACGGGCTCCTGGAAAGGCAGGAAAAGCCAGACAATTAGGGAGCTGACGATCTGGCTGCTTGGAGGGAAGAGTTTCAGTCCAACCCCACTGAAGTAGGCTTCTATCTGGTCCACCTGAAGAGGTTAAATTTGGTTTCATGGGAGGAGCTCCATCATTCCTTCTGGAAGTGGCTTTCCCACACACCTGCCACATTGGAGGGTTACCTTTTGGTATTCCATATATATCTTTGTCACAGCTGAGGATGCCCGGAGAAAGGGTGTCAGCTGAGAAGAAAGAGGCAGAAAGATGCATACTCTGTAACTGTCCTGGTTTGGCAGGGGCAGTTCTAGTTAATACTCTGTTGTCCCACTTTTACAATCAATTTTAAGACGCCCCAGTTTCTTTCTCCTCCTCCCACTTTCCCCCTTTCTCCTCAGCTTGCTTCAGTTGCTGCAAACTGAGTCCCTTTCCACATTACACTGTTGTAGCACTATTATTTCAACCTTCTGTGGAATTTTGGAGTTTGGAGTTTCCCGAGGCCAGAGAGTTCTCTGGCTGAGAATTCTAAAGGCTCCTCCCTAAACTTCAAACCCCAGGATTCCATAGGATGTTGGAAGTGGAATAATAGCTCTATAACAGTGTAGTGCAGAAATGGCCTGTGTTCAAGGTGCAAAACTGGTTTGCGTGCAATTAACTCAGTAGCAGGGAGGAGAGAAGAGGGGCAGAATCTTGTCCTTTCCAGTAAGTTCAGGCACAAGCAAACTTCTGCAGCTTCTCCTAGCTTTTCTGTTCTTTTTCTCAAATAATTTTTGCCATCTTGACCACGCTCTGATGTTGCTTGGCCACATGTGTCCTAGTTTTCCTCTGTGAAATGTCGGAGAGTATGGAAAACGTCTTGTGTGACTCAGTGCTGTGACAACTCATCATTCATTTGAAGCCACTTGGCAAAAACACAAGATCCCACGCATGCGTTAAAACAAAAACAAAAAAAATCCCAAACCTAATCCTACTGCTAAAGAGCATCTCTTGAATGAAGGGGGCACAGGAATTTTCTCTGCGTAGGCAGGTGCAGGAGTACTAAAAGAACACCACACAACTGCACTTATGAATCACAGAATTCTGCTTACGGTACAACATCCATCCATTCAATTCCATAGCTCTCTTGAAAATAAACCTGGTTCTCACAGCTTTGCAGTGCTGTGGAATGTTTTGGGCTTCAACAAGTTCATTTCCAGGAGCCCTTCCACACTGCACAATTAAAGCACTTTGATGCCATTTTAACTGCTATTGTCCAACCTTATGGGATCCTGTAAGCTGTAATTTCCTGAGGAATTTAGAATTTTCTGCTAGTGAGTTCTAGTGCCGCAGCAAACTGTAACATCTAGGATTCCACAGGATGCACTCACAGCAACTAAAGTGGAATCAAAGTGCTACGATTGTGGAGTGCGTGGAAAGTGTTTCAGCACAGAAGTTCTCTATGCAAGCTTGAGCAAGATTTCAAGTCCTGGGTGGCTGGTAGCTTCCATATCAATGGGCCAGTGAACTCACTCTAGGTTTTAACCCAAACTAGGGAGGGGAAAAGGAGAAACAGAGAAAACATGAAGACCGGATTCACAGCCCCACTGACATGGAAGCCACCAGCTGTCATGGCTCAGTGTAGAGAGGCATATATTTGTAATTATTATTTCCTACAAGTACAACTATTTCGAACAGTTCTATGCCTTCCGTGAGAGATTCTTTGAAACTGGGCAATTGGGACTTAACTCTGCAAAAGAAAAATATAAATATTTTTTCACATAAAAATAGGATTCCCTGGATGAAAAAAGTGGGTAAAGAAAACTATTTTCCTGTACAAAAACTGGTGCCCTGGGCAGAAAATTGTGTTTTTCTACACTTGAAAAAAAGGCCCCCATTTGTCTGACCGAGGATTAATTTTGCACAGAAATAGCCTGGACAGCAAGAAATCTTGCTGCCTCTTGATTTTTTTGGTGAGATTTCCACACCGTTGCAAAACCCTCTCTTTGTAAAGGATTAGAAAATGGATGAATATTCTTCACAGCTGTAAGCTTAACGTACATACGTATATAAGCTGTTTTTAACCCTAACCTGAAAGTCTGTTGTAACACTAAAAATGTCACATTGATATGAGATGAGTGATCCATGTTATCAAATTTGCTTGGCTTAGGTCACAGTCTTTGTTCCTATAGTGAGTTTTTTTTCCTTTCTGTTTATATAACTTCTATTTTTATATATGTTTTATTTAGACAACCAAAAAACTCCCACATATCCTGTAGAATAAAACAGTGTAAAAAAGAGGGGGGGGGAAATAAAGCAACACATTACGAAACATTCAAACATTAACAAAACACAAACATATGAAGAGAAGGGGGAAAATATCTTACTAAAAATATATATATAAACATAAAATACTCTGTCATTAACTTCTCACCCTCTCATCATGGTTGTCGTCAACTTCTGTTTTCTTACTGTATTTACTAAGGTAGTTTAGCATCAGTAATTTAGATAACAGTTATCAAATATATGCAATATGTAAAAGAAAAAAACTTAGGGGAAAACGTAGTCCTACTAAAAGTGTTCTAAATGTAACTTCAATCTAATCCTCATATAATTTGCTGCCTTCAGTCCATAATAAAAATGGCATAACCCTCTCCCAGCACTTTTTAAATTCATTAATAGATTAATATATCTCTTAATAAAGTGGTCAATTTGTCCATCTCTGCCCTATCTAAAAGTTTCAAAACTCATAATAATAGCAATACTTTCTAAGCTGGCTTCTGGATAGATGAACTGACACATGTACATGTTAAGCAGATCAGTTTCTCTCTTTTTGAAAAACAGCATCTAAGTGGCTGCTCTACACAATGCATTTGGGGCATTGGAATCCAGTCACTACTAGATTCTTAAAGATTAGTGCTCTTCCTCTTGATCGTGACACTGCCAGGATCCTCGTCAGGTCAACCAGAAACCATTGCCAGAAACAATCCAAGAAATATGGTTTAAGTGGGAGTTAGGAAAACAGCTGGCTTTAGGAAGGAGAATAGTCACCCTTGTGGTTCTTTTATTTTTGTTTTTTCCCCCCTAAAAAACATGTCCCAGTGAAAGCTGTATAGAGGCCATTATTTGTCTTTCCACATTTATGGGTTCTGTTTCTACTTGGCAGGACAAGATGACATCAGGACTTTGCAAAAGCCCTTGCTTGATGTGTCCAGCCTGACCACAACATTACAATGATTAGGCTGCAGTCCTGTACGTGCTGAACTAGGAATAAAATCTTCTTTAAAGTAGGACCATAGAGCTGGGGGCAATCTTGAAGGCCATCTCATTCTACTTCCAGCTTGGTGCTAGAAGTCTTAAGCTGGAGCATCTCCAGCAGATACATACCCAGTACCTTCTTGCAGACCTCCAAAAAAAAGACCCTAGGGAATGGTTTGTACTGCTAGATAGCTCATACAATTGACAAGTATCTCCAAATGGCCACCTGAATTTGACCCTCTTATTACTTAAGTCCTGCACTCTGGGGCAGCAGGGAAAAGTCTCTTTGTCCTCTTTTAGGTGACATCCCTTCAGATATTTGAACAGAGCAGTCACATTTCTCTTCCCCTTCTCCAAGTCACCTCTTCTAAAAAGCTATCTCAAGAACTGTCTTGCAAGGATTTGAGACCTGACTAGAGACTTGACTTGAGACATGAAGTAAAAGACAGACTCCCTTTTCACACGGCGTTTTGGAAGTGACAGGGCCCCTTGAGCGTTGCATAAATGTGAGGAGTGGTCTGCATGACGCATTCACATTTACGGGACGCTCAAGGGCAGAGCAGGCACCTTTTCATTTTCGGCTTAAAGCCGAAAATGGTGCACCATTGTGCAATGCTCCCGGGCCTCGCGCGCACTACCTGGTGTGCGGTGCCTCGGGAGCCGGGCCGGTCACGCGTCCTCTCCTCAATGCAGCCTGCAAGGTCCCAGGCTGCACTGTGAACGGAAAAGGCGGGGCGCTCGTGCAAGGAGGAAAGAGCTGCGGAGCCCGAAGCAGCAGGGAAGCAGCAGGGAAGCGGCAGCGTTCCTTCCAAGCCTTCTCATGTGCGGACCCCAACCCAGCAGCACGAACAGATAACGTGTGAAAAGGGCCTTAGACCATTTCCACAGGATGGGGCTGCCCCGCAATGGGGACGCAATGGCAGTGGTCTGCAGGTTGTGCTTTTGCATGACATCATTGTGGTCCCACTGCCATCTCTACCCCATCTGGCAGGATCACGGGATATTCACTTACCATAATAAATCTGTTAAGCACCCGCAATTGTGTGACACTCCCATCCTTACCAGCCATGCGGAAGAGCAGGAAGTGCAATGGAGGTGCTTCTTTCCCAGTGCACCATGGAAAAGAGCCCAGCTGTGCTGCAGACGGCAGACGTGTCTCTCATGCTCCCTTCCAGAAGGAGCCAGCCAAGTGCTTCCTTCCCGGCAAAGGCACTGCCAGGATCTGAACGGGAGGACGACGGATCAGGTAGGGTGGAGAAACAGCCTTAAACACATCACTGGCTAAAACATACTGAAGTGCTCCTCTTTTCTGTGAGGTAGGAAGCTATCTTTCTTCTTTCCACATGACTTTTGCCTTTGGTACCAAATTTTCTGTTAAAGAAGGAAAGCTCAGGAACACACTGACTACATTAATTGAAGTAGACCACCTGTGTAGCCCTGGCAACTCTAACACTTTCCATCAATCGTAATTAACCTTACCAACAATACTGGGACATGGTCCATGTCTTGAGGGCACCAGTCAAAACGAGACTGACCAAAACACTGTGGTGATATCATGGAATCCAGACAACACTGTTTCCCTCACACAATGCAGGAGTGGAACGGCAGGAAAAGCTCACCACAGCGCTCTCAGCAAAAACTTCCATGAGCCTGTAGTTCTTGCAAGAGGTAAGGCAGATCCCATAGGTGTGAAAACTACTACTTCACACATTCCAACATTTCACAGATGTAAACTGGGACAGGTGTGGCCAAGCAACGTCAGAGTGTAGTCAAGGTGGCAAATGTTAGTAATGAGGAAGAACACAGAAGCTAAGAGAAGAATGCATTGGTTTGCTTTTGCTTGAGTCTACTGGGAAGAGCAAGACTCTGCCCTCTCCGATCCCCTGCCCTCTGCTGAGTCTTTTGCACACTGAACTCAGTTTTTTCTTTCTTTTTTAAAAATATTTTGATTAGCAGTTTACATAGTATAAGAATAAATTATCCCCTAATTCACAGTGAAATCAGTTTGTTGCAATGAGTAATGGAGAGTGTGGGAGATGGAAAGAGAAACTGGGACTTTTTGAAAGCAGCTGAAAAAGTGGGATGGCAGAGGGTTCATTGGGAAGTCCTTGCCAAATCAAGACCGTTGGAGGGCATGCTACTTCTCCTGGATGAAGGAAAATGTCTTGAGTCTAACCGGTGGACTGAACTTTCTGTACAACGTTCCATAAAGTGTGCCCTTAGAGAAGGTTTTGTGTAACTCTGAGATGGGAAGACAAAATCTGCATCAATTTTTCTCAATAGAACTGCACAGAGGAAAACAGTTTCCTGTCTGTGGTT
The DNA here is from genome assembly GCA_948472985.1 of Iguana delicatissima. Lineage (NCBI taxonomy): Eukaryota > Metazoa > Chordata > Lepidosauria > Squamata > Iguanidae > Iguana > Iguana delicatissima. The sequence goes on from CAOKZL010000061.1 coordinate 1,774,575, forward strand.
GTTGCCTTCCTTTTCTAGTGTCCTATTTGTCCTATGGAACAGATGTAAAGAATTGTCAAAGACTGGGGCCATTTCCGCACTAGACTGTTACAGCGCTATGATTCCACTTTCGACATCCTATGGAATCCTAGGGTTTGCAGTTTAGGGAGGGGCCTCAAAGGCCCCTCCCTAAACTGCAAACCCCAGGATTCCATAGGTTGTTGAAAGTGGAATCATAGCGCTGTAACAGTCTAGTGCGAAAATGGCCTCTGTCCAGACAACAGGAGGTCAGGAAAGAGGAGGCTGTAGTCACCTATATGTGGAATGCCTGCATATTTCCCTTTGACATTTCTTCCCGGATGAAAAGAGAACACAGGCCTGACACACACAAAAAGCACTTTTCTAAAGTGCACTCTAAAGGTGACTATTCAACACTTTTCCATGGTTCAGATTAACATGGAGCAACACAATTCTGAAGAGTACATATTTACACTCAGTGATATGAGGTAACCTTTGTGACTTACTCAATGGATGAAAAAGTTTTTCCATCCACTAAGACAGACCATGTTTTCCAAGCTATCACTGCAGTCAAGTGACAGGTGTGACTTTACCATCAAGAGAACCATGGAAGGCCTTATCGTAGCCAAGATAGAAAGAAAGATTGCTGGGTTCAAATCTCCTTCTTGTCAGTGACAAGCCATAGCTGCTATCTGAGGATCTTTGTGGAGGTACAACTCCAAAAGAGACTGAAGCGATGTAGACTTTAGTAACTGAGGTTGTACACTGGACCACCATCAACGACTACTAAAGCAGTTGAGTCCAGATCCCACAGCGCTCATGAAATAATATAGTAAAAAATAAGGCCATTTCCGCACTAGACTGTTATGGTGAGGCCCCTCCCTAAACTATAGACCCCAGGATTCCATAGGATGTTGAAAGTGGAATAATGGCACTATAACAGTCTAGTGTGGAAATGACCTAAGTCTACCACTAAGAGAGCCAGCATGATCTTAGACAGCGTTAGACTGGAGAACAGGGCTCAATTCCCTGCTCAGCCATGGAAACCCTCTGGGTGGCTTTGGGTACATCACACACTCTCATCCCCAGGAAACCCCATCATAGTTTAGCTTTAGGGTCACAATAAGTCAGAAACAACCTGAAGGCAGTAACAACAAAGTCTACCTCTAAAACTAAGCTTAAGTGTAACTAAATTCATCTGTCAAATACTTAGATGTATGTGATTCATATACAGGTAAGGAATAGGTAATCTGGTACCCTCCAGATGTTTTGGACGACAGCTCCCATCATCTCCCAAATAGCAGGGCCAAGTGTGAGGCATTGTAGGAGTTGGAATTTGAAGCATCTGAAGAACATCTTACTGTCTATCCCAGCAGAATGTACAACAAGCCCTGCTGAACAGTGCAAGGGCGAGCTAACTAGCCATGGGTCCCAAAATAGCTAAAATTGATGCCGCTGGTAAGTTTGCAGTCCAGACATGAATAAGATGACTACTAACCCAAGATGCAAGGAAGATGATGATCTCAATTATTCATTAGCACTGTACATTTCTCTGGCACTTAAAAGAGTAGAAAAGCATAGACCTTTACCTGAAGGGTTTTCCAATCTACAGTCCAAGCCTTGAAGTCTACAGTGGGAAGAGGAGGAAATGGAAACATATGTAGAAGCAGAGCATGTGTTTCTTTAATTTACATGTACCTACACTTAGAGCCTTATCACATCATGGTGTTAGATCATCATAGCAACATATTCTTTCCACTTTTGCCTCAGTCTTGTCATACTATGTTGTTTCTCTCCAGGTGCTATTGCATTGCAGAGTCATTGAACATATGTTTCTTTTTCACAAGAGAAATAATCTGCTAATGGGCCCTTTCCCGCAACAATTCAGTAACCAGTTTGGGTGCAGCTGTCTCATTGCAACTTCTTCCAATATTTCTTCTGTGAGTCAAGGTGTGGATGTCTCATAGGAATTTCTTCCAATGATCCATTAGTAGATGTGGTGTGGACGTGGCCAGGTTATCCCTTCCTCAAGCAGACAGTGTCATAGTGTTGTAGCATTATAGTGTTGTGACATCGTACCATTATGATGCTCTTACAGCTAGAGGAACCAATCATGAAGTGAGGGGTGTGGTGATGACACCTCAATGTAAATGAACAAACTGTGTAAATGATGCTATTGACGTGCACTTGAAAAGATGAGATATTCCATTTAGTTGGGACAAATTGGAAGGCATCAATTTTACAATTGAAAAAAAGATAGGTTTAGGATTAATACAGTCGAAAAGGTCCAGGAATTTGTAAGGAAAACAAGAAAAGATTTTGAAATATCTCAAGAGGACGTACTAGGAAAAAAATAGGATGAGGTGATTATGGTGTGAGGAGTAATAACAATTGTTCTTATACACTTACTGTATTCCTTTGCATGGAAATAGAGTGATGTGGGAAGTCATGTTTTAACTTTTTGTAAATACGTAAAACTTTAATAAAAATTATTTTAAAAATAAAGAGCGTCAACAATCCACTACCCTCACAAGACCGGCTGGAGCGGATTTCAAATGGAGTAATGCAGCATAAAGGAGCAGTGTGGTAAGACTTTTAGTTACAGTAGGATATGGGGATTTAGTGGGTTGTACTGAAGGTTTCCTGGGGATAGTGAGGTTTAAAGAGGGTTATGAACACACATCACCCAGGTGTTCTAGCAGGCAGTTCCAGGCATCAAAGGACAACAATGGAGAAAAGGCAGAAGGATGAAGGTGCAGAAGATCTTCAGATGGCATAAAATGGTGGAGCTAGATCAGCAAAAACCATAAGTGGATCATATTGCTATGGAGTATAAGAACATAGTGACAAAGTGATGCTATAGGGGACTTTGAGGAGAAGAACTGGGAATTTTCTTTGGATCTAGGAATAGTCAGGAAACCATGCAAGAATTTAAGAGGAGCTGTTGTGTAAAGCAATAGAAAGGGTCAATAATGCTTCGCTCAATATCAGCAGAGTTGTAGACAGTGATGTGAAAAGACCAAAGTGAGACAGAGGATGGAGGGAGAAAGTTGGCTGTATTTAAGGAAGAAGATGGTTATGACATGAGCAAGCATTTTCATAAATGGTCAGTGAGGCAGTGGGTTATTTTTTGCAACCCCATAAAGCAAAGATGGGCAACAAATGACTTGCACTCTACATGTGGTCTGTAAAACCACTTTTATGGTCTCTGCTATGTTGTCCTGCTCCTACCACTGAAACTGCGCCACCAAATACTGGTGATTACAACCAGCTCCAATGCCAACCCATTGAAATCAGTTGCGCCGCAATAGCCAAAACAGTCAGCGATCTTCCCTGTGAGTCATAATTCCTGCTTTATTGTCTCATGTGTCTTCTCCTCTGTCTTTCTTCCTCCTTCTTTGCTTCTTTGTGCCATAGAGAGATGCTTTTTACCGCAGAGAGCTGCCATTTGGCAGAAACTGCAATGGTGGAAAATTTGGCTATGCTGTGGCCCCTAAGGGGGTCAGGGAGGGAGTGACAATGTGGCTCTCCTTATAAAAGGACAGACAAAATGGCCTGGAGATACATTAATATTTGGCAGTTCCTTGGCCAATTATTCATTAATTCCATACACAACAGTACCAACACAGCAGATTAACAGGGCTTTTACATTATTGTGCCAACTGCTTTCCTCTTTCTTTACTCGCATACATCTTCCCCCGCATATTGATCTGAATATTGACAAAATTCAAAGCCAGCTTTGCTTCAGTAGCTTTCTTTCTTCTTTCTTTCTTGTTTTAATGAATCTAGAATTTTGACCCAAGCTACTTAGGAAAGCAGAACTTTAGGATCAAAAGCATTTTCAAGCTATCCAGCTAACTGCCCAACAAGGACGGAGCAAATTAAGCCCAATGGTGTTTCCTTCTAACGAAGATGTAGTCTACCACATTAGCTTTTAAGCACCGGATTCTTCTTGTCTTTCTAATCCCCTCCAAAAGGACATGGGCCAGAGGGAAGCATGATGGCAGAAGTGAGAGCAAGACAGGGATGGTACCTGTGGTTCTTAAAGAGATCCAAATCTCAAAGAAGCTTGTTCAGGAAAGACAAGAGAAAGCACTCCTTTGCACAACCCATTAATTGGTCTAAGGAATCTGCTGCCACAAGGTGTAGTAACTACATCAGTTGGTATCTGGAGGGAAGTAGCTAAAATACTTTTACACAGAACAGGTCTCTTAGTGGCTGCGAGTCCTAATAGCTGAATGGATATATGTAGTTGGTGGAATGTATCAGATGAATACAGTCCTCCTGTCTTCTGATCCCTAGTTTCTGTGCTTCCATGATTCCCTGCCTCTTTTTCTCTTGCTCCCCTCACTGAGATATATTAACTTTGAGTTGCTCCATAGGATTCCAAAATGTAATGCATGGGCCCTTGCTGGGGTCTCACTTAAAGTCTGCCAATCTCCTAGCCACATATCACAGATACTGTGCCTCTCTAACAGCTTCTCCAGGGCCTAAAATGGACACGGTGTCTCCCTAAATCACGGTACCCCTGAAAGAGCCCAGGAGACATGGAAAATTTATATAATACGGGTGCATCGATTAGGCAAACAGCTGGGGAAGGCTGTCAGCTTATATAAACAGGGAAAGAGATGGGAAGAAGCCATTACAGACAACTGATCTTGTTGGTGGAAGAAGCACGTGTCATGTTTGGACCCCTTGCTCATGTTCCTGGAAACTTTTACCTGGTGTATGGACTTCGCTGCTGGACTATCACTCTGAATTTACTACGGACTTGGACTGCGGAAACAATGACCAGTAACTGGCTAACAAACTGTTATAAACTTTGCTCATGGCTGCAGATAAAAGACTAATTGGAGAACCATGGACTGGCTGGCTGCTGGTCCTGGACACCATCCTCTTTCCCACTCCTTTCCCGGAGCAAGTATGGACCCACCATTAAGCCACCATGCCTCGGGCCTGCTTCCAACAGAGAAACACACATACAATACATTTTTGTATTTGTAGGTTTTTCCACTTTTGCAGGGGTTTGTGCCCCCAACTCTAGCGATTGTGGAGGGCCAACTGTAATTGCAATTAACACTGCCCCATAGTTAAGTGCTTCACATGAGGTGTTTTACTTCAAACTTTGAAAGACCCTGTTCAAAACACTGAATGTTTTCTCCCAAATAGGTTCACTATCTTTGATAGCTCTTTGTACTGAAACAGAACAGATTCACTTCTCCACTGATACAAAAGCCACCGCTGCTCGAAGGTACCACTAGGCTCCACCACCCTTACTTAGCAGTCTTAACCCCAGCTTCAGACCCTGAATCCCGGCAAGATACACACAGGTCCTTTAAGTGCTTCTCACATAAGAAGGTCATGTTTCAGCAGCAGCACAGAAGAGAAAGCCCGATTTTTTTTTCTTAATGTCATGAGTTTATTGGGGTCATAAAACAAGGGAGGAGAAAAGAAACAGTAATTTTTTTTTCAGTCTGAGGCAAAGAAGGAACACATTTCCTTAAACTCTCCAGGATACGCATTACTCCTTGACAGGCAAAATAAAACTCAATTTATGAGCTTTTCTCCATGGGCTAGCAGAGCTGCTGTCTAACGGAGAGAAGCAAGCTGTACCCAGTGTAATTCATGGCCTCTCTTCCCACTCTGAAGGCAAGCTCTAATTTAATATCATTATGTCTTCATGCCCCCACACATTCCAACTGTCTCCTCCACTGAGCTTTTCTTGGGCTCTCGATAATTTACAGTTGGATCACCAACTTTCCACCCAACCTATTTTTAGCCATTCTTCCATATTTCTTTTTTTAAAAAATGAATTTACCTTCCTTTCTATCAGCTTTGTTTACTACGAACCTCAAAATTTGGAATCACCTCCAGGCCTATGCCAAAGTTTTGCAATTGTTTTGCAAAGTTTCGTAAGAAAATCCCTACGTTTTGTAACACTCCCAAAACTGAGACACAAATGCCTCAATTCTGGGTTCTGTGTAATCGTTTACTATGAACCCCGAAATCTGGAATACCCTTCAGACCTGTTCCAATATTTTGCAATTGCTTGGAATGTTTTGCAATGAAAACCCTATGCTTTGCAACAGCCCCAAAATGGAAATACAAATACAGACACATCAACCAGGGAAACACCCTTGCTAAGAAAAAAAATAACATTGTCCAATTTGCTCCAAACTTGTCGCAAAGTTTTGCAATTGTTTTGCAAGGCTTTGCAACAAAAACCCCACAGTTTGCAAAAGCCCCCAAATTGAGATACAAATACCTCAACTCAAGGTTCCAACGACATACCTCCCGCCACTGCCAAAAACCCCAGCATTGTCAGATTTGCTCCAAACCTGTGCCAAAGTGTTGCGACTGTTTTGCAAACTTTTGCAACAAAATGACCACATTTAGCAACAGCCCCAAATCTGAAATATGGCCATGTCAACTCACTATTCCAAGGAGACGCCCCTCCAAAAAAACTCCAACACTGTCCATTTTGCAATGAACAATGAAAGTTTTTCCACGGGCTCAAAGTAGAGAGATGGATGCTTCGGTTTGGATCAGGAAAACAAGGCAACTGGGGACAACATAGGGCAGGAGTGGGTAACTTGATGATTGGGGACAGGGATTATTCCCCCTTCCACATGTGTACGTGGGCTACACCATCAAATTTTGGCATGCTGAAACTGATACATCACTTTTGACCACCATTTTGGCTGATTTTCAGCCTTTTTCTTGTATTTGCATTTCTTCTTCTAATACTGTTTTACTTCTCGGTCTCAAACAAGCTTTGCCAACAAAAGTGCTTTTGCCGTCTCATGTTCTGAGCAATTAGAACGTTCTGCCTCAAAGAACATCAACATCTTGCTCCCATCCCATTCCGTAGCTTCCCAAGTCAGCCCTGAGCACCTCACACCGAACACCCAAAGTTGGACCAACAGAAAGATGCTGCCTCCGAGCATATATTGTCAAGAAAGCCCTAGCAGAGGGTCAGCTTGAGTCTGAGTTGACAAGAAAGCACATAACAAGTAGCTTGTCGTTGGGTACCTTCAAGTCATTTCTAACTTATGGTGACCGTACTGAAACCCCATCACGGGGTTGTCTGGGGACGAGAGTGTGTGATGCACGCAAGGTCACCCACTGGATTTCCATGGCTGAGCAGGAAATCAGACCCTGATTTCAGCGTCATAGTTCAATGTTCAAATCACTACAGCATGATGGCTTTCGAGCGGAAATCCATTGGAGCCAGATTTTCCCATTCTTTACCAGTTAAAAGTTTCTTTATTCTCTTCTTCTTTGAGAGGTACAGTTAGGAAATTATTTTTTATTTGATTTATATCCTGCCTTTTTCTTATGCAGGACAAAAGGTGCAGCACAGTAAAAAGAAACAGCCAAGGAGGTTCCTCACATGAGGGAAAATGCGTTATATCATGCTTTGGTGGGTCTCCACCTTTCTTATAAAGTGTGAAATAAAATCTGTGGAATTAATGTCTTCAGGTATTATGCACATGTTAAACTGGTCATCTTGAATTGCCAGACTAATTAATTAGTAGAATAAATAATTAATAAACGGAACAGAGTCATCCAAATCTAATGTGTAAAACGTTTACTTGATTGCTCACCTCAGTTCCAGTATTTTTTTTTTAAATCACAAATACATTCATCATATTTGGCTCATGCCACATTAATATGGACATCAGGATAGTGATGGATTGTGAACTGAATTAACAGATCTTTGTTACGCCTAATTAACATTTGTTCCTATGGGTTTTTTTCTGGGTTTTTTCCTTAAGGGCATAGCATACAATAATTCTGCCACAAATAAATATTGTTTTTCGTGTTTCCTACTTCACTGCTGGCGCCCTTATCAAATATATAAAAGTCAAAATTTATCTGTTTGTCTGCATCAGGTGAAGACCTCATATGTTTGGCTGCCTAAGAAGATTCTATGGAATCCTGGGGTTTGCAGTTTAGGGAGGGGCCTTTAGAATTCTCAGCCAGACAGCTCATGGGCCTCAGGTCAGTTGCTATAGAGATGAGGCCTAGTAGCAAGGAGGAGGGGCAGTGTGCTTCCTCAGGAACCCAACCTCTGTATGTTAATAACTCTGAATGCAGGTTGGATTGGGGAATATGGGGAAAAGTTACAGGTACTGGACAAGACTGTTTGGAGAATTAGAGACACAAGATATCACTTATTAGAAAATAAAATCCTGGGCAACACCGGGTATATATGCTAGTTGTAAATAAAATTGTCTTTGTGACCTGAGATAATCTGCATCCTAAAACAATTCAATTCCAGTAAAGAAATATTTAGAGACCACAGTCTTGCATGCTTAGAAATATATTCTAATTCAGTCACAGAGAACCTGTCAGCACCACAATAACGAACAAAGATTCCGCTAGGAAACTTGATGTGTAAGAAGCATGCACCTTGTTGCTCAGCAGGATCATTCTCCCAATACAGGCTTCCCCCATTTATCTGACAGTTTAGGGAACAGAACACTCTCTAAAAATGGAACTGATTGAAAAACAGAGCCCATGTGCTGTGCTGTAGGCAGCACGAAGGACTTATGGGAGCTCACTTGTTACCAACTGTGCTGTGTTCACAAAGTCTTGCAGACAACTTAGCACCTTTTTGCCCCTTTCAGCTCACTCTGCAAGCAGCATATGCATGTGAGCAATTCCAGGTGAGTCTCGGCAGGCAAGAAGAACTGATGAAAGAGTGGAACCCCCATTGAATTGGTGGAACTTGTCTTTAATTTGGAAGTGTCAAAAGAGTGAGTCATCAAATAACAGAGTGTCAAAAGGTGGGACCATCCTGTACTCTACTGGGAGCATCACAATATTAGGAAACAAGGTGTTTCTGAAGCAGTGGAAAACAAGCCTGTTCCCTCTTCGACCCATGCATCATTCTTGCCAAAACAATAGCTGGTATATTTGTGGTGGCAATGGAAATTTGGCAACTCCAAGACATCCCGGTGGTTGCACAAATGGGCATGTGGGCTGCATGTCACCTAGGGGACATGTATTCTAGTTGGATGGAAGGCATGACAGGTGCATGATTAGATGTGACCATGGTATCATATATCATATTCCACAACAAACTGAGTTACAGGATACAAAAAAAATAAAGAAAAAGTTTAGCCTAAACTTTTTGGTGACAGGTGACAAAAAGTGTCACTATCCGTACGGTGACAGAGTCAGAACTTGGAAAACTCTCTTTGGATCATAGCTCCAGCTCCCTATGATTTTTTCTCAGGTTGGCTTTGCCCTCCTTGCCATGCAATATTATGTTATGTACTGCTATGCGATGCCATATAGTATTTTGGATGTCTGTTACCATATGGTGCCCTGTAATTCATATATTTCATTCCATGTTACCTGCCACTTGATGCCGTGCACTACTTGGCTTGCTTTGCTTTGCTTTGTACTGTCAGGGGATGACAGGGATGTCTGGGGAAATGTGTGTGTTGAGAAAGAGAGATGTGGCATGTATACGCTAGGATGTGAATTCAGGCACACACTGGCAGTCAAGCCTACATGGTCAAATTCTTGACGGGGCCATGGGAACAAGGAGAAGGGGAAACAAGCTTGGGAAATGTCATGGTGATGCTTAGCAGACAAATAGGATCATTGTGTGGGCTAAATTCAGAATGTATTGCTATATAATATTGCAAAACCCCTCTTCTTTCAGTTCTGGCAACTTTTGCAATATGTACTGCTGTTTTCTTAACAGAGTTAAGGCTTTTCAAGAACTCTGAGTTCTTTTCTTAGAACTGGGGAATAGCCAGCACACGACTGTTTCAGTCCTTTGTGAGGAAAGGTTATACTGTCTGTGGCCACTTGATTTGGGGAAGAGAAGCAAATAAGGGTGGTAGATATCATAGAATCATAGAATAACAGAATAATAGAGTTGGAAGAGATCCCAGGGGCCATCTAGTCCAACCCCCTGCTATGCAGGAACACACATCAGAGCACTTCCAACAGATGGCCATTCAGAACTCTGTTTAAAAACCTCCAAAAAAGGAGATTCCATCACACCCAGAGGCAGCATATTCCACTGCCGGACAACTCTGTCCATCAGGAAGTTCTTCCTGAGGTTCAAGTGGAATCTCTTTTCCTGTAGTTTGAATCCATTGCTCCTTGTCTTAGTTTCCAAAGCAGTGGAAAACAAGCCTGTTCCCTCTCCAATATGACAGCATTTCAGATATTTAAACATGGCTATCATGTCTCCTCATAACCCTCTCTTCTGCGGACTAAACCCACCCAGCTCCCTAAGCCGTTCCTCATAGGGCTTCATGGCTTCCAGACCCTTTGCCATTTTGGTCACCCTCCTCTGGAGATGTTTCACCTTGTCAATATCCTTCTTGAAATGAGGTGTCCAGAACTGGACACAGTTGCCCTAGGAAGGCAAAGGACAGCCTAAAGGCTGCATGAAAACCCCTGGCATGGTTTTGGTGGCTCTCAGGGGCCCCTAGCAGTCTACATGTGGAATTTTCAGTGTGCATCCTTGAAGTTCCCAGAACTTTGCAATCTGGTCCAGAAAATTCAGTTTTACCCGGGTCTGGGCCTCCAACTCATTCAACTTTTGGATTCATGGAGTAAAGTGAAGTTTGTCAACATCGCATGCAAATGGAGGTTGCCAGTCCGGTAGCAGCCGGACCTTGCAGATCCCCGTCTGCTCGGCGATGGGCCGGATTTTGTGGATAAAAGCGAAAGGGTCAGCGAACTCCTCCCAGCTGGGCTCGAAGATGGGGCACTTGGGCAGCAGCAGAAACTCGGCCGTGGTCAGCCTGGGTCGCCGGTAGGATGGGCAGCAACGAGTCGGGCAGCCGTTCTGAACAATCCCCCAACAGCCAAAGCGTCGTTGAGCACCTCCAGAACGGGGTGTGTGCTTCCGCAAGAGCACAAAAGGAAGGGAAAAGAGTCTGCGAAGGAGGAGGAGGAGGAGGCCGCCAGGCCGGCCCCTAGCAGTCAACGTTTTTGGGAGACATGTGCCATTTTCATCATGTTTTTGCCTCAAGCCATTTTAGACCCAGGAGACACTTTTTAAACAACAGAATCTGCAGAAAGAGAGAGGAAACTGTACAAGATTCTGGCCAATATCTGTATTACATCGCCAACTATTAGCTGAAGTGGACCATTTCTAAGAAGGCATAATGGTGCAAATACATGCAAAAAAAAGTTGTTTTTTTTTACCAATCATCCTTTTAGAGTCTAAACATTTTTAGATATTTAAGCCAGGACAGGATGGCCTGCATACTTAACAGACATCAAACAGTTATAAAATAATAATGATTTTATTTTCCTGTCTCTCTTCCTCACAGGAAATCAGGGAAGCTAAAAGTCTACCTTGAAAATACAAAATTAAAACAACAAATTAGTGATATGTAAAACCACAAACTGAAAATATCTAAATTCTGAGCCTTAGACGATGTTTCTGACATTTTCAGAGCCATAGATTAGAAACCTTTATAAAAATTATATTTTATCTATCTGTATATTATCCAGATAGTTGTGCACAATCATTTAATTGAAGTTGGAATAATTACTGATGATCACTATAAAGGAGGAAAAGATGAAAGCTATTTACTCACAGATTAAGGAACAGAAAAAAATCACTATCGTTGCCAATTCAGAAGTAAAATGATTCCATCCAACTTGATTTGTAATCTGAGCAAGTGACCTGTAGACCTGTTGAATAACCATTGTGTTTCGTTCAGCACCACAGTCATCATGAATTTCTGGGAGACTGTGCTTTGCCATTCCTTAGTCTCCCTCTTGGCCATCATGCAGTCATCCCTCCACATTCGCTGGGCTTAGGGGCACAGGACCCCCGTGGAAGTAGAAAAACCATGAATAACTCCAGGCCCTCTGAAACCATATTTAACACTCAAAAAAGTATGATCATCATATTTAACCCACCATGGATTCCTCTGAGGCATCAGGGTTCCCTCACTAGGCAGAAGTGGATGGCTGGTGGGGCTTACTGCTGCCCCACACCATTTTTCATAGGGACTTGCAGGCCTTGTTCACAGTTTCTCTGTCCCAAAAGACTTGCAGTCCCTATTTAAAATGGCATTGGGAAGCAGCGGAGGTGGCAGCAAATAATCCGTGAATAATCAAATCTGCAAAAGTGAAACCCACTAATGTGGAGGGCTGACTGTACTGGGTGCACTCTACACACTGGGAGCACTGTCTTTACTTCCCTTTTTTCTTTTTCTCTTCTGGTTCTACCAATTCTAACTCTTCTTCAGACATTGGACTAGATTCATCTGCCATTGCTGTACCCATCTGTTTAGACGCTACTGTTTTATCCGGTCTCTTTTTGGCTTCTGTTCTTGGTGTTTTTGAGCCAGTTTTCAAGTGCTTTTCTTGGAATCCTATTGCTTGTTGGACAGAGCTTATTTTTATTCTCCTGCCCTCAAAAAGGAAGGAAAGGCCTTCTGCTACCTCCCATCTATGTCTTATTTCATGAGATTGCAGGATTCTTGTCAAAAATATATACTCTATTCTACTTCTCATCACACTTGGTGGTATGTCCTTAAAAATTTTAATTTCAGTCTCATCCACAATTAATTTTTCTTTGTAATTTTGCTCCATAATTAACCCCCGAATCTTTTCGCGGGTGAAGTAAACCACTACACCTCGAGGTAAGTCTTTCTGTTTTGCCACTGCCAATTCAATTCGAAAGACCTTGTCTATTTCAAATTCAAATCTCCCTCTTCTTTGACTTATATAGGGTGCCAAAATGTCTGTGACTCTTTGATATAAATTTTCCTCTTTTTGTTCTGAGAGACCTCTTAGTTTCAGGCATCTACTTCGTTGATGGATTTCCAGTCTCATTATAGTCTCTTTGTCTTTTTGTTCTTCGTTCTTCATCTGCTCCACCTGATTTTCTACTTTGTGACTTTTTTCCTGGACTTCTTCCACTTTTTGATCTATTGTTGTTATATCTGCAGTAAGTTTCTGTAGACTCTGGTTCAAATTTTCCACTTCCTTTTTCAAATCTTGTTTTATTTCTGTTCTTGTTCTTATCTCTGTCCTTGTTGCTTTTAATTCTTCCATCATGTCCCTTCTCATTTTTTGGAATCCTTCCAAAAGTCTATTTATCTCCATTGTTTTGGAGCTTATAAAGCCTCTTCTTTCCTGCACTTGTGGTTGGATTTGTGTCTGTATTGTCTTCTTTGGACCTGTTGTCATACCTAAACTTATTATTCACTTCTAAAAATAATCCCGAGGTCAAAGAACCTTGCTTCTAAGTTCTTGTTTTCATCTCCCATTGAAAAGAGTACTTTCATTCAATATTAAGCTTTGTATAAAAGTTCTAAATCAACTTGGTTCATTAAACACTACTAATTATTATAGTTTTTACACACTGATAATTACTATGAAATCTAATAGTTACCAATAAAGATTTAAGTATGACAGGTTTGGGAACCCAAATGTCATGAAAAAGAATTCCAGAAGAATGGGGAAAAGCTGAAGCATTCTAGTATGCCCTTTGGGGCTAGGCATTCCATGTGTCCTGGACAATTCTTTGCTGTTAGCAAAATGAAGATTTTTGTTATCCTGATGCTCACCTACTTTGACACGGAATTGGTTAACCGAGAAGAGGAAATATCTCCGGTAGAGGAAAGCTGCCATGAGTTCGGAACACTTAAGCCTTCTCATGATATTCAGGCAAGCATCGACTACAATTCTAAGGGAAACAACATTTAAACCAGTTTTCATAGCTGTCCTATAACTTGACTGGCAGTTTGATCTCTTAAATCTTAGATGGGGAAATATGGAGTTGGAAGTGGCTCATATTCAAAGATGTATCTTAGAAGTGTAGAGCTTATTTTTGGGAAATGCCAAGGGCCAGGTGAGCAGGCGTATCATTGCGTAATTTCCAAAGATCAAGCACCGCTCTAGAGCAGTGGTTCTCAACCTGTTGGTTCCCAGATGTTTCTGGACTTCAGCTCCCAGAAATCCCAGCTACTATGGTCAATGCTCAGGGCTTCTGGGAGCTGAAGTCCAAAAACATCTGGGGACCCACAGGTTCAGAACCACTGCTCTAGAGTAACCTGCAGGGCAGCAGAGCCACGAGGCTCCAGAGGTTGACCAGGGGTTCTCTGCAGAGTCACTGGACTTTGCCAGTGGCCAGCGATGCCTGGCTCTCTATACCACAAGACTAAGGCCATTTCTGCACCTGACAGGTTCCCACTGATGTCCCATTGCAATCCTGGCAGCACCTTTGCTGGGATGGGAGTGTGACGGGAATGCTCCCCTCCGCACTCAGCTGGCTCCCTCGGAAGGGAGCGCAAGCAACACATACTTGACACAAGAGTGTCACATGACTGTACGCTCTTAACGGATCCCCCCCATTAAGCGAATATCCTGCGATCACAACAAGAAAGGACAGGCTGGCTGCGGGACTGCGACAACATCATTAGAAAGCACTACCCAAGGACCGCTGCCATCGCATCCCCATCGTGGGACTGAGATGCCACACGGAAATTGGCCTAAGTATACTTTTAACTCTATTGCTTTTGTAATTTTCTGGTCTTTCACTTTTTTTTCTTCCAAATTTTCTTCTGTAAAGCTCTCAAGAACTATGAATGAAATACCACTCATATATTGTTTAATATGTTAATTTTACAATACTATGGCTGGCATTTTGTTAGTTATGATGTTACAAGATAGAGGTATGACTGTGTTAACTGTTTCCCCTTTAGATTTAAAATTGTTTCCTCATTGCCACAGTTGTAAATGCCCTTAAAGCCCACCTTAAAAGCCAGCCAGCTGTTTTGAGCAATGAAGTTCTGAAGCTCTGGTGAACGTAGGGTGCTGTAGAATGATGCCAGCAAGTGACTGTGAAAGGAGCAGAAGTAGCACACACCTTGTGGGGTCCCCTTACAACTCTTCATTGCACCGTTGCTCACTGGCAGGAGGGGGCTGCCCACATCATTCTGCAGCATCCCACTCACCAACATCACAGAATTCCATTCATTACTCAGGAGACCTTACTGGATTCTAAACTGGGTTTCAGGAACTGGATCAGGAGATGGGTTACAATTTTGAGCTATGTCTCTGATGCAAGATCTCAGCCTTTATTTAATATCATATAATTTATACAATGCATCATATGATATTATCTTTACATAAGAGTACACAATCAGATTACAATTTTCACATTCTGTAAACCGGGCCAAGTGTTCTATTGAACTGTCCATAGTGCCTTGGCTTGCAAGTTAATATTAATCTTTTTTTCTGTTATCCAGTAAAATAACTTTTCCCAGCTCTGAGCTGAAGGTATGGTTCTCTTGTGTGAACACCGAAGGCTGAAACAAATATCAGATTCTAATAGCTCCCAAGTACTTTATATGATACAGTAAAGTTGTGACATCTATGTAGGTAAAACTTTTTAGCTTGAAAATTAGATTTTCAAAGCATCACAGTAAGTATTCCAATCCCATCTTTATTATGCAGTCACAGACCATTAAAACAGAAGCTATTCATTATACAAAACACAATACAAAAGGTACAAAACTAACTAAAGTAATATAAATTCAACAATCATTTAAAAATTTTAAAAATGTAACAGCTTTAGTATAATTTAATAAGGGAGACAAACCCCAAAGATTACGTATGTATGTGAATCAGAATTTTAGGAATCTTGGCAGTAGAGTAAAGGGAATGTGCAACCATTTCTGTTACATGTTTGTTATCTGCTAACTGGTAAACCAAATACTATTCAGAGGGTCTTCCAAGAAATTTATTTAAGGTGGGTATAACTAATCTTAACCTAAACTGGCCCCTTGCCCAAACAATTCTCTACCACCTATTATAAATAGAAGTGAATTAAAATTCTGTAGATTATTTAGTGTATAGAAGCCTATGGTTCCTGAAGATTTGCAGTTTCATACATGTTACTAAGATTTAAATGAATCAACTACCTGTCTAAGTTTATCTCACCTCAACTCCATCCCCACCATCTAAGCAGAATAACAAACCATGCTGGCTTTATTTTCTCTCTAACATCTGTACCCTACAACAACCCTACTCAACGTCTGACTCCTGGGATAACCAACACCCATTCCCATGGAGAGTCCTTTCACAGTACAGAATTATAGCACTATTACTCCACTCTATGCTGGTTCCATCTGATGGAATTCTGGAATTGGCAGTTTAGGGAAGAGTAGAATTCTTGGCCATAATTCTCAGCCAAAGAGCTCTAGCACTACTTTAAACTACAAAACCCAGGATTCCATGGGACTGGTGATAGATGATGATGCTGTGATTGAGGAGCAACTGATTGTGCATGGGGCCGAGCCAGTGACTGAACAAGTCAACCTGCAAACATCCCCTGCACTGGAAGATCAGAGACTGAGCTGCCCTGGCCAGCTCATGACACAGAGGGAACCAACAGTGGTGCAGAGGAGTTACAGCCAGCTGCCCATCAGCCCTCAATCACGCAGAAGGCTGAACCGGGCTGCTCAGAGGGAGGCTGCTTGGACTAGGCTGAGGAAACATTAACAAGCAGCACCTGCTCATGGGGGCTATTTAAGTCTGCCGGCATGGCTGCTCCTTGTTTGCAGCAAATTATTAGTAAACCCTCACAACCTTTGTGTCTCTTGCTCCCTGAAACCCTCTGGATGGATCTCTGCCTCCTGAACCTTCGGACTGGACCTTGACCTGGCTCGGCTTGCATTTTCCTGGTGTTTGGTATATTTGGACTCCCCAAGTGTTCCCAACCTCTCTCGTCCCTTGCTGGCTGTGGCCCAGCAGGGAGAAATTCCTGACAGGATTCCACCTTGTCATGGAATCAAAGTACTATAATCATAGAATCGCAGGCCCTTTGCGCAGCTTACCTTTTTTCAGCGCTGGGGTGCGGGTATCATGCGAGCAGCCTCCAGTGAGAGGCTCTCGCATCCCCGCTGCTTCAGCTGCGCACAAGCTGTCTGCTCCCGAGCAGGTAGTGAGAGAGCCCCACCTCTTCCTTCCACAGTGCAGCCTGGGAATTTCCCAGGCTGCGCTGGAGCAGGAAGCACAACCGCCACGGCTCCAAAGGCTCCACACTCACAGCAAGTGCGCGTGGGGCCCTAAAGCAATGTGCGATCATGCATCATCTTTGGCTGAAAGCTGAAAATGAAAAAGTGCGCAAGTGGCGCCTGCCCTACCCTGGAGCATTGCGCAATTGTGAGTGCATCGTGCAGATCGCTCCTCACAATTGTGCAATACTCTGGGTGCCCTTTTGCATGGCAAATGCGGTGCAAAAAGGGCCATAGAGTTGGAAGAAACCAGAAGGGCCATCCACTCCAACCCCCTGCTGTGCAAGAATACACAATCAAAGCACTCCTGTCAGATGGCTATCCATAAGGAAGTTCTTCCAACTGTTTAGGTGGAATCTCTTTTTCTGTTGTTTGAATCAATTCCTCCATGTTGTAGACTCTGGAGCAGCAGAAAACAAGCTTGCCCCATCTTCCATCTTGTGCAGTGCAAAAGGCCCTGACTCTCTCAGTTGTCATCTCAGAGCTTCCAAAAGCTCCCTTTCAAATTCCCAACCTATCATCAGTCACCTCCAACATCCCAAGCACACTCTCTCAACAAGACACAGACCACAGAACTATGTAGTATACCTGCTTCTACATTCCCTCTGTACAGCATCCCAAAACATAATACTTTACATAAAACTACAGCCCAATATTCTGGATCAGCAACTTCGGCCATTTCCACATTAGACTTTCAACATCCTATGAAATCCTGTGGTTTGCAGTTTAGGGAGGGTTTGAAGTTTGAAGGTGTTTTGGCTTTGAAGGTTTAAGCTGTTTTGTCTTCAGCTGATAATTTATACACTCAGTGATTACCTATCTGAATTAAGCAATGACATAAATAGGTCACCTCTTATTTCTTTCCACACACAGGTCTTTGACTCATGTACAGGCCTCATTCCCTTTTACTTGGCACTTTACCACAGGGGAGTCTGCATTCTCAGGTTTTTCTTGGATTATTGTTAGGTTGCTGCATTATGTGGCCAGAAATCTGTTGGTGATGTAGGCCAACGTAACTGTCCATTACGCTGGCATAAGCACTTTCCCAAGTGATGTGTAGCAGTCAGGGAAGGGAGGGTCGCCGTTCATCTCCGACGTGGTAATGTTATATATCTTTGTTGTTGTTGTTGTTGTTGTTGTGTGCTTTCAAGCGTCTTCTGACTTTGACAACCCTAAGGCAAAGCTATCATGGGATTTTCTGGGGCAGACTGTATGCTACCCAGTGGGTTTCCATGGTCAAGCAGGCAACCATCCTCTGGTCTCCAGGGTCAAAGTCCAACACTCAAACCACTACATTATGCTGGCTCTCTGGCCATTTCTGCACAAGACTGTTACAGCGCAGCCGGCCCCTCCCTAAACTGCAAACCCCAGGATTCCATAGGAGGTTGAAAGTGGAATCATCGAACTATAAAAGTGGAATCATCGCACTATAACAGACTCATGTGGAAATGGCCTCTGTCTGTCTTTCTGGCCATGTTTTAGTTTAGGTTCCCCCCCCCATGCTTTTAGGTTCTATAGCTTTTTTGTGTTTTTCGTTGAGGTAGTTATTGTATGCCTTGTTTGCTTTTTTAAAAAAAATCCCCCATGCTTTTTTGTATTTGAACTTTCTGTTTAAAAAATAATAATAACTGTCCCTTATGTTGGCACGAGTTCTTTTCCGAGCGATGCACAACAGCAGGGCGGGGTGGGAGGACAGCAGCAAAAATGACCTCTATCAGGAAGAAAGGGTGCCCTGTTGTTTCCTGAGTAGCTACAGACCCAGCAATGAAACTTTTCTTTTTTGATGGATACAGCATTTGCTGCCATTCCCCGCTGCCAACTTCCCAATCCCTGTGGCCACTTTCCATTCTTGGTAAAAATCAGGACTACCCCAGTCCCTGAGTTTTCAGGACCAAAATCTGAGCTCTATAGATTGTAACACAGGGTAGCCCCAGGTGACATCATTAATTATGATACACTGAAAATCAATCACAGCTGCATAAGACTATGCCATGCTTTTAAAAACAGTGGGAAGAAAGATACACATAGACACTTCTCAAAGGCAGTGGTTTTCCCCTCCCACTCATGCCTAAGGACTGGGGAAGGTGGTCAAGACCCTAAGAATTGGGGCTAGTCCCTGAGATCTGGACACCATCCACCTCCAGCCTCTTGTTCTTGCTCATATGCTGGCTTGTCACATTGGTGAAGTGACTTGTCTCCTACATATTCAGCATCCTTTTCTGTTCCCAGAGATTTCTGCTTAGTTTAAACACATAATTACTAATGATTAATGAGTCACCTAGGAAGCATATTAGTAATAAATCTGAGACCTAAATGGTATGTTATTGACAGTTGGAGGCAAAGATAAATCACAACTACCTTCACTAAGTCAGAGATGGCATGAATTTAAGCCCGTCCTTCATCTCAGGGTTGTTATCTTGCTTTATAAGTAGATCTGCAGACCTGTTTTCCCTTATAAGCCATCCAGCACTCTAGTCATCATGAATTTCTGGGAGACCGTGCTTTGTGCTTCCTTAGCCTCCCTTTTGGCTGTCATACTTGGTGGCCTCTATATGATAGGGGCATTTGCAAGAGGAAACCCAAAGAACCTCCATTGGACAAAGGCTTCATTCCATGGCTCGGGCATGGGATAAGTTTCAAGAAAAGCCCCATAGCCTTTTTGGAAGGGATGTGGAAGAAACACGGGGATATTTTCACATGTTTGGTCGGTGGCAACCACCTAAATTTTGTGTTTGATGCTTGCATCTATGACATGCTAACAAAGGAATCACAAGACAAACTGGATTTTGTTAAGTTTACATCAACGATTGCTTTAAATATGTTTGGGTTTGAAGTAACGAAAGGTCATCACGAACTTGTGAGAAGGAATATGAAGCATCTCAAGGGTAAGAATCTGGCTGTCTTGAGAAAGAGGTTCATGGTGAAGTTGTCAACCCTAATGCTGCACAGCCAACATTCCAGAGAAGAGGAAAGATCCTGGAAGGAGGATGGACTCTTTCATTTCACTTATAGAATCATCTTCCAGGCAGCTTTTCTGACTTTGTTTGGCAGTAAGAGAGGCAAGGTTGTAGAGAACAATGAAGATGACAAGGAGAGTGAAGTCATGCCCCTTGGAGAAATGTTTGAAAATTTTCTGAAATTTGACCATTTTTCTCCCCAAATGGCCATTGGCATGCTGCATCCTGTAGACAGAAAGGAAGCAGAGAGACTGAGGGACATCTTCTGGAACATTCTGTCAGTAGAAAAGTTATCTCAGAATGAGAACATCAGCAGTTGGATTGTTGAGCAGGATAGACTACTGGCTGAGATTGGTCTGAGTGAAAGCATGAGGACAAAAGTCATGTTTCTTTTTCTCTGGGTATCTCAAACTAACACTGGTCCAGCTGTTTTCTGGCTTCTTACATATCTTTTGAAATATCCAGAAGCAATGAAGGCGGTGCGGGATGAAGTGGACAGAGCGCTAAGAGAGACTGGTCACGAAGTAAAGCCAGGTAGCCCTTTTATCAGTGTGACCTTGGATACAATAAAGACTCCTCTTCTGGACAGTACAATACAGGAAACTCTGCGCTTAAGAGCAACTCCCTTTCTGTTCAGAAGTGTGATGCAGGATACAGATATTAAGATGTCAGATGGAAGAGAGTATGTTCTACGGAAAGGAGACTGTCTGCTTCTTTTCCCCTTCCTTGCCCTGCACATGGATCCAGAAATCCACCCTGATCCTCACACCTTCAAGTATGACAGATTTGTGAAGCCAGATGGCATGGAAAGAGAATTCTATAAGAATGGGAAAAAGCTGAAGCACTGCATGATGCCCTTTGGGGTTGGGTATTCCATGTGTCCCGGGCGATTCTTTGCCATTACTGAAATGAAGATCTATGCCATCCACATGCTCACCTACTTCGACATGGAATTGGTTAATCCAGAAGAAGAAATACCTCCGGTAGACGAAAGCAGTTACGGGTTTGGAATTGTTAAGCCCTCTCGTGATATTCAGTTTAAGTATCGAGTGCGATTTTAAGGGAAACAAATTTGAAACCTGGCTTTCATAGCCATCCTATAATTTAGATGGCAGTTATTCATTCTGTTGAATCCTGGGTGAGGAAATATGGAGTAAGTGGTTCAGTTAAAATATCCAGTCATATTCAAAGATGTATCTTGGGAATGCAGGGTTTATTATTATTATTTTTAAGGCCAAGATCCAGAAGAATGGAGATGTAATTGCCAAGGTTTAAGTACACCCCAAGATTAACTTGCTCAGCCACAGGACCACAAGTTTTCAAAACCTGAGCAGACACTCTCTGCTAAGTTTACAGCATTGGCAGATGCATAGTGATGCCTGGCCCTCCTAGCGTTAAGACTATTTGCAATTTTACTTCTACTCACTCTGTTATAATTTTTGGTGTTTTATTGTTTTTTAAAAATGTATTCATATTTCTTTAAAAAAAATAGGGGTTATGTTACCAAATTGCAGGGGTTATATGATGCCTTCCACAGTCAAAACTGCCCATTATGCTCATGATTATTGCATATTTGAGGGAATTCTGGGGGAGAATTTCAGTTTTGGGGTTTTGAAAATAGTATTTTTTGGCAATAAGTAGAAATATATCTTAGTTATGCGATGTAGATTTAGCAGCAGTATTTAGTATTTTATCCTATAATCATCAACTGAGGAGCTGGAAGGCATTTGCCTACCCTTCTTCTTGTTGCATTGTTGTTGTTGTTGTTTTGTGCCTTCATGTCATTTCTAACTTATGGCAACCCTGAGACCCTAAGCTATCACAGGGTTTTCTAGGGGCTGAGAGTGTGTGATGTTTTAAAGGTCACCCAGTGGGTTTCCATGGCTGAGCAGGATCAATAGTAGTTTAGCTCCCCCCTCTGTTTTTAGGTTGTGTGTTGTTGGTTTATGTAGTTGTTCTGTGTCATGTTACCTTTTTTTGTGGAGCTTTTTTATTCCCTTATGTGTTGTTTTATGTATTTAAACTTTGTGTTGAATACATTTTTTTAAAAAAAATAACCATCTGTTACATTGGCAAAAGTACTTTTCCAAGTGATGCATAGCCAGGGGTGGGGACAGCAGTGAAAATGACCTCTTTCAAGAGAGAAGGGTGCCCTGTTGCCTCTTGAGCAGCTACAAAGCCGGCAAAGGAACCTTTCTACCTTTCTGTCTTTGGCCCTTTTCGCAAGACATTTCCGATGAGAAAGGGCCCCTTGAGCGTCGCGTAAATGTGAGGAGCGGTCCAGATGATGCACTCACATTTGCACAACGCTCCAGGGCCTGACACAGACCGCGCATGCATTTTTTCATTTTCGGCTTGAAGCCGAAAATGCTGCGCAGCCACACATCGCTCCAGGGCCCCGCACACAGTTACTTTGTGTGTGGAGCCTCGGGAGCTGGGCCGGTCGCGCTTCCCGTCTCAGCGCAGCCTGGGAAGGTCCCAGGCTGCACTGCGAAAGGAAGAGGTGGGGCTCTCGCACGAGCAGGAAGCTCGCGCAGAGCCGAAGGAGCAAGGAAGAGATACCTTCTCTCCGGAGGCTGCTCGCTCAAGCACCGCACCCCAGCACAGAAAATGGGTGAGTTGAGGGAAGGGTCTTTCTTTCTTTCCTTCCTTCTTTGGACACAGCATTTGGTGCCATTTACCTGTTGCCAACTTCTCAGCCCCTGTGGCTGCTTTTCATTCTGCCTAACCTGTAGACTTGATAAAGTCAGGATTATCCCCAGCCCTGAGTTTCCAGGACCAAAACCTGAGCCCTAGGGATGACCCCTTTGTAGCAAGAGGCAACCCCTGCTGATGTCCCTGCTCCTGCCTAAGGACTGGAGAAGACTGTCAAGACCCTAAGGGCAAATCTCTGAGATATGGACACCGTACACCTCCAGCTCCTATGCTGGCACAGCTAGTTACACTGGGGAATAGGCATGTGGCCTACATGTTTAGCAACCTGTTCCCCACCCGAGATTCTTGATCACTGGAACATATAATCATCAGTAATTAATGGGACATACAGGAGGCATATTAATAATATATCTGAGAAATGAATGGCAAATTGTTGACAGCTGAAGGGAAAGATAAAACACAACTAGCTTCACCAGCTCAGAAATGGCATGAGTTCAAACTCCTCCTTGATCTGTTTCATGTTATGTTGCTTGATAAGTACATCTGCAACCTGTTTTCCTTTAGCTATGAGCCACCGAGCACCCCAGTCATCATGAATTTCTGGGAGACCATGCTTTGTGCTTTCTGAGCTTCCTTCTTGGCCACCATAATTGGTTGCCTTCATGTAACAGACACGTTTTGCGAGAGGGAATCAAAGAACCTCTGTAGGACAAAGGCTTCGTTCCATGGCTCGGGCATGGGATAAGTTTCAAGAAAAGCCCCATGGTATTTTTTGGAAGGGATGCAGAAGAAAGATGGGGATATTTTCGCATGTTTGGTTGGTGGCAACTACCTCCATTTTGTGTTAGATCCCTGCATATTTGGGCCCATCTTAAAGATACTGTAGGATGTACAAAAGAACAAATTAATAATATTTCTGCTGTGTTGCCACTCTTGGCACATACACAGTGAAGCCTGGCCCTTCAAGTCTTTAGACTACTTGTGATTTTAAAACTACTCTATCTTTAATTTTTTTGATATTTTTTAAATTGTTTCACATTTATTTTCAAATGTTTTATTATGTTCCAAAAACTTCCCAGGAATTATGACTTAAATACTAATAGTATTTATTATTTAGTACATTAATTTTATAATAATAACAACATAAATATTAATAATATAGTTGATATCATACAGGATATCATATATTATTGTCCTAACATGTGATATAATTAGATGTCAGCTTCTGCAACTCTGCTACTCATAATCTACTGAACCACCCACAGTACTTTGGCGTACAGTTTAATACTGACATGGTTTTCTGTAGTCCAGTAAAGTAACTTTTCTCAGTTTTGACCAGCAGATATAGTTCTCCTATGAGTGCACTGAAGGCTGAAATATGTATCAAAATTCAACAGCTCTCAGATAATTTATGTGAGACTGCAACTTTCTGAGATATATATAGGTAAAACCATTTGGCCCTTAAAAGTTAGACTTTGTTACAATAAGATCAAAAACAGGAAGGAATAAGTCCCTTTATTCTCTCACATTACTGAATTGTCTCATAAACTGGAAGATTTTTCTCTTTTTTGCTATTGAAAATCTTAGGATACGTTCATATAGGAGGTTATTTGTGGTCATAAACTGAACATGACTTAGCAGTGTGGTTCTGCAGCAAAGAAGGCAAATAATATTAGGTTGTTGTTGTGTGCTTTCAAGTTGTTTCTGAGTTGTGGCGATTCTATGGCAAACCTATAATGGGGTTTTCTGGGGCAGAGAGTCTGAAGTACCCAGGGTCGCCCAGTGGGTTTCCATGACCAAGCAGGAATTCGAACCGTGGTCTCCAGGATCATAGCCCTGTGCTCAAATCACTACATCACTCTGGCTCTCTAAATAATATTATAGCCTGCATTGATAGAACCATTGTTTCCAAGTCAAGGGAAGTAACATTCCCACTATATTCTGTGCTAGTCAGACCTGTTCTACTACTGCATTCAATTCTGGGCATCTACTTTTAAGAATAATATAGGCAAGTTCTTCCCTAATGTATTGTTGGAATCTCCTTTCTTGTAATCAGAATCCATTGGTTTGCATTCTAATCTCTAGAGCAGCAGAAAACAAGATTGTTCCATCTTCTATGTGATATGCTATCAAGCTGGAGTAGGGTCAGAGAGAAGGGCAACCAGGATATACATAGGAGGAAAGGTTGAGGGAATTGGGCATATTCAGCCTGGTAAGGAGTCAACGAAAGGTTGACATGGCTGCACTCTTTAAATATTTCAAGGGCACCCACAAAGAGGAAGGTGCTGGCTTGTTCTCTGCTGCCTCAGAGGCTAGGATCAGATCTAATACTTTTAATTTATAGGAGGGCAAGTTTCAATTGGATATTAGAAGATCTAGCGGGCGTTCCTGTACTGAGCAGCGGGTTGGACTCAATGGTCTATGTGGCCCTTTCGAACTCTGTAATTCTAAGAGTTTTATATAACAGAGCAGACTTTGCCAAGGTATTGTTGCAGAAGAGGCATTTTATATTTTTCCATTGAGTTATCTTAATAGCCACAGGACTCCTGGGAAAACTGATTGGTCTTTACAGAGGCCCTTTCTGCAGCTTACCTTTTTGCACAGCTGGGGTGCGGAGATTGCACAAGCAGCCTCTTGCGAGAGGCTCTCACGTCCCCGTTGCTTCAGCTCCGCAGCTGCTGCCTGCTCGCAAGCAGGCAGCGTGAGAGCCCCTCTTCTTCCTTCCGCAGTGCAGCCGGGCATTTTCCCAGGCTGCACTGGGGCAGGAAACGTGAGCGCTGTGGCTCCAGAGCTCCGCACGCACAGTAAGTGTGCATATGGCCCCAGAGCGATGAGTGATCGCGCACCATTTTCGGCTCAAAGCCGAAAATGAAATAGTGAGCAATCGGCACCTGCCAGCCCCTGGAGTATCATGCGATTGCAAGTGTGTTGTGTGGACTGCTCCTCGCAATCGCACGATGCTCCAGGGGCCCTTTTGCATGGCAAATGCCGTGCAAAAAGGGCCAGCATGTGTATCATCTTGCAGTTTCTCTTTAAATTTGGGAACTGATGTTTGCATCTGTGTGTCAGGGAGGGATAAGGTATTACGGTATGACTGCTAAAGTCTGGTTGTGGAACTAGGAAGAAATGTCTGGTAACTCTTCTCTAGCAAGAAATGTTTATGGTTATTACTGTTTCCATGAACTTTGTTTTGCCACCGTTATTTCTCTAAGATAGTGGAAAATTTCATCATTTTAATGAAATGTTTTTCTCTGGAGCAACTGGAGCCAGATTATTACACAGTGTTTTCATTTTGGTATATTCTTGTATTAAGAACCTTGACTGTGTGAGCCCATGGTTTAATGTTTGTACTTCTAGCTTTTTCCTTGAGAGAGAGTATAATTGAAAAAGAAATTTACCAGAAACCTGTGCAATGTTATTGTTATTAATATGTATTTTCATGGCAAAATGTTGTTACACTGCTTTGATTACGCTCATACGTAAAAGATTCATGTTGAATATATAATCCCTATTATATTTGTGTCGTATGTGGCCTTTTGTATCGTTGTTGTTCTTTGCTCTTATTGGGTTTGCAATCGATTTTCTGTTTGGAATCTCTCCTGTTTCCTGACACCACCTTGAAGCCTAGCGCTTCTGCGTCTTTCCAAAATTTCATGCAGAGCACACTGCCCACCTTGGCATGCTGGCACAACGGCAGTCTTGGAGAAAGGTGTGCTATCCAAGATATAACTAGGCTCAGCCATCAACTAAGCTGGTCTTAGTTTGCAGGTCGCTGGCTCTAGGTTGTTAGACCTGACAAGGTCTCAGGTCTTTTGGAATGGGGAGACTCCAATCTTTGGGGCTCAGCAGTCTCCCTAGATTCCAGTGTTGTGAGCCCCAAAACCCACTCACTACCTTCTAAACTCCTTAAAACCCCTATTAATCCTAATGGAGCCCTGGTGGCACAGTGGTTAAATGCCAGTACTACAACCACAAGATTGTGAGTTTGATCCTGCCAGGCTCCAAGGTTGACTCAGCCTTCCATCCTTTTGCAGCTCGGTAAAATGAGTACCCAGCTTGTTGGGGGCAATTAGCTAAAAATACATTGCAAACCACTTAGATAACACTAGTTGATAGGCCGTATAGAAATAAATAAAAATGCTATTTATTTTTTTTTAATGATTTGGGATATTTTTCCACCCAAAACTTTATCCAAACAGCCAATAATGGGTGAAAATACCTTCCCATAATCCTCAGAATATGTTTTTTCCCCATGTTTGGTTTGGTTTTTGTCAGTATCTCGGCCAAAATAGCACCCAGAAGTCACCATTTTGGGTTGAGATGCAGCTGAAAACAATTATAGTTTTGATCCTGGATGGGTGGAGATGCCCACAAGAATGGGAGTGGGTGGGGATTGGACTCCTAGGTGTTTCTCAGAAATGGATTAAAAGTCTGAAGATTATTCAGTGTACAGAAACATATGGCTCTGGAAGAGAAGCACATTCTTGATATTACATGCAGATAAACAATTACCTGCCTATCTAAACTCTAATCTATCTAATCTCAACTCCACACTTACCAGCTGAAACCTACAGTAGCTCACACTGACCCTGTTCCTTGTCTGACAACTACACCTTACAACAACAGCAACCCCCAGCTTTTCAGACAGTCATCACTCACTCCAACTGACTTGCACAACTGTCAGGTAAGAATTTGCAAAAGCTCCCAATAAGATTCCCAGCCAGTCACCACTCAGATCCTACATTCCAAACACATCCCCCCACTCATTACTCTAGCACACCTACCACCATGTTAGTATGATATACTTACATCCATGTTTATTGTATCACAACATTGAATACCTTACTATAATTCCTGTCTCAGCCAACAAAATCTGAGGGAAGAACGAAGACACACATCTCCAAGAGCTCAGAGGATGGTTTTTATTTTGGCCGATGCATGTATTTCAGTGGCCTTCTTCAGTAGCCTTCTTCAGGGGCTATATGCTACCTAGCAGCAGAAATTTCCGGAGGTGAAAAATCTCATTGCGTTTGTTGGTCCGGCAAACGGAATGGGATTTTCAGCTCCTGGTATACACAGGTGAAAAGATCCTGCTGTTGCCCTTCTCTTGTAGGCCTCCTTTGAGCTATAATTCCCCCAAATTCTAAGGAGACACTGGCATTGCAGGTGAACTCCAACATCCCCCACCTCTTAAGGGATCACATGATCATCATCATCTTTATTTTGGCAATTTAACAAGTAAATTGGCATTTACTGATGAATATATGTCAAAACACAATGTTATCTCAAAATTCTGGTCAGTCCCCTACCAAGGTTTGAACAATATTCTGATATTCACTGCCCACATTTTCATTCCTGTTTTGTATTATTATCTTGTATTTACATTCATGTTTTGTCACAATGTTTTCAACAGATTTTCAATAAGTTTTACATTTTTGACAGTTTAATTGTATTTTTGACTCGTGTTATGTTGATAATTTTTTTTTAGCTTTCAATTGAGTTGATGTGATATAATGGTCTCACTAGGACTTTGGAGGCCTGTATTCGAATTTCCGCTGGGTGACCTCGGGCAAGTCACACTTTCTCAGACCCAGAGGAAGGCAAAGGCAAACAGCTTCTGAACAAATGTTTCCAAGAAAACACCATGGTAGGTTTGCTGTAAGTTGGAAATGACTTGAAGGCACACAACAAGAAGAAAGCACTTCTTGTAAGCTGTCTTCAGTCCTGAAAATACAAATAAATATAATAATGATAATAATAATGTAGGAAACAGGATGCTAAACCAGATTAGTATTAGGTAACAGCCAGCATCAAATCTTGGAAATGTTACCTTTTTGGATGCTGAGACCTAAAAAGCCTGGCAACCATGCCCTACAAGGAACAGCTTAAGGAACTGGGTAAGCTCATCTGTCCTATCTCAGTCTGGCACAACTCATAAAACAAACAAAACAAGCTGAATAACTCCTATGGCGTTACTTACTTCCAGGCAGTAAGCAAGGAGTCCTAAATAAAGTCCACGGGGTTCCAAGGCAAGGAGTGTCCAACGTCAGTCAGAGCATTCATCAAGGTATCCGGTAGGGTAGAAGGTCAGATAAGCTCTGACAACTCCTGGTGGGGAAGGACATCAGCTATATAGGTCTGAAGCCTAGCGCAGTTATGGCTTAATTAATTGTTGCTGGTTATAAATTCTGAGAGACCAATGCAGAATCTTTCTTTGCTGTCTGCTCTCTGCAAAAGTGGATACAGGTAAATGCTCTTCAGTGTCTGAAGAGGCAGGACTCTCTGCTGGAGCTGGCACCGCTCCTGTTCTGTTTGTGGCACTGTCACCTCTTCTTTTCCACAGGTCTTGGAATGCCCCCTGTTTCAGACTCTGAGTCTGCGCCCACATTCTGGAAGCAAGACGTGACACTAGCCTGGAGAAGAGAAGGTTAAGAGGTGACATGATAGCCATATTTAAGTATTTGAAGGGATGTCATATGGAGGATGGAGCAAGTTTGTTTTCTGCTGCTCCAGAGACTAGGACATGGAGCAATGGCTTCAAACTTTAGGAAAAGATATTCCATCTAAACACTGAGAAGAACTTCCTGACTGTACAAGCCATGGACAGTGGAATATGCTGCTTTGGTGTGTGATGGCATCTCCTTCTTTGGAGGTTTTCAAACAGACGCTGGATGGCAATCTGTTGAGAGTGCTTTGATGGTATATTCCTGCATGGCAGAATGGGGCTGGACTCAATGGCTGTTGGGGTCTCTTCCAACTCTATGATCCTATGATAATCCCCATTGGCCATGCTGACAGAAGCCTTCTGAGAGCTGTAGGCCATAAAAATAACTTTCCCAAGCTCTGTGCAGCAGTTCTCCACTTCTGTTTTCCTGTTAACTTTCAGAAGGTGGGAAAGGAAAAATAAATCCTTGTGTCTGTATTTTAAACATTTTTTAAAGCAATGCAGCAAAATCGTTTGGCACATCGAGTGCTATTTACTCTATTTATCTTTCCTGGTTTTGTAATAAATGGGGATATTACGCCTTTCATGGATCCTTAGGCAAAATCTTTTCAAGCTGGTGCATTGAGTGCAGAAATAAACAAGTTCAGGGAAGAATATATTGGAAAAGAAATTTAAACAAAACCAATAATAACTGAATAGAACAAACAAAAATGCAAACCACTGGATGTAACCTACCTTTTAGTACTTTAGTTATTCATCTTTTTTTTAAAATTGCTGAAGGCAATAAAAGGCTGCTTTTTGAAATCATTCCAAAAAAAGGATGGTGGGGTGAGCATAGGAGCCACAGGCAGCAGACATTTTATCTAGAAGCCTGGCCTTGATTATGCAGAGCTCCAAAAATAAATACAAGAAAACAAGCCAGAGTAAGTTGTTTACTGTCTTAAGCATACAATATAAGACTGATGAAAATCTTTCCAGTTAGTGGGTCTAACCTGGAACTAATAAAGACTTCATTCTATCACGTTTAAATGCAGCAGAGGGTGCTGTTTTGAAACCTAACCGATGGTGCCTGATGGCTTCTAAGTCAGTGGGACAGTGAACCCATCCTGGGGCTTAATCTAAATTTTAAAGATGTTCCGACTGCTGGACCCTATTCCCAAACTAAAGTTAGTACTTGGACAGCTCTTTTCAAGTGTGGATTAAAACCTGGCCCTTGTGCATAGTCCAAGGAAAGGACCCAGTGCTTGGATAATTCCTTTAGACTAAAACCCAAAGTAGATTTATGTCATTTTACGTTATCTGTATCCCTCCTTTCTCTCAACAGGAGACCAAGGCAGATTGCAGCCATGTTTAAATAAGCTAAATGCTTACAAGCTTAAAAGCAATAACTCTGACGATTTAAAAGTACAAAGGCAATTAAACAAGCTATCATATTAAAACAGTGTGAATTTGAAAAGTATAAATTCATTAAAAAAAATTGCAGTACAGATGAAAATAAAGGGCACCCACACCATACGGAGACCCTTCTGTACAACCAATTTATAGTCAGATGCTGGTTTACACAAAAGATATTTACCTACTAGCAAAAAGAAAGCAAAGAGGACAGCAGCTTAGCATCCTGTAGAAGAGAATTCCACAGCCTAGGAGCAACCACCAAGAATGCCCTCTCCCGTGTCCTCATCAGACAATCCTGTGATGGTGGTAGGACAAAGAGAAAGCCCTCACCTGAGATCTTAACACTTGGGCAGGGTCACACCGGGGGACTAACCTCCCCACTAACATAGGAGTCACTCCTGAAACTAAGTACTTTATTTAAGAAACAAAAGCAGCCAGTGAGATCTTTAATTAAGAGTGTGATCCTAACTTTAGGCTGGTTAAAGCTATGCTGAATCCAAACCTTTCCTAGTCCTAGGGTGTTGGAGAGTACAGGGGACTACCCTCACCCTGGTGTAAATTGTACAAACATTGTGACTGGTCTCTGAGCTGAAGAAGGTTTAGATCTGGCCGAATTTGGCTTTTCCCTTGTCCTATCCTTTCTGCAATACCTTTTGGTTTTGCTCTGTCAGCAGATCACTGAGGTCAGCCAGCAGAAGACAATCTGCTAGCAAAAGAACATTTCTCATGATAGAAAAACTTTTGCCTCTTTCTACAGCCAGCACATCTTTGAGCGAGGATTGCACTGACAAGCTAGAATCTGCATATAAGCTTACCTGAGAGCAAGCACCACTGAAATCAATGGGACTGTTGGTTGACATTTAGCTGACGGCACTTCTCTAGATTTTTTCAGCCTGTGAACTGTAAAGAAAATCAGAAAAGCATGTACATGCATGCCATTCTATCTTTTTTACCAAATCAGTGTTGTGGCTGACATAGTTAAAAGTTCCCGCCCACTTCCAAAGCTTGGGCAATTCCAAAGATTGCAGAGGTACACCAAACCTTGCCAGGGAGGGCAAGAAAGTGGGAATCTTATATGGGAAAAAAGTTTCCAGACCAGTCCAAAAGAGACAGAGATTTCTCTGTGGAGGCAGTACACTGCCCTGACTTATATTATTCCAAGATTGATTAATTCCTGGAAACTTATTAGATTTTCTGAGATTTGATCTAAATGCAGAGATTGAAAAGCCTGGTTGCTTCAGGATTCTAGCTTAGTCTAGCACAGCATACTGGCTGGGCCATTCTGGGAGCTGTAGTTCCAACAAGTAACTTTTCCAAACTCTGTACTTGGCTCTTTCCTCCATCTCCTGCCCCCTTGTCCAGCCTAGAGCTCAATCACAGCTTGACTGCTGTCCAAAATGGAAATAATGATTCATCAAGACTGAAGTTGACCTATTGAGAAACTGTGGAGAAATGGACACACTTGCCAAGAAAGATATTTGAGGCCCTCACTATGAGGTTGAAGTGTTTCCAAGTCGGAACATAGCGTGGCAAACTAAACCACTCTTTCCAGCAATCCTGGCACTGTAGCTATCAGGGCTCCATCTGCTGTGTTTACTATTATGTTGGGCACAAATATTCATGTTGCTAGGCAGTATTCAGGACACCAGTAATAGAAAGTGCTTTGTAGGACAAGGTCCTGTGTGAAGTACAAACACTTCATGTTGTTTTCCTTCTGTTCAGTTTTTAACCCCTCCTCTCCCAGAAGGCACAAGCCAGGTAACATTTCAAATCAAGAGGCTGGTACTTGGATTTGCAGAGGCTGTGCCAAATATTAAATGAGTCTGCCAGGTACAAAAACTCTCTAACACTCATTCAATGCTTAATATTAAAAAATAATCTTGCATACTATAGTTCTTGTAAAGTCTGCAATAAAGAATTTGCTGCCATGGTATTAAATGTTCTTGCATAAGAATGGATGGTATTGATTGCATTTTCGAGTGATCAGTTTCAAGACACTCTTAAGTGCCTCCTTTTTTTATGAAATTGGATTTGAGAATCTATTTTTCCTTCTGTTTCTTCAGGGCATTGTTATGTATCAGAAAGAAATCAACAACGTTGGCTCATATTCTACTCCACTTACTTATTTACAAATGCTGTAAATAAGTAACGTTTCCTGGCCTGACAGTGGCATATGTAGCCAAAACAGCACCTATGGGAAGCATGGAAGTTGCATCTTTACCTTCTTCCCCCTACCCCACCTTTACATACATGGCTTTTTTGCACCCCCTGGCACCCAGGGCACATGTCTCACTTGCCTCACCCTAGATACACCTCTGTGGCCTGACCACCCTTGCAGACTTACTTCACCAGGTAGGTGAACAGAGATGCAAGTCTATTCAGGTGGCAATAAGGGTGCAGGAGAATGACATTTCTACTCCTTTCCCCCTGCAAGCAAGATGCTCCAATCAGAAGCAGGATCCCTGTTACAGTTCCTTGCCACACATCTACTCACTGGGGGAAAGAGTAGAAACATCCTCCTCCTGCGTTCTGATCAGCTAAACAGCCCTCCATCTCTCCATGTAGCTGCTGCCTGGTAAAGCAGATTTGAAAGGGCACTTACAATTACTTACAATTATAAGTCACTTCACTGACTCAGCCATAGATGATGTACTGACTCGACTCAAGACTTGTATATTTTTAATGACTGACTTACTGCCCTTGGTTCAGTAACAACACATTCATCCAGAAACCGTATGACTTTGAACAACGCTTCCATCTCTTTTTGCCTACTAGTCACATGACAATCTCTCTCAAGCCCTAAGTGTGGTTGCACTTCTCAGACGGGAACAGCAAATGGGTTAGGTAACGGTGTTACCACCGTGTCCTGGCCTGGCCTTTGGTGAACCAAAGATATAATTTTGACATCGCAATTCGGCCCTACTCTGCCACCAGCCAAGTGTTTGTGAGGCCTGCCGAACAAGCGCGAAGCTAGGCATGGCTACTACTTACTGCTCCCACCAAACCAAGCCAGATATTGCCAGATCTGATTTAGGGGGCCTCCCGAAACAAACACCTTCATTAAAAATGCACGTTACCACAAAGAGATCCTCTGCCCTGAGAGGACACCCTGGCGAGCTAGGTACTTAACTGCCAAGCTAGCTGTATCTACATACCGGCCATACCATTGTCAATTCGGACTTTAACTCAATCATGCAAATCCTGACCTTTCGGAGGCTTTGTCTCCAACCCAAAACTTATTGTTTTCATCCAAGACCAGACTAGCCTGCAGTTGTTCTTTCCCCCTATAAAAATCCCCTGCTCTGAGAGCTCTTCGGAACTCTCGCCGGATCACTTGGATTTCATTCTGCCTTGCTGCCGCTCGGTTCAGCAGATTTCCCTCTGCTGCCACGCCGGGTTTCCTCTTCTACAATTGGCTTCCCCAGGACTGCAGGACAGGTGGCGTATCACCCATTCCCCTTGAACTCTATTTTCCTTTTCTAGTTAGGAGTGTGTTTGTGCTTTTCTTTAATAACTGTTTAATAAATCTCAATTCTTATTTGAACTGTTTGCCTCCTCACTGACCTGACGCTGTAGACATAGGGTAAAAGATCCTGCTGCGTTACCCTGCCTCTCGTTAGCCAAGAGAGTGCTCCAGCTAATTTTCCCCATCTTGCTAGGTTTGTTTGGTTATTTGGGCTCCCCCTTCTGGGACTCCCAATTCATAGGGTAACAACGGGCTTGAGCAGGAAAAGGATCCTTCCTTCTAAATCTTTTGAATCTTCAGTAATGGAGAGTAAGATAGGATCCTATTCCCCACTTCCAAAACTGCAGGTGGCAAAATTGCAAACGTGGAGAGCCAATTCTGCTTAAATTGTTAAAACTGAATATATTTTTCTCTAACCAATAATTCTGGAATTTTGGTTGGGGTATAAAGTTGGCTTCCAGACTTGACTTGAAAGTATCTTCAAGGACTTGCGACTTGAAAGTAGAGACTTGAGACTTGGAGTAAAAGACTTAAATACATCACCGCAGCATAGTCTTAGTGAATACTGAGCAGTTACAGATCCATAACTTTGGGTTATGAATCTGCAATACAGAATACTAGCCCTTATTGTTAAGAGTGAAACCAAGGTGGGTTTTTTTTTCCTGTGTTAGAATCATAAAGTTGGAAGAGATCACAAGGACCATCCAGTCCTTCCATGCATGAAGACACAATCAAAGCAACCCCAACAGATGGCCATCCAGCCTCTGTTTGAAAACCTCCAAAGAAGGAGATGCCACCACATTCCACCGAGGCAGTGTATTCCACAGTTGAACTGCTCTTGCTGTCAGGAAGTTCTTTCTTATGTTTAAGAGGAATCTCTTTTCCTATAGTTTGAATCCATGGCTCTGTGTCCTAGTCTCTGGAATATCAGAAAACAAACTTGCCCCATCTTCCATATGGCATCCTTTCCAATATTTAAACATAGTTATCATGTCCTGTTATAATAATGTGAAATTAACAACAACCCAGGTTCAAATCCATGCAGGTAGGATGTCATTGAGAGTGTAGGATAATTCACAATGTGGTCTACTAAAGAGGGTTGAGGAAATGAAACATATCATGCAGTTGTTGATCCCTTTGGAAAACAGCATCTAGGCCAGCTCTGGGTAGTTTTAAAAACAGTCTTATGAGGTAGGCCACCATTATTTCCCTCTGTTACTGGTAGAGTGGGCTGTATCTTGAGAAGAGGGGGAGACATTGCCTACAGTGGCTTGGAAATCTGCTTTTTTAAGACTGCAACTCCCCAAATCACCCTACCAATATGAACAGTAGTCAAGTTGGCTAGTAGATTCTGATAACTGTATTCCAAAAGGGAACTTTTTAAAGCACTTTAGTTTTGTCTGGTTGAAAAGCAGAAAACAGCATGACAGCAAAGAGTGATTCTCCATGGGACCAATCATAACCAGAGTCCAGTCATCATTTCATCAGAATTATCTCAGTGCCTCACACTGATATAACCATGGGTTACAATAGCATAGGTACTTTTTTAGACCTTGCACAAGGAGGCAACTGGTTCTTCCTTGCACAGCACACTTTCACTGGCTCTGCAATAGCAGCTGGTTAGCGCTGAAGTTCACACCTGCAATCAATCAGTGTTCTGGCTGGGGCGCATTTCCACCTCTGGCCATGATTTGCCAGAGAGGTGTGCCCTATCACTATAAGTATGCTAGTGAAGCTTTGCATTCCACAGTGTCAAAGAGGATCTTAGGCTTCATTTCCTATTTACATCTTGCAAAATTCTGTATTGCTCCTGACTTCTGAAAGCTGCAGCAAATCAAATCAGTGGTGCAGGTACTATTTGCATAAGGCCTTTGCTAAATAAATACTTGCAAGTCCAATGAATTAGAAAATGTAAGTCACTGCTGTCTGTTGGAGTGAGCTGAAAATCAGTGCATGGTACAAATGATTAGATGGAATTTTCCACCCTTTGCTCTAATTGCTATTGGGCATCAGGAAATAATGCACACTACCCACAAACACCATTCGCCTCTTAGGAAGGGAAGGTACTCAGGCCTACATACCGCCTGGGGATAATGGAAGTTGTTATCCAATGGGGCAAACATTGGGTGGACTTTTCAGCTCTTTGACAAATCTTGCTACTTGGCATTAGAAAACAAAACACACACCTATGCACACAAAGATAATTTGCATCCAAGGAAGGGAAGGCACTCCAACACACAAAAGCAGACTGTATAGTTAGGAATAATGGGTGTTATAGTCCATCACACCTGGAGAGAGCCCAACCAGGGATCATTGGCTTGTGTGACAAGAAATGTAAAAGTCTTTAAGGAGTCCCAAATCTCTCAGATCATTGACTGCTTGGGAGAACAAATAGACTGGCAGGAACATTTATTTTCAGCTGCACATTAATATTAATTCCCTTCAACAAGAGGCTCAGCAGTCTCCTACCTTCTCTGCTCTTCATCCAAAGGCCTTTTTCTTTAGGCAGGCTGTTGGCTATGAAAGCGATTGTTGAGAAAAAGGCCTTGTAACTGGGAGAACCTTTGTTATTTATTGTAATGATTGTGTTTTAGCTGTATTGCATTTTAATCTATGCGAGTTACCACAAGTCATATACTAGCAGAAAGCTGGGATATTAATTCATTAAGTAATGAATAAAGAAATTCAGTAATTGTATCTGCATTGCATTGTCTGCTAGAATGTTAATACTGAATATTGATGAATAGATGGATGGATGGACTAACTGATTTAAATATTTCTTCCTCAGCTATAGCAAAAGATCTAGGGTGGTGTATAGGTTAAGTGATTACAAACAATGCAAACAACGTACCAAAATATAAATAATTTAAATAAATTAAAAATGTGTAACACACAATTAACAAAGAGAAGGCTGGAATACTGCATGGGCTTGCGGGAATTAGAACCGGGCAGTTCTGTAACAATCTGGATCCAGCCAAGAGCTGCTGTTCAAGAGTAATTCTGCAAAATACACAAAAAAGTAAGAAAAAAAGAGTCTCCAGCAGTGGTGGAGCTCGGAGTGTGTGGAGGGGGGGCCGGGAGGGGGGCTACAGCACGGGGGGCGTGCCTGCAGTGAATGGGGGTGTGGCCAGGACACGTGGAGGCGTGGCTACAGGTTCAGCCTCCCCAAAAACATTGCTGCCTGGGGCAAACTGCCTCCATCAGCCCCCCATCCCTATGTGACTGGCCTCCAGAGTCATAATTAAACTCTTAAACCACTATACCATGCTGGCTCCCTTATTGTAAAGTAGTGGCTGTGAATCTGGGTGGCCCCAATAGCTGTCTTTAATCCAGACATCTGGATTCACGCACAAATGTTGTAGAATCAGTGGCAGCTAATATCTTCCATCTCAGTAGGGTAGGCTATCCCCTCTGGCTTTCTGTCTGACCATCAAAGGAACTATCCCTCAGAAGATTCAACACCTTGGGAAGCTCATTGACCTGCAAACCCCAGGATTCCATAGGATGTTGAAAGTGGAACCATAGCGCGATAACGGTCTAGTGCAGAAATGGCCTTTGAATGCCAAAGAGTTCAGTCCTGGGGCCAACACTCTGCAACATTTTTATCAATGACTTTGATGATGGGCTAGAGCAGTGGTTCTCAACCTGTGGGTCCCCAGATGTTCGTGGACTTCAGCTCCCAGAAGCCCGAGCCACTATGGTCAATGCTCAGGGCTTCTGGGAGCTGAAGTCCACAAACATCTGGGGACCCACAGGTTGAGAACCACTGGGCTAGAGGGAATCCTTATCAAGTTTGTGGACGATACAAAGCCGGGAGGGGTAGCCAGATAAGAACAGAATTCAAAAGGGCCTTGATAGACTAGAAAACTGGGTTGAAACTAATAGAATGAAATTCAACAGAGATAAATGCAAAATTCTACATTTAGACCACAAAAACCGAATGCGAATGTATAGGATGGGGAATGACTAGATTAATACCCAGAGGGGATTCACTGGCATGGAAGCCCCCAGCAATCACTGCCTGGGATGCGACCTTTGCAAATTTGTGATGAGGGGCTGAGGGTTATTTCTTTCATTTCATACCCTTCCGTCACATGAGATGATGGTAGAGTCATTGCACCTTGCATACTCTCTGGAATTTCACGGATGAAAACGTGCGTGGCCCGGCAACATCAGCACCTGGTCAAGATGGCCTAAGTGATGAATGAGAAAGAACGTACAAGTTGGGAAAAGCTACAGCAGTTTGCTTTTGCTCGAGTCTGCAGGGAAGGGCAAGGTTCTGCCTTCTCTTTCCGCCAAGTTCAATGCACCATAAATTACTTTGGCACTTTGAAATCGGTTTGCAGCAATTGAAGTAAGCTGAGCGCAAAGAGGGGAAGCAGGTGAACGAGAGAGAAGCTGAGATATTTTAAAAGCAGCTGAAAAAGTGGGCAGACAGAGGATTTATTAGTACCGTCCCTGCCAAATCAGGACAGTGGAAGGGTATGTCCTCGGCGACTGCAAAGATCAGCACCCAAACCCACCTTGCCCCCCTGGCCACCTGATGGAAGCGCAGATGCACTTCCAGCCAGGGTTATGATGTGGGAATATTCGTTTTTGGGGACTATAAATCTCAGGATTTCAAAATGTTCACCGGGGAATTTTGGGAGCTGTTAAGGAAAGAAAGAAAAAAGGCCTCTCAAACTCTGTTCCACTTTTCTCCACGGCGTCTGCACAGGGATGGAAGGTACCCGTGCAGCAAACCCTGGGGAAATTCTATCCAGGCCGTCACCGCCAGTCAGCATGTTTTCTACTTTGTTTGTCTGGCCACGTAAAGGCCTTTGAAGAACGTGTGACAGGCACATTTCAGGCATCTAAAAATAAGCCCAGCTGTGAATACATAGCAGGCTGTCGTCTCATTCTGGTCACTTTCAAGGAGAATCCAGATCAGGCCAAGGAGGGCTTCCTGTTGGTTCTGAGCTCAGTTTCTTTCAAGCAACAATAAAAGTTACTAGCAGCGACTGTTCCAACAGGCTGCGGCAGAGGGAAAGAAGAGATTCAGGGGTATTTCCTCAGCTCTGTTCCAAAATGGCTGCTGCAGAGAGAGAGAAGGGAATCAGGGCTGTTCTCTCACTCTCCTCAAAAACAAAATGGCTGCTACTGAGGGAGAGAAGAGAGGGAGCTGCTGCTGAGGGAGAGAAGAGAGCCAGGACAATTTCTTCAGCTCCACAAAATGGCTGACGCAGAGGGAGGGAAGGGATTAAGGGGTATTCCCTCAGCAATGTTCAAAAACAAAATGGTTGCCAGAGAGAGAGAGGGAGAGAGAGAGAGAAGGGAATTAAGACTATTCCCTCAGCTCTGTTCAAAAACATAATGGTTGCCAGAGAGAGAGAGAGAGAGAGAGAGAGAGAAAGGGAACTAGGACTATTCCCTCAGCTATGTTCAAAAACAAAATGGCTGCCAGAGAGGAAGAGGGAGAGTGAGTGAGAGAGAGAGAAGGGAATTAGGACTATTCCCTCAGCTCTGTTCAAAAACAAAATGGCTGCCAGAGAGAGGGAGAGAGAGAGAGAGAGAAGGGAACTAGGCCCATTCCCTCAGCTCTGTTCAAAAACATAATGGCTGCCAGATAGAGAGAGAAAGAGAGAGGGAGGGAGAGAAGGGAACTAGGACTATTCCCTCAGCTCTGTTCAAAAACAACATGGCTGCCAGAGAGAGGGAGAGAAGAGAACTAGGACTATTCCCTCAGTTCTGTTCAAAAACAACATGGCTGCCAGAGAGATCGAAAAGGGAACTAGGACTATTCCCTCAGCTCTGTTCAAAAACAACATGGCTGCCAGAGAGAGAGAGAAGGGAACTAGAACTATTCCCTCAGCTCTGTTTAAAAACAACATAGCTGCCAGAGAGAGAGAGACAGAGGGAGAGAGAGAGAAGGGAATTAGGACTATTCCCTCAGCAATGTTCAAAAACAACATGGCTGCCAGAGAGAGAGGGGAGAGAGAGAGAGAGAGAAAGAAAGAAAGAGAAGGGAACTAGGACTATTCCCTCAGCTCTGTTCAAAAACAACATGGCTGTTGCAGAGGGAGAGAAGCGAATTTGGACTATTTTCTCAGCTTTGTCCAAAAACAAAATGGCTGCTGCAGAGGGAGGGAAGAGATTCAGAGGTATTCCCTCAGTAATGTTCAAAAACAAAATGGCTGCTCCAGAAGGAGAGAAGGGATTCAAGGGTATTCCCTCAGCTCTGCTCAAAAACAAAATGGCTGCTACAGAGAGAAGATAGCGAATCGGGACAATTTCCTCAGCTCTGTTAAAAAAAACAAAATGGCTGCTGCAGAGGGAATGAAGGGCTATTCCCTCAGCTCTGTTCAAAAGCAATATGGCTGCAAAATGATACAACATATATCATGGGCAAGTCCTGAGGTCTCAGGTTGTTGGCCCAGAACCCTCAAAGCCTGGGATAACCCTGACTTGGCAACTCTAGCTGTGAGGAAGCATCTGAGGGAGAGGGCCCTGTGGGAGCCGACTTGAGCGTTAAGTTAAGCCTGTTCGTAGGCCTACTTCCAACAAAGTTTAACTTTCTTCCACTGAGACAATGCAGGCACCTCCCGTTTTATCCATCACTGTTAACAGAATTACTTGTGCTCCTGAATTCGGTTCCAGACTGAGGCATTCATTCATTATTGCTAATGATTTCTATGAAACCGTGCACTTCAGACTGAAGGGAAGACTTTGCCCATTTCCGCCCTACACTGTTATAGTGCTACTATTCCACTTTCAACCTCCTGTGGAATTCTGGGGCTTGCAGTTTCCTGAGGCCAAAGAGCTTTCTGGCTGAGAATTCTAAAGGCCCCACCCTAAACTGCAAACCCCAGGATTCCAAAGGATGTTGAAAGTGGAATAATAGCACTATAACAGTCTAGTGCGGAAATGGCCTTTGAATGCCGCAGAGTTCAGTCCTGGGGCCAACACTCTGCAATGTTTTTATCAGTGACTTTGATGATGGGCTAGAGGGAATCCTTACCAAGTTTGTGGACGATATAAAACTGGGAGGGGAGCTAGATAGGAACAAAATTCAAAAGGGCCTTGATAGACTAGAAAACTGGGTTGAAACTAATAGAATGAAATTCAACAGAGACAAATGCAAAATTCTACATTTAGACCACAAAAACCGAACGCAAATGTATAGGATGGGGAATACCTGCCTTAGGAGCAGTACATGTGGAAAGGACCTGGGATTATTGTCAATCGTAAACTGAACATGACCCAGCAATGTGATGCTGCAGCAACGAAGGCAAATAAAATTCCAGCCTGCATTAATAGAACCATGATTTCCAAGATAAGGGAAATAATAGTCCCACTATAGTTTGCACCAGCCGGGCCTCATTTGGAGTACCATATTCAGTTCTGGATGCTTAATTTTAAAAAAGACACAGAGAACAAACTAGATGGGAAAGGCTGAGGGAGCAGGGCATACTGTCCTCTGCCACAGAACTGCTCAGGTGATGTGATAAGTTTAAGTAGCTTGCTCCAAGCTACCTGCAGAGCCGAGGGAGGACCCGAACTCAAGGCTCCTGGGTTCACAGCTCACACTCAAGTCCTGATTGCTACGACCACCCGCTATCAACCTCCATCTTGGCATATTGGTGGAAATCTTGCAGCACTGTCTGAGAATGGTGCATTGGCCAAGGTCAGAGAGTTTTCAGTATCTCCGAGGCAGGGTAGATTAATGCTGGGCTATTCCTAGCATGGCTGTCAGCAGCTGGAGAAGATGCTTCCTCTTCTGGCCCAGCTTTTCCAGTAGTTAAGATCAGTTTGGACCTTTGACTCCGTGCAAAGTATCATCCAGGGTGTGCTCTCATTTTCTCTCTCTCCGTCCGCTATCGAACAGCAACACTCTTCTGTAATGAAATCTGCTAAAAGCCCTCCAGCTTTTTGCCTGATTTGTGACCTTAGCAGGTGCCCGCTAAGGACCGGACCACTTCTTAATTTTAATTGATGGTCACGATTTACATTTGAGGGAGGCTGCCTCTCAGGCACTTTCAGGGTCACGGCGTGTTATTCCAGGAACTTAGGGGCTTCACGTTTGCAGTACAGCTAGCCAGCAAATGATTAGCAATAAATAATAAGCCCATCTGGGAGGGAAAAAGGCAGCCGGATGAGAAATGAGTCCATTCATTAGCCATGATTGCATATCTCAAGGATCAAGGTGTGGGAGCAAGGATGGCATGCATGGGGAGAGAAGAGGAATCTAGCGGGCTAGTGAAGCAAATAGAAGTTTAAATCTTTGCTCCGGGTCACTTCCTTATGGAATGTGTCTGTGTACCTGCAGCCTACCGTCCAAGTGTCCCAATTTAGCAGGCAAGGACACTTTTGATTAATCCTCTGTCACCCTATTTTTTCATCTGGCTTTAAAATGTCCCAGATTTTCTCTTCTCCTCCCACTTCCACCTATTGTCCTCAGCTTACTTCAGTTGCTGCAAACTGAGTCCAGAATGCAAAAGTATTTTGCAATCAATTAATTCAGCAGGGAGAAGAGGAGATAACTTCTTGAGTGTCCTGGGATGCTCAAGCAAAAGCAAACTACTACAGCCTGTCCCAGCTTTTATATTCTTCCTCATTAATAACTTTTTTCCCATCTTGACTGTTCCGTGGTGTTGCTTGGCATCACATCTCCTGGTTCTCATCTGTGAAATGCTGGAGGATATGCTATAGGCTTTACAAGTGCAGAAACACACCCAACCACAGTGATGCCCTCAGGGTAGGATTCTGGGACAGACATCTCAGGTTCCACTCAGGAAGTTCCCAAATGCAAGAGAAAGATTGAGGCCATTTCCACACTCCACTGTTATACTGCTATTATTCCACTTTCAACATCCCATAGACTCCTAGGCTTTGGAGTTTAGGGAGGGGCTTCTAGCATCCTCAGCCAGAGAGCTCTTTGGCTTCAGTAAACTAGAAACCCCAGAATTCCACAGGATGTTGAAAGTGGAATAATAGCACTATAACAGTGTAGTGCGGAAAGCCCCCTTAGGGTTGCCATAAGTCAGAAACAGCTTGAAGACAAACAAGAACAACCAACAGTCCCCCTGGTTAACTTTTCCTAGCTTTGGTTTCTACTTGGCGGTTGGCAGCCACCCTCTGCTGTAAGGCTTAAGTTTGTTTGGCTGATTTGTGAGTTTCTCCTGGCTTTAGAAGAAAGGGCCAAGGACATGACTTTCATATGCAGATAATGTGAAGAGGGAAATCCTTGTAGGTGGGGAATGCGGTCGTCTCCTTCGAAAGCCGGCTGCTTCTTCATTGCAGCTGGAGGCTATCTAAAAGGGAATGCATCTTCTTTGGAGAGGCTGTGGATGATGGAACAAGTGCCAGGATTGTCTTGGAGGCGTTGATGCTTTGGCAGATTACCTAAATAAAGAGGGGGAAAGCCTGTTTTGATGGAACGGCAGTTTGCTTCACATGATTATATACAAATGGATGAGCTGTCACCAATTTCCTTCACAAACCCCTTGCATTATAAGCTTGGCTGCACCGGCTTTACGTTCCCTTTCGTCGTCGTTGTGTTTGTGGAACACTTAAAGAAAAAATCAGTAAATGCAGCAGGGAACTTTACCGTGTACAACACGTACGTATGAGATCGTGTACTCTCCAATATCTCACAGATGAAAACTGGGAGACGTATAGCCAAGCAAC
The DNA here is from genome assembly GCA_948472985.1 of Iguana delicatissima. NCBI lineage: Eukaryota > Metazoa > Chordata > Lepidosauria > Squamata > Iguanidae > Iguana > Iguana delicatissima. The sequence continues at coordinate 1,818,177 of CAOKZL010000061.1, forward strand.
ATCAGAATATGGTCAAGATGGCCAATGTTGTTAATGAGGAACAAAACACAACCTAGGGGAGACTGCAGCCGTTTGCTTTTGCCTGAACTGCTAGGAAGAGCAAATTTTCTCTCCGGTACCCCTGCTGAACTAATTGAATACAAACTACTTTTGCATGCCAGATTCAGTTTGTAGGAACTGAAGTAAGCTGAAAACAAAGGGGGAAAGTTGGGGGGAAGAGAAACCAGGACATTTTAAAAGCAGCTGAAAAAGTAGGATGGCAGAGAATTAATTGGGACTAACCCTGCCAAACTGGAACACTTGGAGGGTATATTCATATCACAATTCATCAACTATTTAATGGAATGCAGAGAAAGGGGAAGAAACAACACATTAGGCCTTGACTGGTTTGAAATCCAAACACACCCCTGTGACAAAATTGATTGCACATCATTCACTGCCTTCTTGGTACTGCCATATCAACCCAAAGATTCATAAGCTATTCCTCTTCTTGAGCTGTATGGTGCATTGATGGACTCCCAGATCAAGAAGGTTAATTTAGAGTCAACTGCAGGACAAAGTCTAAGGCCATTTCCACACTACTGTTATGATGCTATTATTCCACTTTCAACATCCTATAGAATCCTGGGGCTTGCAGTATAGGGAAGGGCATTTAGAATTCTCAGCCAGAGAGGTCTTTGGCCTCAGGAAACTACAAACCCCAGAATTCCACAGGAGATGAAAAGTGGAATAATAGCACTATCACAGTACAGTGCAGAAATGGCCTCAATCAAAACGTCCAGCAGGATGAGGATTCTGTTAGCATGTATCAAGGGTGACCCTCTCAGCATTGCTGAATTCCAACTCCCATCAACCCAGCCGACATGGTCAACAGTAAGGAATGCTAAGACCTGCAGCTCAGCAACATCTGGAGGAGTGGACTTTAATCCCACCTAACCTGTATGGAAGCTGGTGTTGAAAATGTCAACAAAGGCCATATACAGTGCAGAGAAGATTTTATTAGAGACAGCTCCATAATGGGAGAAAAGAACGGTAAGTTCTGATACCACTCACTACATGAGGGAGAGAAAGAGGGGTGAGAGGAAATGAAGTCAGGCCTGAGAACATCTGTTTACAGTTGAGGAGGTGACAGAACAGCCAAAATAAACTCCCTGTTTTTCTCTCACCCCCTAGTGGTAAACTTTTGCACATTTACTGTCAATCTCTCTTCTTCCACCACATGCAAGCAGGCATCAGTTGAGCACGGTAACAGAAGATGGACCTGCAGACTGGAAGGGGAACAAATAAACTCCAGCGTAATGTCACTGAAGCAAAGATGTGGGCTGAACAGGGCCAGACCAAGACATTTTGCTGGCCAAGGCAAAAGACAGGTTGGCACTCCTGTTCCATTCCACAGGCAAAAGCTGATTGACCCGTGGTTCTCAGTCTTTGGTCCTCCAGATGTTTTTAACTTCAGCTCCCATACTTCCCAGCCAGAATGGCCAAGTGGTGGCTGGTAGCTGAGGAATTTTGGGAGCTGAAGTTCCAACCATCAGAAGGACCAAAGATTGAGAACCACTGAACTAGACTATCAGTTGAACATTTCTACGGTACTGGCAAGAGGACGGGATCTGCCACCACAATTGAGAGAAGCAGGCCATTTTAGAGAGTCTATGATAGTCTGTGTGGCAACGGTGGCTGGTAGTTTTCATGGCAATGAATCTATTCCACTCTTCTCTAGATTTCAAAGGAGCTCTCCAAGGTATCTAAGCCTATCTCCTCCAAATAGGTCCTGCCCTTTGGAATGTTCCTTTAAAGTTAACCAAAACCTGAAACAGATTCACTGCCCCTATGGCACAGGAACCATGTGGCATGCACAATTCTGTCCTTCAAAAGAAGAGAAAGGCCAAGGAGTTCAGGAGCAAAACCTGCACAGCTGCCACTGCTGTCTCCTCCCCTCCACTCCTGGTATCTGCTAGTTGGTGCAACAGTCTCATTTTGCCCCGGGGTAATGTTGGCCCTGAAGCCAAGGCCATTTCTGCCCTACACTGTTCTGGTGCTATTATTCCACTTTCAACATCCTGTGGAATTCTGGGGTTTGTAGTTTACTGAGGTCAAAGAGCTCTCTGGCTGAGAATTCTAAAGGCCCCTCCCTAAACTGCAAACCCCAGAATCCCAAGGGGTGTTGAAAGTGGAATAATAGCACTAGAACAGTATAGAACAGAAAGGGCCTTATTTTGGGAGCTTTTTTTAGCTGGGCTGTTCAGGAGGAATCAAGAGGCTGCCCGGGGGAAGAAGGTGGAGCTATGGAGCTGAGGGAAGGCAATACCTATTGAGGAATAACTTAGGGAGCTGGGTAGTTTAGCTCAGAGAAGACAATATTGAGAGGTGAAATGATAGCCATATTTAAATACCGAGTCATAAAATTGGAAGCGGTCTCATGGGCCATCAAGTCCAACCCTCTGCTCAATGCAGGATCTCTATGTGAGCATCCCCAACAAATAGATGTCCAACCTCTGCTTGAAGATGCTCAGAGAAGGCGACTCCACCTTCTAGGCAATTGCTAAACTCCTCTTAAGTGTCCAGAAGTTATTTCTAATTTTCAGTTGAAATCTCCTATTCTAACCATTAGGCCAAGTCCTACCATCTAGGCTAGCAAACTTGCCCCAACAAACCTGCCCCCTCCTCTCTGTGATGACCCTCGAAGTATTTAAAGAGTGTGATCATGTTATCCCTTGGTCTTCTCCTCACCAAGCTTTACATGCCCAGCTCTTTCAACCTCTCCTCATATATTTTGTTCTCCATACCTCTTCTCATCCTCTTTGCCCTTCTTTGAACTTGCTCCAACCTGAAAGGATAGCATGTGCAAGTTGGAGCAGGCTTGTTTGCTGCTACCCCAGAGATTAGGAGACGAACCAATGGATTCAAATCACAAGCAAAGAGATTTCCACCTAAAAATTAGGAAGAACTTTTTTACTGTAAGAACTGTTCAGCAGTAGAATAGATGGTGGACTCTCTTTCTTTGGAGCTCTTTCAACACAGGTTGGATGGCCATCTTTAGAGAATAGTTCATTGTGTATGTGTGTGAACTTCAGCATAGCTGGAAGTTGGACTAGGTGCCCCCTGGAGTCTCTTCCAACCCTGTGATTGTATGATCCTTCCATAACTTGGGTGTTTTAAGTATCTCATTCTGATGCAGAGAGCTGAAGGCTACCAACTTGTGTTCATCAGGCGCCCTAGGACCCTTTCCGTTGAATCAGCATGAGTCACAGTCCCTTCTTTTTTAGAAACTGAACATGGGCAAGATGGAGCTGCTGTGGGCAGTGGTACAGCTTGTCTTAATGCCAGGGACCTAAATAGCTTCTTTTTAATATGTGCAGCAGGTGATGAGAGTTGGTTTTTTGTTTTGTTTTGTTTTGTTTTTCTTGGGTTACTCACTTGCCGTCTCCCCCGCCTTCCTCTCGCCCAAGCAAGCCTCTCCTGCTTATATTGTTTAACAAAACACTGCATTATACTTGAGGCAAAGTAGAAGCATTTTCAAACAGAAGGTTCATTATAAAGAGAAAGGCTCCCCCGCCCTTTCACTAGGCATGAAGTAACCTTCATTTCCAAGTCTCTGACAGTCTTCAAAAGCAAAGTTATTTTTGCAAGGGAAAAACAAGGGCCAACATATCAAAGGCATCCTGTGAGCCCAAAAGAGTCTTTGGCCTGTTATGGTTTGTTTTGAAAGTGCCCCCCCCCCGCCCCAAATCTCTCTGCATCACTACCATGTTCAACATGGCAACTTGCTCCCAAGCAGAGTTTCAAAAACAGTTTGCTATAGCATCTGATGATCATTTGTTCAAAACATGGGATAGATTTCTCAGACCTGAGGGTTTTTGAAACCTCTGCTCTTCCATCTTGAGAGTAAGTGAGCGGAATCTTAGGGCAAGAACGTTGTTTTTAAAGGATATGCATGTGTGTGTATACTCTCCTTTTAGACTTGCTTTTTTTAAAAAAAAAATGGAATTACCTACTCTGAGCATCTGTAGTTGGTGCTAAGGTATTGTATTTAAGCACATCACCAGGGACTGCCACTCAGTAACATCATCAGAGGGCCATCCCTTGACAATGGATTTTGGCATCTCAGAACCTGGGATAGTACTAACTTGGCAACCCGAGGATGGGAGCAGTCATGGGACACAAGCCTGCTGGCAACCATAACTACACATACATAGATCACATTGGAAATTCAGTGAAAGGTGTAAGTATGACCACAGGCAGGTACTGCTGGCATAACCCCGATGTTGTTAACAACAACAACTACAACAACCTTTAAAAAAAAATGTTTTCTGCTCTCTGAGAGGCCTCCCTTCCATCCCCACAAAGCAGAAGTTATTGGAGCAGGGTGCTCACTTGGAGATCTTCTACTCATTATTTCACAGCCTGCAATAAATTATAGCTGAGAAGTTAAGAGCATCCTATGACCTGAGACCTAGGAGTTTGACTATTCCTCTTATCCCAAAGTCTAGCAGTAGTGCACAGATTCATAGAGGCTAAGGAACCCAACGTGAGAGCCAGCATGTCTAGTGGTTTGGGCACTGGATTACGACCCTAGAGACTAGAATTGATTCCCCGCTCAACGATGGAAACCCACCAAGTGATCTTGGATATGTCACACACTTTCCACCGCAGAAAACCCCATGAAAGGTTCACCTTAGCATTGCCATATATTTGAAACAACTTGGAAACACACAACAATCTCCAAGTAAGAAGAGTAACCCTCTCTTTTCACCTTGATCTAGGTATAGCCCCTTTAGCTAAGATTTCTATTTGAATTTCCGAACAGGGAAATTTCCTTCTTTCTTTCTTTCTTTCTTTCTTTCTTTCTTTCTTTCTTTCTTTCTTTCTTTCTTTCTTTCTTTCTGTTTCTCTCACACTCTCTTTCATTCTCTCTCTCCCTCCCTCTGTGTGTGTATTTGAGTATCTAGCTGTGGATCAGAGTGGTTGATACTGAATGCATAATTCTTAAAGAAACAATGGGGGCCATATCTAAGTCTCAGTTTGGGAGCCACAAATCCTAGGGCCCTGGGATAATCCTGAACTGGTAATCCTAAGTAGGAGGGTGAGGAATCAGAAACAGGGGAAAAAATTGCATGTACCATCTTCCCAGATTCTTAATCCTTTGCTGTTTGTGATGCTCCCAGGTTGTTTCCCAGCCTTGAATAAGCTGACAACAGACACAGTGGGTGGCAGAGAGGGATTATTGTTCCAACATGCATGTGCAGACTCTCCTTCCCGGCCTGTAACAGATTCTTTTGCAAAGTCCTCCCTGCTCTTTTCAACCAGTGATGCTGTTGGCAGCCAAGGCTCCCCCTCTCCATAACAGATGGCAATGAAGGCTGAGGACCCGTAGGAAAGGTGAGTCCATTGCATCTGACTGCTGGAGCATGGAGAGAGGGCTCTCAGATGGCCATCCAAGAATGTTGGAATGTCACTTGAGGCTGAAAGTTTACGTCAGCTGCAGCATGGATGAAGGCAAGACAAAAATAGTCCTCCGTCGCAGCTTGGAAAGGTGTGGGACTTACGGATAGGATGAATAGTTCTTTGGGCTAGGGGAGGAAAGATCTTTGGCCTGGCTGTGTGGCAACTTCCACAGAAGACAGGGGAGGTGTCAGTCATGAGATCTTGGGGGTTGTTATCTGGGGGGAACTACAACTCCTAGAAGCCCCCAGACAGCACTGCCTTGGGGATTCTGGGACTTATAATCCAAAAATGTAACTTTCTCCCAAACTCTTGGAGTGAGAAGACTGAGAGGTGATATGATAGCCATCTTTAAATATCTGAAGGGATGTCATGCAGAAGCTAAAGCCAGCTTGGTTTCTGCTGCTCTATAGACTGGACCGTGAAGCAATGAATTGAAATAACAAGGAAAGAGATTCCCCCTAAGCATTAGAAATACTTATTTTTATTGTAAAATTTGTTTGACCTGAAGATACATAACAGCTGTGTATCTCACCCTCCTTTTGCCGTGCTCAAGGCATCATACACGGATTTCCTCCCTAGTTTTGTTTTCCCATTAAGCCTGTAAGATAGGCTAACCTGTGAGGTATTCACCTGAATTGTATCGGTTAGTTCCAACCAGAGGAGACTAACTGAATTTGTGAGATTTATCAGTATGTTGACTCACTATTCAGCAACTGATTCCATGAGTCCACTCTAGTTGGGAGTAACCAGTAGAATCTAGGCCACATGTGTCAAACACAAGGCCTGCGGGCTGAACCCGGCCTGCCAAGCCATTTCATGTGGCCTTCACACCTCTCCTGCAGCTGTGGCACTCCCCCTGCCTGGTGAGCCCAAACCCCACATTGTGGGCCACTGTTGCTGGTATTCTGAAGAGGGGCCCAGGAGCCAGTGCAATCTACTTCTACTTCTGACTGCTCCTCTGTCCAAGTCTCACCATCAGAGCATTGCTGCAGGTTACTATGGCAATGCTCCGCTCGGTTCGCAAGAGTGGGACGGAGGCACCGAGAGGATCTCAACCGAGACCAAAAAGTTAAACAAAGTTAATGTAATAAACAGTGCTTGGTAACATTTGTCTGATGATTAAAAACAAAACTTTCTGTTTTCGAATAAGGAAAAAAATTAAAGAGGATTGGGATATTCTGAACCCTCTATGGGAGGGACAATGGAGTAAACTTGCCTTGATTGGTTTATACGAATGAACATAGTAGGTAGGTACGGTCCGAAACTAGGAGTTGGTTGGTAAGAAGAAAGAAATTTTGGATCGGGTTTTCGGGATTATTTGCAATAAAGAGTAGTGGTAAAAGTAGATATTATGCAGGATGAGATAAATAAGGAAGTAATATGCCCGATTGGTTTAAGAGAGGAAGTCACTGTATGTGAGGAACATTGATTGAAAATGTATGTTGTAGTTGTATTAGGGGAGTATAGATAGTGTAGTTAAGAAAATGTAGTAACAATAAAGCACTCTAAGTCATATGGTATGTTAGTTTAATATATTGTAAGTGGTTATGTGTGTTTGTGTGTTTTTGTTTTTGTTGGGTTGTTTTTTGGTTTGTTCGTTTTTATTTTTATTTTTCTCTCAGTATTGTAACTTGGTTTAGGTTTTTTTTCTTTTTTCGAGACTGTATGGATTTGTATTATGTTTGTGAATGTCTGTAGTTGTGTTTTTTTAAAGTTAATTCAATAAATCTTATTTTTAATAAAAAAACCAAAACTTTCTGTTTTCAAAACTCATTTTTCAATAAATGGTACAATAGTTGTACACTTGAATATCTACTTGCCATTATTTTTACTAGACTTCTAGTTTCAGAGCTAGTTATTACTAAAACCAGTAATAATTGAATGCAGAGGCAATTATTTAATATGATAAAAGAGTAGATACATTTATATAGTCTTACAGATACAACTGGCCCTTTGAGGGCAACCATAATGCTGATGCAGCCTAAGATGAAATTGAGCTTGATGCCCCTGATCTAGGCCATCAGCTGGCCCAAGGTATCTCAATGAACTTCATCATCACTCAAGGATTTGAACCTGCCTCATCTCAGTCCTAGTCCTAGTAGTAGGTAAAACTATCTGGGCATATAGAATTGAGCACCTTGGGTAGCTGCCTGAAAGTCTAGATTAAAACCTGGAAGAGATTTAGTGCCCCTACCAACATGGAAGCCATCAGTCACCACGGCAGATGAGCTAGAATAAGATGATTGCTTGGCCTGATCACCATGCTACCTATCTACTTTTCTTATCACACTACACAGAGATGTCTTCCCCAACCTCATTTATTAAAACCTCTTGCAACACAAAGCAATATCTGATTTTAGGGAAACATCACATTTTAAGTGGTGGTCTTAGTCTTTGAGGAGGTGTCCAACACATCCCAGCTGCTCCAACCATCCAGCTTGTCTTCCAAGTTGAAAGCATCTCTTTTTCTGCTTCCCATAAAGATGGCCAGCACTGACACCTTCTGGGCTTGCTTCCTGAAGAAACAGTACAAAACACTGCTGACTCTCAGGTAATCCATTGAATCCCATAGGCTTCCACTGATAGTCTGGTAGGGCAAGACCTTCTCTGGCTAATGTTTGAGCTCTACAATGGAGCTATGGCTCCTTCCTAATACAAGGGAATCATAGTTGTATGGAAAAGTACATGCCCATGAAGGTAGATGTTCCTGGTTCAGTCCCTGGCATCTCCTGGTACAACTGGGCAGGACCTCATCGCAAGCCCTGGAGAGTCATTAACAGTCAGCGTGGACCACTGCATCATATCTGGTGGCCATTTATATCCCATAGGACCCTTTGAGGCCTGCATGGATGACCAAAAATGCCAAAACAAAACATGGAAAAACACAACCAGAAGTGGAGATCTGGCCACTTCTTGTGTTTTTCTATGATTCTTTTTCAGAATGGTCATTTTAAAAAAAAAACAGCCTGTGAAACCCAAACTGCCACTCCTGCAGGCTTCCAGGAGAGGAAACTTACTCTTTTTGGGTGGGAAACAAAAAAGTGTAGTCTGGGAGTCTGAATGGAGGAGGACAAAAACAGCCTTGGGAAGCTGTATCCCTCTCTGCAACTTTGCCCATGCTGATAGTAGACAGTATGAAAGTAGATGACTCCGTAGAGGGCATCTTCTAAGGTTCTCCTGTTCAAATATGAGAGTGAAAGGGGAGCTTCTAGGTTGCAATCTCCACCTATCCTGGGGGCACCCTAAGGCTTTGTCTCAGTCCTGCTACCATTACAGGTACATTTGGTGAAGCCGTGGAAGGGACTCTCCGCAGTGGCTGTTCTCAGGCTGTGGAACTCCCTTCCACTGGAGGTTTAGTTGGCCCCTCCTCGCTGCTATCTTTTCAGCCGGCAGAAAAAGAGCTTCCCCCCACCCCCCATTTAGGCAGGTCTTTGGTGCTTAAAATGAAATTAAATTATGTGGCAGAGGAATCCAATGCAATGTGCTGTGCTACAACCTTTTTTATCTTTTAATTTTGTTTGAAATGTGTTTTATATTTTTAGCAAGAGTTTAATTTCGAATTTGGTATAATTGCTTGTTTAATTGTTTTTTTAAAAAAACTTTGGCAAAATAAGACTTTTAGCTGGACTTTGTTTTTAAATTTCTGTAAGCTGTTTTGCATCCCTTGTTGGGAGAAAGGTAGGGGATAAACTAACTAATTAAATAAAGTTTCAGGAAGGTGCTTGCCTCCCATCCAGGCTTCTGAGATTTACAGGCCGAACACCTTTCTTTTCCTCCCTGAGCAGAAGTTTGTATATCTGAAAAGTGCCTTATGAAATCTATAGCGACACAGTCCGCTGCCTCCAAAGTTATGCCATTGCTTGGAAGAGAAACATAAATCCACTTATTCCAAAAATGAATAATAGAGAAAAGGCCATAAAGAAGATGGTGGCGGGATGGGGCAGGGGACAAAATTAACCCAACTCTTGAGACCGCAAGCCAGCGGTTCCTGTAGAGTAACCATGTTATGAGAATGGATGAGAGGCCTCCGACATAAAGGAGTAATGAAGTACAGGGCCGTACTTTCTGGCCAGGCGCTGGGGAGCAATATTGGTGACAGACATAAATCTCGCACAAGGTGAATGCCAGCCACGGCACTAAGGTGAAGGTAGAAACGATTCCCCTTAATAGGGTATCGGTGGAGTGCAGAAGCCACATGATGTATTGCAGAGGTAATTGCTGCAAGGAAGAAATATAAAAGTTAATGGCAAAACTGAAGTGCTTCTCACTCTGCCAAGCCCCTTGGCCCTGGCATCCTTAATTTTGCAAGAATCAAAAGAATTAGTTAAATTTAACTAGTCGTATCTCAACCAGTTATACCCTCCTTCCCTGCAAGCAACTTGATGTGTTAATACGTTGATGAACAATACTGCCCAGCAGCATTTGGAAATAAGCCATTTGCTTTAACTCTGTCTTGTTTAAAGGTGGCAAGTGCCCAGGTGAGCACACCTATAGGACTGGCAGAGGGAAACCAGACCAGTCTCAAGTCTTACGTGAGCTTACAAACAGAAGTGGGGTCCAGAAAATCCAAGATTGAAAGAGAGAAAGCAGTCCTGAGCAGGGTCCAAAGGATATGGGGGAGATGCCCGAAAGATTAGTCCAAAACTACATACTGAAAGTCAGACAGCCAGGAAGCCAGAGATATCAGAATTGCACAGCTATTTGGGAGCTGTTGTTCTGCAGCAATAGAATAGCCTGGATTGACCTAATTTGTAGCAAGCAGTTATCCAGCCCAGCTGGCTTCCTTACCTCAGCATCCTGTATTTAAAGTGGAGGAGAGCATTGTTTGACCTTTTGCTCCTGGTGCTTTAATTCAAGAGTTTGAGGTGCCTTTGCCACCTCCTCCTGATCCAGCTGCTTTCTGGACTGGACCAGGATCTGTTCCTGCCATGGCAAGACTACCAGTCTCCTCTGGGTCCAACTGGGATCTGTTGTCCTGGCTCTCATCTTCCCCTTCTTCACTGAAGAGGCTTCCTTCAGGTGGGACATGACACTTTGGTGGTGCATGGGAGCTGAATCTGCAAGGAAAGGGGACTCATGCAGCCTTTGAGACGTATTTGGACAGCAGCTCCCAGCAGCCCCAGCCCCACATAGCCAATGGTGAGAAATACTGGGAGATGTAGTCCTGTATGTCAGTTTCTGCACTACACTGTTATAGTGCCGTTATTCCACTTTCAACATCCCATGGAATCCTGGGGTTTGGAGTTTAGGGAGGGGCATGTAGAATTCTCAGCCAGAGAGCCCTTGGGCCTCAGGAAACTACAAACCCCAGAATTCCATAAGACTTTGAAAGTGGAATATTAGCACTATAGCAGTGTAGTGCAGAAAGGCCGTATGTTTTCCACACTTGACTTAACAACTCATCAGGTTTGCCCCCCAGGGCTAATGGTGCAATCCTAAAGACACTTTACAAGGAAAATAAATGCAGAGTTTAGATTGTCTGGCTAATGGCTATTCTGACTGGGATATCCTGAGATCTAGAGGTCCAAAAATCCCTTTTCTAGTCCCAAATAAATCTCATTAAATACATTGGGACATTTGACTAAGATAGCATGCTGAGGAGCCCAGTGCACGAGTGCAAAACTGTGTAGTGTTCCATATTTAATACTTGCCATTTAATTCAGAAAGACATACCTCTGAATAGATATCCAGAAGCTTTGGTGGTTGGAAGCACTTCACCATAATATTCAAAGTGCACGTGTCACCTTTGAAAACAGTTCAGCTTTTCTATTATTTTCACAGAACACAACCTTTTAGAGGAATAATTATACCTTGCATTGCCAGATTTTTTTTTCCTTAAAAGGGTTTTGTTTCCTTGCTTTTTTACCTGTTTTCAAATTTATACTGTTTGCAAAAATGGGTAAAAGCTGACAGTGAAGTGAGCAGAGATCAAGGACAGAGGTTTTTGCAAGTGTCAGGTGTTGCCATATCTATGCTGACGACTTCACTGACCCCAGTCAATCTCTCTCCCCAAAGACTCTTTGAAACTATAGATGTGTGAAAAAGAACAAGGGAATTGGAATGTCAGAGGAGACAGAGGTGAGGTTCAACTTGCACTCAGGGGCTGAGACACAACACCGCATTTGTGTAGTGGAGATCTACGTTCACGTACTTACTCAATGGTTGCACTACGCTGCCGTTCTGTTGAATACCTACATTGTGCAACTGATGGTGTGTTTGCTTATTGTCCTGTCATGCAATGAGGTAGGGACAATGGTGGTTTCTGCAATCCTGGAGAAGCCAATAGTACGCCAAAGGCACTGGCAAACAGTTACGGACCATCCAAGTGTGCTCGGTTACATGGCTGAAATCGTTTTGGTTACTCTCAACTATCTTATTTGTTTTATTTCTATCCCATTTTTCTCCCAATATGCGACTCCTAGGGTACGCTGGCTCCCCTTTGCGGGCTGGCCCTGCAGTTGCCGCTCTGGGTTCTTGTCACTCACCTTGCCCTTTCCCCCATTTAATCCCTTCCTGGATTAGGTGCTTTGGTTTCAACGTGAGCCCCTATTGTGGATGACTGGCTGTGTTGTTTTGGTGAGTTCGCTGTAGTGCATTGACCAGACCTTCCACCAAACTTAATATGAACAGGCAGAAACAGTGGCAAAAACAAACGAGTAAAAGTTTCTTAAAACACAAGAAAATAACCCTTGAACTACTAATAACCCTTGAACAACTAAATCATTTACAGCTCTCCCAAGAAACATAGTCAGTCCTTTCCTCTGTCTGACTCTCATGTCTCTATTCCATCTATTCTTAAATCTCAGAAATTTGTTCCTTGTCTCTGTGTCAGCTTTGCCCTATCTGCCTTCTGACATGGGCCATTTCCGCATGGGGTATTTGAAACGGTGCAGTCCGTCCTCCAGGGAGGATGTCTGCACCTGGGAGCAGACTGGGTCCGGACTACAGATCTGCACCTCAGCCCGCTCCGGAACAACCCCAAGTGGTCGTCCAGCGTGCTTTTGAAAAACCTGTTTCTTTCGGTTTTTCAAAAGCACACAGTGCACCAGTGCGAGCCTGCTCCCTTGTGCAGATTTGCAGGCTCGCACCAATGCAAGCCTGCGATCTGCCGGGGGCGGGCTTTAGGCTGGCAAGCTTCAGCAGTTGGCTGAGGCCCTTGACCAACCGGAAGCCGCCATTTTTGACGCCGGAGCAGGGCGGAGCAACGAGCACACAGTGCTCTGGAGCAGCCTGGACCAGATTGGGGAGCCATAAGATCCGGTAAGTAGCGGCATGGGGCGATTCCCTTGCCCGGTGCGGAAATGGCCATAGACAAGCCTCAGTTTTGTAACATTTTCTTCTCACAGGTCCTCTTACATAGCATTTGCTGAGCTGTGGTTGGCTGTCTTCAGTCAAGCTTGCTTAGCTCCTCCATTCACAGAAGGGACAACATGAAACCTCTGACTCTGATTGGCTGAGCTGCCCTCAGGTCACAGAGAGGCCACACAAGTGGCAGGGGATCTTTTTCCAATTCTGAAAATGGGCAAATGTCTCCCCCTTGGCCATTTCCGCATTCGACTGTTATAGCGCTATTATTCTGCTTTCAACATCCTATGAAATCCTGGGGTTGGCAGTTTAGGGAGGGGCCTCAAAGGGTGGCCCTTGTGGTCTCTTCAAGTTCTAGGATTCTATATGTTACATCACAACTTGTGTTACATATAGATTACATGCACTGTCACTCAAAAAGAATAACCTACAAGTCTGAACTGAAGAGCAGAATTTCATACATTTTCCCCCTCGTTGGCCAAAAGCTGTTCATCTCCAAACCAAAGGCAACAGACAAGACCAAGAGTGTGATTGAGTGTGAACATGAAACAATTAATGAAATGTCATTTAAACAAAACCCTAATTATCAAGTTATTCTAGCAGATGATAATTCAGAATGGCTTATTACAAAAGCCATCTGTTGGATTGCTTATCCTTTCATGCTGTTAAGTGGTAATGATCTTTGTTAAGCTGCCATGAGAAAATAATTAAAAACTGTATAACAAAGTATTTTATTAATGCCACACACTCACGCAGGCCGTCGTTGCATGAGCCTTCCAGCCCGCTTCGTGCAGGCCTTCTCCCAAAGGCCTGTTTGCCACCGTTTTAATAATGCCATGAGAAACAGCTGTGTAAACTTGAGATAGGAAGAAAAAGAAATCCCAACACGGAATCGTACGCAGCTGATATAATCTTTTATTTATCAAAGCCGTCCAGCCGAGAGTCACTTTCTATAAAGGAATGCTTCATATACATCAGTGCAGAACTTCTATCCAGGAAGCGGTGTTAGATTGTTGGTCAGTGCTGGGGCTGCTATTCAACAGAGTAAGATTACTGCCGCCAGTAGCAGATATTGGGACACAGCAATGGCAGTTTCACGGCTGGGTCTTCATGAACCCCCTGGCCATCCCCTTCTGTTGGAGGCACTGGTGTCTCTTGGCTTTTGTGTCAATGGGACATTGAATCTACTCTGGTTTTACTTGGGCCATTTCCACACTAGGCTGTTACAGTGCTATTATTCCACTTGCAGCATCCTACGGAATCCTGGGGTTTGCAGTGTCGGGAGGGGCCCGCCGCCATTTCTGCATGACGTTGCTATCCCGCGACAGCAGCAGGTTGTATCCGGTCCAGGGTGCTGCTGCTGCGGGATAGCAACGTCATGCAGAAATGGCCCGAGTTAATTAAGTGCAAACTACTTTGGCGCTTTAAATTCCTTTGCAGCCATTGAGGTAAGCTGAGGGCAAAGGGGGAAAGTGGGAGCGGGAGAAAGAAACCAGGACATTTTAAAAGCAGCTGAAAATGGGGGTGAAAGAGGATTAATCAGGACTGTCCCTGCCAAATGGGCACAGTTGGAGGGAATGATGCAATATTGTTTCACCCAAAGACACTGCTCTCTCTTTCTCTATATATATTTGTGTGTGTGCAATTTTTTTAAAAACCTGAGGAAGTGGTGTTGAGGCATTAACTGCGAAGTTTAGCAATAAGTTCCTCCTGTGTAGAGACAATGGTGAGGAGGCTCAGCTCAAGTAACTGATTAAATTCCATTCCAGACATAATTAACATGCCTTGAGCATATTCTTTGCATCTCTCTCAGAACGGCCTATAAAGGATCATCTGGAACCTGTCCTGCTAGTTAATTGTACAGAAATGCAAATGATTTATTGGGCACACAGGTGATTATTTATTATATTGAGGAGAGGCAAAAAAAAAAAAAAGTTGGTACCCTGGGAATCCAAACCCAACAAGATTTACCAGAATGATAAATCATCAGCTGCTTTCACTGTAGTCAAACCAAACAGATGGGATGGGGACCAGTAGTCACAGGGCAGAGCCAAAAATTTAGTTGCACCAAAAATGAATCTGGGCTAGAGCTGCGGTGAGGAATTCTAGAAGTAGCAGTACAAAAAAGGAACTTTTCCACACTCTGCAAATGGCACCTTTTAACCATTTAGAAGAGGCCACGGTTAATAAAAGGCCATCACTAAAGGACAGATCTCACTGAACAGTTTTTAGTCAAATCAGCCTGTTGTATGCTCAGAAACAAGGGGCTACTGGTCTTGCAGCATTTTTCAGCTGTGGTGATTTATGACAGAACGCATCGATCTTTGCAGCAGCCCGGCTGAGCGTAAGCCCCCCCCCCAACATACCACCTTCCAGAAGTTTTGAACTGTACCTGCGGGTAATGGGAGTTACAGTCCAACATGTTTGCAGGGGCCAAAACCCATGCATTGAGATTAATTATCATACTGTATAACTTATACATTATAGCAAGGGCAGCTGGATAGTAAACAATAGCTTGAACCTAGATGTAGAAGTCCATGATGAACAAAGGAGTCACGGGCCATTTCTGCACTAGACGGTTACAGTGCTTTTATCCCACTTTCAACATCCTAGGGAAATCCTGGGGTTTGCAGTTTCGGGAGGGGCTTCTGGCCCCTCTCAAAACTGCAAACCCCAGGATTCCATAGGATGTTGAAAGTGGGATGATAGCACCGCAACGGTCTAGTGCAGAAAGACCCACGAACACATCAATTCCTCTCACAACCACTGTTTCCTTGTTGATGTTTTGCATCTGCTTGAGGGAGATGGTTCTGCATGGTGGGGGGGTTCCCCCCCCCTTTTTAACGCCATTAGGCACCTTCAGGTAAATTCTGACTGCTTGTGCCTCTACCTTTGGGTTTTTCTTGGCAAGATTTGGTCCGTGGAGGTTTGCCATTGCCTTCCTCTGAGGCTGAGAGAGTGGGACTTGCCCAAAGACACCCAGAAGGTTTCCAAGGCTAAGCAGGGATTCAGACCCTGGTCTTTCAGAGTCCTAGGGCCTTATCACATTGCACTATCATGGCACTAGTACTCCACTTTAACTGCCCTAGCTGCACCCTGTGGAATTCTGGGGTATGTAGTTTACTGAGGCCAAAGAGCTCCCTGGCTGAGAAGTCTACATGCATTTCCCTAAACTACAAATCCCACGATTCCATGCAATATTGTCATGGCAGGTAAAGTGGAATATTTGCACTACAACGGTACAGTGTGACAAAGCACTGAGTCTAACACTCAAGTCATACCCCACACTGGCTTTCACTTTGCACTTCTTGTGGTTGTGTGCCTTCAAATCATTTCTGACTTATGGCGACCCTAAGGTGAACATATCACAGGATTTTCTGGGGGCTGTGTGTGTGTGATGCGCCCACGATCACCCAGTGGATTTCCATGATGGAGGAGGGAATCAAATTCTGGTCTCCAGCGTCATAGTCCAAGGCTCAAACCATTGCACCATACTGGTTCTCTTCCCCTTATAGAGCTCCTTTAAAATTCAGACTAAAACCCAGAACAGAGTTGCCTTGCCGCTGACACAGAAACCAGCAGATGCCACAGTCATGAGGTTTTTCAAGCATGCAAACAGAGGGACATGGGTTCCTTTCTCCCTGCCCTGATGCATACCTTTAGCCTCCACAGCTAACTGACGGGTTGATTGACCGATTGACCGATTGAAATAAACCAATCCATTTAGATTTATAACCTCCATCTCATTCCAAGAGTTTTGGGTGGACAGCACTATTTGAAATGCCAGCTCCCAAGTGGTGGACTGGTGAAATGGGCTGTGAGAGAACTGCTCATGGGCTGCGAGGAATTCAATTTATTACCCGCTCTCAGCAGAGCCAGCCCGTTAACAGAACTCTATGAATCATTGCCATTGGTTTCCAGTCGGGAATCACAGCATATTCAGTGACTCCTGCATAAAAGTCCAGGTTAGGCTTCCTGTAGGAAGTGAAATTCTCTCTCTTTTGTACTCTAACTCAAGGATGCCCAACATGAGGGCCTCCATATGGTTGTGGACTGCAATATCCAGCATTCCTTGCCATATGAGAGACAACACAATAGCCATATTTAAATATTTGGAAGGATGTCATATGGAAGATGGGGCAAGCTTGATTTCTACTGCTCCAGAGATTGGGACATGGACCAGTGGATTCAAGCTACAGGAAAAGAGATTCCACCTAAATATGAGGAAGAACTTCCTGATGGAAGAACTTCCTAATGAGGTTTTTGACAGGGGAATACACTGCCTCAGAGTCTCCTTCTTTGGAGTCTCCTTTTTAGAAAGCTAGATGGCCACCTGTCATGGTAATTTGATTGTGTTTTTCTCCATGGCAGGGGACTGAACCAAATGGCCCTTGTGGTCTCTTCCAGCTTTATGATTCTAGGATTCTAGGCTACATTGACAAGCACTGATGAAAGTTGTGGTCCAACAATATCTCCAGGAATCCTGTAGACATTTGAAGACCTCACTTTTTCAGATTGCTACAACCAGAATCCCCAAGGCTTTTGCAGTTGTGGTTATTTGCCATCAAGATGACTTCAACTTATGATTATCCTTTGAAGGCAAGACCTCCAAGAGCCCTGGCTGTCGATTGTCCTGCTCAGGTCTCACAAACACAGGGCTGATTGTGTCTATCCACCTATAATGTGGTCTTCCCATTTTCCTAGAGCCAACATGGCGTAGTGGTTTGAACATTGGACTATGATTCTAGGAGACCAGGATTTGAATCCCCACTCAGCCACGGAAACCCACTGGATGACCTTGGGTGGGTCACATTCTCTCAGCCTCAGAGGAAGGCAAAGGCAAACCCTCTCTGAACAAATCTTGCCAAGAAATCCCTGTGGTAGATTCACCTTAGGGTCACAATAAATTGGAAATGACTCGAAGGCACACAGCAGCAAGAACAACAAGAACAACTCTGCTTTCCCAAGCATTACCGTCTTTCCAACTGGCTGGGAAACTCTGGGCGTTGTCATCCAGAGAAGTAACTTTTCCAGTTCTGTCACAGGTTCACTTTCTCCCTTGCCACAACACGTCCAGAGCAGCAAATCCTCCGGGACAGAAATAAAGATGTTTCCTGAACGACCCAATCCCATATTCCAGAACTAATAAATCCTTAAACAGCTGGCTGTCTTAAGGGCATGAACAGATGGATTTTCCCATTTTGATTATGAAAGCAAAGGGACACACAATTTTTTATGGGTTTTTTTTTTTTTGGTACACTTCCAAGCCCATATTACATCATGTGCCTAGCCCTGTTATAAATAGCCAACGATGACAATGAGGAAAAGGAAGTAACATCCCACAGCAAACTGAATGTGTTGATAGGACTGTTCACGTCTGTAATTCCTGCCCTGTCAAACCCTAATAAATATATACAGTATCTGCTAAGGTTTGATTCCAGGACCCCCTGTAAATCCCAAAACTCGTGGATGCACAAGTGCCACTGCATACAATGGTGTAGTAAAATGGCAACCCTTATAAAAACCAGCAAAATTGAAGTTTGCTTTCTGGAAATTATTTATTTATTTGGAACATTTTCTTTCTTTTTTCTTTAATAATAAATTTTTATTAAGAAGAAAGAAAACAATTTTTCCACCATTATAAAATTTGTCTTCTTACAATCTGTCCTGTAATTATCCAATCAACATTCTTTCCTTTATCCCTTGATTCCATTTTTTTGCATTTTCCCCAAACTATATCCTCTTAACGAATTATTTATTATAATCCCTTTTTATATAATCTCCTTTTCTTGCCCCCTGTACATGTATTAATTTCACAATTAATAAAACAAACATCTTTCAATTGCAATTGTTAATCAAGAACATCTCCCACTTTCTTAATTACCTCTAATAATCTTTACCTGTCCTTACATTTAATCCATTCTAGAGCTGGTTTATTTGGAATATTTTCAAGCTGTGGTTGCTTGAATCCGTGGATACAGAATCTGCGGGTATGGAGTGCCTGCTGTCTGTCCACCTTTGGTCAAGGTATTTTCCCAGCTACTCTGTATGCATTCCAAAAAGTGGATCCAAGGGATTTCTGATTACATTTTGAGAAAAACGGTGGAGATTTTGCTGGTGCAGGTTTCTTGACACAATCCCTCCTTAAAGTCTAAGCATGACGCTGGCTAACTGGAAGAGTTCAGTTTGATTCTAATTTAATGTTCACCTTTTTAAAATATTTTTTTTAAATCATTTTATTGAAATTTCACAAATAAAAACAAACAATTGTTATTGCTATTTCACATGAACTATTTCTTGATTCTTCCAGACTGATCTAGATTTCATTTTCAATATCTCTTAAGTAGTTATAACATTGTACTGCATTTTCCAAGCATTTAGTATGTAGGTTCATTGCATTTCATTTTCCATATTTCCGCTTCATGATATCAACCATAATCATCTCAGTTAATTTTTCCACAGAATACCATGAATTATAAACTTCTATCAAACTTCACCCAGGCATCCCCCCCCAATTTGCCATTCTTTCTGAATTTCATCATCTGATTTCCCCTTCAGTCTTTGAGAAACTATATCAGCATTTTTGTTCTCAATAAAAGTCCCCCACCGCCTTTTTAAAATATTTTGAGTTCCAATTTTGGGAGAAAAGCAGGCTGCAAATAAATATAAGTAACAACCACCACCACAGTGGTGGTGGTGATGGTTATGGTGATGATATGATGATTAGCCTAGAGAAGACTAGGAGACAAGTCCCTGCAGGATCTGGGGAATTCTGGGAGCTGGCATCCAACAAAGTAACTTTTCCAAGCTCAGTTACATCTGAAGAACACTCCTTTAGATAAAATATAAGGAAAGCCCTCCTACTTTTGAACAAAGGTCCAACCAAAGCCATTTCCCCACCATGCTCTTATAGTGCTATTATTCCATTTTCACCATCCTATGGAATCCTGGGGTTTGCAGTTTCGGGAGGGGCCTTTACAGTGGCGGAGCTTGGAGTATGGGGGGCAGGGGGGCTACAGCATAAAGGGCGTTGCCACTGTTTATGGGGGCGGTGCTGCGGTGCTTGGAGGCGTGACCAGGCCATGGCTACAGAGTGGGATGCCCCCGAAATATTGCTGCCCAGGGCAAACCGCCTCCCCGTCCCCCTGTCCCTGCATGACTGGGCCCTTAAAATTCTCAGCCAGAGAGCTCTTTGGCCTCAGTAAACTACAAACCCCAGAATTCCACAGGAGGTTGTAAAGGTGGAGTAATAGCGCTGTATCCGTGTAGTGCAGAAATGGCCCCGGGGTTCCATTTGGAACACTGGATGGTTGGACGAAGACTAGGATTGCCCAAAGAATAAACCTTTGCTTTGCTTAGAAATGTCGGCAGGGCCTGTTGGGCACTCACTTTTATTTCTCTTCCCCATTGGTAACATTCTGAATCCCAGCACAGATGAAATGTACTGTGGACGCAACCTTTTCTTTCTTCGTTTCCTTGCCTCCAAGACTGAGATATGACGGCCTTTTGAAGTTTCTCACCCAGCTTCATATTTGGGCGACCCTCAAAGCAGAGCTTATTTTCCAATGTCCCGTCTTCACAGGGAGTCATAACTTCACCTACTTCAAGGTGCCTGGAATTTTAGGGTCCTGCCCTGGCACAGCAAGTGGGCATTCTGTTGTTTTTCCCAGTCACTTAGCAGCTTTAATATAAATAAACTCAATGAGGGAGGATGGAGAGGGCAGAATGGCTGGAGGCTTGCCTTCTCTATCCTTGCCTCCTCCAGATGTGTAACTACAACACCCATCAGGCCCACAGGCTGGGATGAGGATGCTGAGACTTGCAATATTTGTCATTATTATCATATTTTAATGGCCTTTAAACACTGTTTTAAACTGATGCCTGGAATTCACTAAGGCCCTTTCCGCATAGCATGCAAAAAGCATTGTCGAATGTGAGGAGCACTGTCCGAATGTGAGGAGCGGTCCACACGATGCACTCACGATCACGCGACGCTCTAGGGTCTGGCAAACGCCGCTTGCGCACTTTTTCATTTTCGGCTTTGAGCCGAAAATGGTGTGAGATCGCACATCACTCCAGGGCTCTGCACACACTCGCCATGCATGTGGAGCTCCAGAGCCGCGGCGCTCATGCTTTCTGCCCCAGTGCAGCCTGGGAAACTCCCAGGCTGCACTGTGGAAGGAAGAGGCGGGGCTCTTGCGCAAGCGGGAAGCAGCTGCGGAGCTGAAGGAACCGGGACAAAAGAGCCTCTTGCTGGAGGCTGCTCGCGCAATCTCTGAACCCCAGCTCCGTGAAAAGGTGTGTTGCGGAAAGGGCCTAAAGCAGTTTTGAACATGTAACCTAGGCCATTTCTGTATTACACTGTTCTGGTGCTATAATTCCACTTTCAAGATCTTATGGAACCTTGGGATTTGCAGTTTAGGGAGAAGCGTTTAGAATTTGCAGTAAACTATAAACTCCAGAATTCCACAGAATGCTGAAAGTGGAATAATAGCCCTATAACAGTGTAGGGCGGAAATGGCCCTGGAGATACACAATCATGCCAGGTCCATATTCACAGTACCTCCGTTTTCACTTGTTTAGAGAATACTAAAGACCATGAAAGTCCCTTGGTCCTCATTTACCAGGCAGCAGTTGCAGCAAGCAGCAGGGCTCTGTTCCCCCACTGATCAGGAAGCAGCTGATTGGCATCCACATCCACTCCTCCCCTAAGCTATCTATAGGGTAAATGGGGAATTACAACAGGGGTCCTACTTCTGACGGTCACACCAGAGATCATTCACAGGAGGAGATGGAAACATCAGTTACCTGCTTCCTGATTGACTTTCCTTCCTCTTGGGCTGAGATAGTCTGAACTGCCCAAAGTCACCCAGTGGGTTTCCATGGCCAAGTGAAGTTTGAGCCCCACTCTCCCAGAGTCCCAATCCAAAACTCAAAGCACTTCACCATCCTAGAATTGTTTATTCAATTTAAAAAAAAAAAGTGTGCCATATAGGTTTTAGCTGTACTTGTTTGAATTTGTTGTGACTTACTTGGGTCAGATACAAGGAGAGAGCTAGGATGTTAATTAATTGATAGATTAATTAGTTAGTTTGTTAGTCAAATAGATGCATCAGATATAGACACAGGAGGACCACCCGGATATCCTGTTTATGGAATTCCTTTCCCTTAGAGGCAAAAAAAAAAAAAAAAAAAGGCACCAGGACTGGTTTCTTTGGGGCACACAAATTAAAACACAGCTGCTCGTTCGAATCTTTGGAGCACAATTCTCTTTTCAAAAAATGTACGTAGTTTTAACTGCTTTAGCATTTTTTGCTCTTTTAACTTGGTGATATGATCAATATGCTTTCACCTTGTTTAAGTAATCATATTGGTTGCTTTTTTCTTTCTGGAATTGTTATATTAAAGTGCATGCCACCCTGAGATCTCATGATGGAATAAAAATAATGCATAATATATGATAGATAAGGCCTGATTAGTACATGGAAGAGAGATTGACATAGGGCCTTTCCATGCTACACTGTTATAATGCTATTATTCCACTTTCAACCTCCTAGGGCAGTGGTTCTCAACCTGTGGGTCCCCAGATGTTCGTGGACTTCAGCTCCCAGAAGCCCCAGCCACTATGGTCAATGCTCAGGGCTTCTGGGAGCTGAAGTCCACAAACATCTGGGGACCCACAGGTTGAGAACCACTGTCCTAGGGGATCGTGGAGTTTGCAGTTTAGGGAGGGGCATTTAGAATTCTCAGCCAGAGAGCTGTTTGGCCTCAGAAAACTACAAACCCCAGAATTCCACAGGATGTGGAAAGTGGAATAATAGCACTGTAATAGTGCAGTGCAGAAAGGCCCATAGAGAGCCAGTGTGGTATAGTGGTTTGAGCCTTGGACCACAAGTCTGGAGACCAAGGTTTGAATCTCCGCTTAGCCATGGATACCCACAGCATAATCTTGTGCAAGTCACACTCTCTCAGCTTCAGAGGAAGGCAAAGGCAATCCCCCACTGAACAAATCTTGCCAGGAAAACCCCATGATAGGTTTTCTTTAGGGTCGTCATGAGTTAGAAATGACTTCAAGGCATTGTAGGCTAAATTTCAGTTTCAAACAATTCCTTTGCAACATTTCTGGATGTTAGAATAGGGGCAGAATACTGAGAAGGAGTGTTTGCTTGTTTTCTACGCCAGTGGGATGAAAACTGCCATAATTACTAGTCCCAGGACGAAATGGTCAGCAGTTTACATCCCTAACTGACAGAGGCATCTTGTCTAAAAACTGCATACCTGCAAGGTGGTGGGACAAGTAATTAGTTAGCAAGAGATTCTTCTCCTCCGCCTGGTGTTTTATCACACACCAAAGATAACCCTAAGGCACCTGAGGCATTTGGAATATGCCATGTCACAAGAAACACAGAGGTCACATTCCAGCACTGATGGCTCAGTCCTTCATATCTCCATGATAAATATGTTGAATGCCGGGCAAGTTTGGGGAGTGGGGGTGGAGAAGGAGAGAGAAAAACCAAGACTCCTGAGCAAGATTTCTAGAACAGGAGGGAGCCTGCCTGATCCAGGCAAGAAGTGAAAAAAGCATACATATTGAAAACAATCGATTCATAATTTAAAAACTCATAACGTAGAAACTATCTGGATAGGCCTGCTTAGACATCTGTTATCTCACTGGAAAAACCCTATCCCGGGGTCTATAATTTTGATATTAAAATATGATTCAATGTGCCTGAGAGGTCGCTCGGATGGGCACGTAGGCAGCAATGGTCAAAGATCGAAAACCAGGTCAGGCCAGTAAAATCCCCAGTTGCATAGCCCTGGGAGACCTCAAGCTGTGCAAACCCACAGTAAACAAACGGTCCCCAGCCCCTGAGAAGCCGGCTTGAGGGGATTAGCATGTTTGCCCCAAGTTGAGCAAATATTCCATCAGGTGAGGACCATTTACATGAAGTCACACCACAAACTAACACAGCCGAAGATCCTGAGACTTTGGCAACACCTTGCAATCCCATCACACAAAGGAAATTGCCATGGTGGAGCTTCGTTCTTGCTCCAACACCCATTGTTCTCCCAGGGAAAGGATTAGCCCTTCAGGTACCTTTTCCCCCTACAAATAGTCCCAGTTTTTGAGCAGTTCTTTGGATCACTCCCAGTCATCCCAGCAGACCGTTGCTCTGTCTGTTGAGCGATCCCCTCAGCCCTCCCTGTGCTGAGCCCCACTTCTCCACTGTTTTTCCCGGACCAAGGACTTCAGGACGAAGATGCAGTATTACCCCAGCTACACCCCTTCAATATTCCCCTGTCCAGTTTCCTCTCTTTTGCTTCTTAATAGGTCTTGAGTGAGTGTGTGAGTGATTGCATTGCTGCGTGAGACTTTCCTTCAATAAAATCATTAATTGGACATTTTGGTTTGGTTTTTGGCTTGGCCTGACCCTGTAAAAACTGGGTAAAAGACCCTGCTAGGTTACCCTGCCTCTTGCATTGCTATTGCTTGTGCTCTGGCTAGTTTCCATTCCCCATCGCATGGAGCACATTGAGGTGTCCCCCAAGGGACCCCAGAAATCAGGGTAACACATCCCTGTTGTAAACCAAAATATTTCAGGGTGGCTTGATCCTGAGTGAGAAAAACCCATTAGCTTTACAAAAGACTTGCTCTTGCTAGCAATGAGAACTTCTAGGGTTTGGGTTTTTTTTTAAAGATGTGACCTGCATTTTTTAAATTTCCTTGGGAGCGATGGTGAAAAGAACTGGCATTATGAGGGCCAGCAGTTCAAGTAAACAATTGAAATACAATTGCAAATTCTTAGCATCAAAACCCTTTAAGATGGACCCATTAGAAGAGGATAGATGAAAATCAGAGGGAATAAAGCACCACTGAAGCTGCACATCATTCAAGGCAGTCAGTTCCTAGCAGACTGATTGAACTGTGAGGTTTTCACCAAGGGGAAGGAGCCATCCTAGGCCATTTCCACACTACCTTGTTGTAGTGCTATTATTCCACTTTCAACATCCTATGGAGTCCTGGGGTTTGCAGTTTAGGGAGAGACATCTAGAATTCTCAGCCAGAGATCTCTTGGGCTTCAGTAAACTACAAACCCCAGAATTCCAGAGGATGTTGAAAGTGGAATAGCAGCACTATAACAGCGTAGTGTGGAAATGGCCCTAGCCTTCCAAGGAGTTCCACAGTTTGGAAGCGACTGCCAAGAAGGCCCTGTCTTTTGTACCCTTCAAATATGTTGCAGAAACTCATGGGACCAAGAGAAGGGATTCCCAGGACGTTTTAGAGTCCAGATAGGCTCATAGAGGAAAATACAGTCCTTCACACAAGCTGGACTCAAGCTGCACAGGGCTTTATAAACAGCACTTTGAATTGGACTGGGGAAGTCTCTGCACTCAACTGTTACAGTGCTATTATCCCACTTTCAACATCCTATCGAATCCTGGGGTTTGCCGTTTCGGGAGGGGCCTGCGAGCCCCTCCCAAAAACTGCAAACCCCAGGATTCCATAGGATGTTGAAAGTGAGATAATAGCGCTATAACAGTCGAGTGTGGAAATGGCCTGGGAAATGAACCAGCACCCAGTAGAGTTGTTTTAACAAGGAAGTTGAATGTTCTCTGTGGCCAGCCCGGGGTTAACAATATAATATTAATGAGCTTTCCTCATGGCCCTGTGTTTTAAGCTACCATCAAGCTCTAAACCTCTTTCCTGTTTGGTTCCCTGAGCTGAAAGTACCAGCCGGAACTCTGGTAAGAATTCTGCCTTCATCCCATTCACTCTCTTCTGGCATGTGGTTTGTAAAAATAAACACGTACTGAGTTTGTTGCTCGGTCCAGAACAATGTGTCAGCTGGATTTGCCAATAGGTGGTTTGTTAAGCTCCATGTCTTGTTGTGTGGTGGTGGCACGAAAACACGTCTAGCGAATGATATACACCACAGGCTGTTTTGTGTACGGCTATAATCCTGGCAGTGGTCCCAACCGCTTTTCATACCGAGGACTCATTCATCACTTTTGCTTCCGATCAGCTAATGGGGAGCCTGTTTACAAAAAAAGAAAAAGGCATCTCACTTTGCTTTCACCTTTTAGAGCAGGACAAGTTGCTATCTACCTGGCTCATGATGGTCCCATTTGTCCTTGCCTAAGAGACTTTGATGCAAAAGTTTTGGTCTTTGGTTCGCTTGAACGAAGGCAAATGGTGGACTCATGCTTCAAATTTCTCCTCCTCCAATACAATCTCATCTTTGTGGTCATAAAAGGATATTTCTCCCACACCACTCCACCCATTCACCCATGGCAATGTTGCACCAAAATAAGGACAAGTGCATCTCAACAGCTCACATTAGCAGTGCGGACACCTCACCAGGAGAAAAAAAAAAAGCTCTGTAATCACCAAGGCTTTGTTGCAAATGGCATTTTGTTACTGAAATCTGCCACCGTTAATGGCACTCGTTGGGGAAACAATAAATGGACTGCAAGGGGAAAGTCACGGGAACCATCCCCACCACTTTGAAATGTACAAAGCAATAAACAGCCTTGGAAGCTGACGATTTAATCACTGTAGCGGAGCAGGGAGGTTTAATCTATCAAGCCATTGACTGGAAAAGCATACAGCAGCAGCTAGCATCCATAATCAAGCTTGCAGTCTTTGAGAGGTTGTTTTTCTTTCAGTTTTATGAGACAATCCTTCTTTTGCAAACTGCAGCATTTACAGAATTAGCAGAAGGGCACTTCCCTGTGCCCCGTTGTGGGTGGGGAAGGAATACACTGAGTTAGGGGACATGACGAGACCTTCTCTGCAGTGGCATCTCAATTTTGGAATGCCTTCCCCTTGGAGGCCTGATTGACCCAGTCCAGTGCCAAGTAAAAGCATGGCCTTTATCACAGCTTTTGGATTCTAGTGCTTTGGCCCAAACCTGTAGATGTATGCGATTTTAGACTGCTTTAACTTGTTTTAGTGCTTTCAGCCATTTAATATCTTTTAGACAAACTACATTGTTCTTGAATGTTTAAAATGTTAAAAGAATTGTTTTAAATTGATTTTATTTGTTCAGTGACCTGAGATCTTGTGGTGCAGAGCTTGCAAGTATTTCAACAGACAAACAAATAAATATTAAACAGAGTTTTAAAAAAAAAAGGATCTCCTGCTAGTGACTACAGATCTGTTCATTAATTTGAAAAAACCCTGGGGTACAACGGCCCTGTGAACTTTCATTGTTATCTCTACTTGTTGTTGTTGTTGTTGTGTGTCTTCAACTTGTTTCCAACTTATGGCAACTCTAATGTGAAATTATCACGGGGCTTTCTGGAGTTTAAAGCGTGTGATGTGCCCAAGGTCACCTAGTGGGTTTCTATAACCAAACGAGGAATCGAACTCCGGTCTCCAGGATCACAGTACAATGTTCAGACCACTAACCATGCTGGCTCTTGTTATCACTACTACATTGCAGTTATTCCTCGTTTGGCTTTTGTAGAACAGGGAATTCCTGCAGCCTGCGGAAATGTTGTAGCGGAGCAAGGGCTCACAGAAGGGATGATCATGTCATCTGCTACACTCCCTCTGGCTAAGATATCCCTTCAGGGTTATCTGGTGTAAAATTGCTGCATATTGACATAGGCATTGGTTGTGCAATCCAACCCTTGTGCTGAATGGCAACATTGCGTAGCCAAACTTGCAATTGAATGTGCTTCTATTGGCAGGATCCTCTTAGAGACAGATGTTGGCAGTCAAATTCTGCAAAGACCGCAAGGTCCAACAGGTTCCTCGCTTGCCTTGCAGACAATTTCACGGTCCAGAAGGTGGAAGAGGCAACAAGGGGATCGGCTATTTTAGATCTGATCCTGACCAACAGGGATGACCTAGTTGATGAGGTGGAGGTGGTGGGATCCTAAGGAGGGAGTGAC
The DNA here is from genome assembly GCA_948472985.1 of Iguana delicatissima. Lineage (NCBI taxonomy): Eukaryota > Metazoa > Chordata > Lepidosauria > Squamata > Iguanidae > Iguana > Iguana delicatissima. Next base: position 1,845,828 of record CAOKZL010000061.1, read on the forward strand.
CATGCTCTCTTGGAGTTTGTCATCCAGTGGGAAAGAGAAGCCAGACACGCATCCTAAACTTTAAGAAAGCTGATTTCTCTAAACTTAGGGAGTTACTTGCTGAAATCCCGTGGACAAGAATACTAAAAGAGAAAGGAGTTCGTGATGGATGAGAGTTTCTTAAAAAGGAGATACTGAAGGCACAATTGAAAACTGTGCCAATAAGGAGGAATAAGGAGGCCCCTGGGGTCTCTTCCAACTCTATGATTCTATGATTCTATGAATACATAAGCATAGTCTATGTCAGTGGTTCTCAACCTGTGGGTCCCCAGATGTTCGTGGACTTCAGCTCCCAGAAGCCCCAGCCACTATGGTCAATGCTCAGGGCTTCTGGGAGCTGAAGTCCACAAACATCTGGGGACCCACAGGTTGAGAACCACTGGTCTATGTGGACACATGCTTCTTTTTTTATGGGACACAGGGAGCTATTCTCTAGCCCTTTGTGCCCCATCAAAACCCTCCTCTCTGACAGTTGTCAAGCCTGGGGAGGGGCCATTGCTACTGCTACTTTTTGGGGTGGAGGGGAAGGATCAGGGAGACAATTCAGATAGAGACAGTGCAACTGGTCTGGGCTCTGAGAGGAAGGAAAAAGCAGAAGGTTCACCTGTGAGCGTATCTTCATTTCTTCCCTCTCAGCCAAGCCCCGCTACTTCGTCATCATTTGAATCTCCTACCCCACATAGACATTCCTCAATGGTAAGCAGCAGCAGCGCTTTGTGGGGCTTGACAGCTACTATGGTGAAGGCAAGACAAGGAAATTTTCTCTGTTTGATGTAAGATCTTGGCCTGTATGTGCATCAGTGTCACATGTGCAACTCCACTTCTGCAACCTTGAATTGAATGTGGATGTTCTGAATTGGAAAAAAATGTCCAACCACTTCCGTAGGGAATTTATTCGTGACTAAAACACCAACAAGATTCCAGCCTCTGTCTGCTTTGTTGCCTCTGATCTTAGCCGCATCTACAATCCTCTCTATGAGGTTATTTTCCAGGCAGGTTGAAAATGTTCCCAGCATCCAGATCTTGTTGAGAGCAATTGCTGTTTCTGTGCAAAATATTGGGTGGGTGTGTCTTGGATGGGCAGCAAAAAGCCCTTGGCTTTGCAAAAGAACTGCTCTTCCCAAAGATGAAAACAGCTAGAGTTTGTTGATGGTTGATTGAGAACACAGCTGCCTGCAGTTTTGGACTGTTCTTGGGAACCTGGCTATCGGGACTATCATGACGAGTACTCACAGCTGAAAAATGAAAATGACATGCCATAACCTATGGATTATTTTAATCAGGAGCAGGATATGGCCAGCAGAGCCTGTGGGACAGCATTAGCACTATTCTCCTTATCCCCTTACCAATGCAAAGCAGATACCATGAAACCAAGCACGTGGGCATGTTCTTGGAGGGGTCAAAGAGAATAAAAGGCTGACCTCAGTGTCCAAATTAAGGTAAATATTTTACTAATCATGGGGAGAAGAGATCTGGGAGAGAAATAGGTGCAATACAAGATGGAAAAAACAAACAAAGCAGTTCTGCATAAATTGTACTGAACAGCTAGGAAAAAGAGTAGCCATTTTCCTGCATATTTTTCTGATCATGATGATGGACTCTTTCTATGTAGAACTGTTAAGTTTATTGACTTGTTATTTTTATATTCTTCCTTTCCTCCAAGAAGCTCAAGGCAAGATGCATTGTTCACATCTTCCCTTCTTTGTCTTCACAATGACCCTCTGAGGTAGGCTAGGTTAAGAGAATATGAGCAGCCCAAGGTCACCTGATGAGCTCCATGATCAAGTCAGGATTTGAACTCGTGCCTTCCCAGTCACTGGCTGGCATTCCAATCACTACCTAAAGCTGCCTTTAAAAACTGAATGCAATTAGAGACAATGACATAGCAACAGCATCCATTTTTATGCCATAATGTCAGGCTGGGTATTCCTGACAGGTAGAGAGAATCCTCCAATCAATAAAAGATAATCTTGTATGTTCCCATTGTGAGTGGAGTGTCAGAGCTGATTTTGATGCATCAGCCTGAGCCAACGGCCGTGCAATTCAGCCGTTAAGTCAGGTATAGGGAATACATGATCCTCCGAACACTGCAGGATCCCAGTTTCCCATCTGTAGAGACTAGTGGCTCCAGTGTTGGTGGAGTAGTGAATCTGCTCTGTGCGTTAGTCTGGGGCCTTTAAAGCACTATCCAATGCATTGAACCGGTGTTGGCAACCAGACTCAATACCTTGGATAGCCCCTTTAAAGTTTAGAGTAAAAGGTAGAGCAGATCACCAACCTTGCTGATAGGGAAGCTGCTGTCCTATCTCAGTCCCAGCAGCTCAGCTGATACTTCAAACAAAGCAAACTCCTTGCTTACTTTTTTCAGTAAGCACAAGATCAAAAATAAAGTCCAACAGAATTCAAAGGAGAGCAAGTCCAAAGTCAGTTAGGGTAATCCAGAGTTAGGGACAGAGTTCAGCAAGGCATCCAGCAATCAGAGAGGTCAGGTAAGCTCTGTCAACCAGGGGAAAGGCAGCAGCTATATAGGGCAGCAGCCTAATGCAGCTGTTGCCTGAGTAATTGTTGGTGGTTATAAATTCTCTGGCATCAGTATAGTCTCTTTCTCTGTTGTCTTCACTCAGCAAAGGTGGGTACAGGTAAGTTATCTTCTGTGTCTGAAGGGGCAGGTCTCTCTGCTGGAGCTGGCACTGCCCCCTGTTCTGTTTGTGGCACCGTAACCTCTTCCTGTACAGCAAGTCCTGGAATACCTCCTGTTCCTGCCTCAGGCATGTCCTCCTATATTCTGGAAGCAGGGCATGACAGCTGCCACTCACCACTAGCTTCCTTAATCCATGACCATTGCTGCCTGGGAGCAATGGGAGATGGAGTTGGGGGGAAGGAATTAAGCAGGACTACTCTCTGCTCTTTTATTTTCTGAATGTTTAGGGCAGGGGTGGGGAAAGGCAGATTCATCAGAGTGCAACCCCCATCAGCCCTAGCAAGCACAGCCAACAGAGAGGGATGCTGGGAAATGAAGTTGAACCATACTTTGCCCGTCTCTCTTTTCAGGCCTTGCTTAAGACCTTTTTCAAAGCTGTTGAAAACATGATGGTCGGTTGCATTGTCTGCCTCTGCCTTCACTCCCACAACAGGGCTGTTTTTCCCGCAAAGGCTCAGAAATAGTAGGGCCGTGTTGCAGGTACAAATGTGCCCCGCAGCATCGGGAAGCAAGCTACGGCAGATCGCAAAAGCCTTCTTCCCAACTGCTAAAGAAGTCTGCAAAACCCCTTCACAGCAGGTACCCTTGCCTAGCAAGTCATCGGGAAAAAGCTGCTCTGAATTGTTTTCAAATGTATTCATTTCTCTCTCTCTTTCTTTTTTTTCATAATTAAAGCAATGGTCTCCTTTTTGTTTTTGCCTGTTCCACTAGGAAAGGGGAAAAGATTCTTCCCTGTATGCAGACAACTGGCAGTGCATGGATTCTTCTTGCAGCACCAAAGACCACCAAGGAGGAAGTTGCAGCAAATCAGAGGCTCCAGCTGACTGATAGCAGCTTTCAGAATAAGGAGCTGCTACAAAAAGTCAGAGACTTCACTTGAGTGGAATTTCCTTTTCAGCCTCATGTGTGAGTCAGACACCAGGGGGAGAAATATGCTGTGTAAAAATGTAGGAAAGGCCTTTTCTGCCATGGGACCCCGGCTGTAGAATGCCCTTCTCTTGAATGCCCAGTTGGTGCCAACACTGGCTCCCCCCCCCGACCAGGTTAAAACGTTTTATCAAGATTTTTGGGGATGGGGATTCTACCAATATTGCCCAAATCTATGTACAGTTGGCCCTCCACAGTTGTAGGTTTAACTTTCACAGATCAGATCATTTGCAAGTTTCTTCAGACCTTGTCTTTAGGACATGATTGTGGCACTTGTTTCTCTCTTGCATGGTGTCACTTGCAGACACTGAAAAAGTTACTTTCTGAGACTACAGCTCCAAGAATTCCACAGCCAGCACAGCCTCTGTCCATGCCGCGTTGCTGTTTCTAGGAGTTGTCACCTACAAAGGAAAGAGCTCGAATCCTTTTGATTACCCCCAGCTAGAGTTAGACCCATTCAGTGAAGTGTTGAATGGCAGGTCAACACATGCCTAAGTCCCCTTGATTCAATGGGCCTATTTTAGGGAGCACAACCAACAGAATTCAGGTCAACATTTCCAAGCGTTGGACACATAAGCATTGATAACATATAAGGCATATACATATATAAGTCATATAAAATAAACAAGATATATAAAAATACGAAAAACCTTAAAGCCGGCCCAACCATTAGGCAGAGCAAGGCAACTGCCTCCGCTGGTGTATGATGAAGTACAGCCATGACAGACTCACAGCTGTCCTTCTGGGCATTCTCCACTCCAGTCTCTGGCCATTTCCACCCTACACGGTTATAGTGCTATTATTCCACTTTCAGCATCCTGTGTAATTCTGCGATTTGTAGTTTCCTGAGGCCAAAGAGCTCTCTGGGTGAGAATTCTAAATGCTCCTCCCTAAACTGCAAACCCCAGGATTCCACAGGAGGCTGAAAGTGGAATGACACCACTATCATAGCGTAGTGCAGAAATGGCCTGTCTTAAGAACATCCCTGCTTAAGATGATATTGTCTTATAGCCAGCGTACAAGGAGGATTCTGCATTTGTCAGAACTCAGCTGGAGTTGCGTTTCCAGTTCTGGGCACCACAGTTTAAGGGAATCGGCAAGCTGAAGCATGTCGAAAGGAGGTGATCAGGATGGTAAAGGGTTTGGAAACCATGCCCTGTGAGGAGTGTTTCAGGGAGTTGCCTGTATTCATCCTGGAGAAGTGATATGACAGCCATCTTTAAATATTTGCAGAGCGGCCAGATGGAAGATGCAGCGAGCTTGTTTTCTGATAACTCAGAAGGAGGTCAGGCCCAAAGCAATGGATTTTTAATACTTTTATATTTAACATTTCTTTTTTAAAAAACAAAGGTTGAATAGCCACCTGTCAGGATACTTTAGCTGTGGATCTCTGCACGGGCTGGACTATATGACCCTTGGAATATCTTTCAAGCCTATGACTGAATCCCCTTCTGTATGTGGAACTGAATGGGGAGGGTGCCATCTTATCCTTTGCTTCACATAGCAAAATCTTTTTGGTGAGCCCCAAGCAATGAAAGGAAAGCAGTGGCGTAGGCACGGTCCAGTTCCAGAATTAATTCCTGAAGTTCTCCTCTTAGTTAAATCCAATTAACTATAAACACATCTCTGCCAACCTTGGATGGTTTTTTTTTTTTTTTTTTTGCCGGGTGCACTGTAACTATAACAGGATAGGGCAGAAGAACGTACAAAGAGGAACAAACCAGAATCCTTCCACGAATTCTCACTCCGATCTGTGCCGGGAAAGAAAAAAAAACAAGCAAACACCCAGTGGATTCTTTGAGGATACTCTGATGAGCTGTTAGTAGATACACCTGCACAGACACACAAGCAGCTTGGAAAGTAATAAAGCAACTTCTCTCCTTGGGCAAAATCTCAGGTGTCTTCAGTTTGAGATAATATCTAAAGAATGCATTTTCTGTGGGTGGGGGATAAAAAGGCACCTATTTTGAAACCACGTCTAGAATTCTAATTATTCTCCCTCTCCCTCCCTCCTCCCGAGGCTCTGTCTATTCTGATGCTAAGAGCGCCTGCTGAAAATCAATGTCAGTGTGCGTCTTTTAGGCTGGCTCTTCCACAGCGCTGATAAGAAATGAACATGTTCATTCTCTGAAGCCATCTTTGGCTCTGTTCTCCAGTCAGGGGGAAGTGCCTCCCGTTCTGGGCGCCCAAAGGGACGGAAAACAAAAAGCAGGGGATGTTTTCACACACTTTGGCTTCAGTTCTTTTAAGAGGCCCTCGGTATCCACTCACTATCCACCAGGGCCGCCGCCACCACCTGTGGATACCAAAATTCGTGGATGTTCAAGCCCCATTATGTACAATGGTGCAGTAAAACGGAGCATCTTAAATAAAATGGCTAAATCAAAGGCCATTTCCACACTAGACTGTTATAGCGTGATTATTCCACTTTCAACATCCTGTGGATCCTGGGGTTTGCAGTTTAGGGAGGGGCTGGCTGGCCCCTCCCTAAACTGCAAACCCCAGGTCCACAGGATGTTGAAAGTGGAATAATTGCACTACAACAGTCTAGTGCAGAAATGGCCAAAGTTTGCTTTTTGGATATCTTTATATATTTATTTATTGCAATATTTTCAAGCTGTGGACGGTTGGATACAGAGTCCGTGGATATGGAGGGCTGACTGTGTATGAAATTCATGGGGGTCACTGTAAGTTGACAGGCAGCTTGAAGGCACGTACATACACAGACTTACAAAGTCCTTTGAGCTATGTTGCTTTTTAAAGATAACATGCAAATAAATTCAAACGAGGGATGCAATCTTCAAGCAATTGGGTAGTAGTGGTTGTGCGCCTTCAAGTCATTTCAGACTTATGGTTTGCCTAAGGTGAAGCTATCATGGGTTTTCTTGGTTCACAAGGGGTTTGCCTTTGCCTTCCTCTGAGGCTGAGAGAGTGTGACTTGCCCATGGCTGAGCAAGAATTCAAACTCTGGTCTCCACTCAAACCACTATACTACACTGGTTCTCCAACTGGGTAGTATAATTGATTAAAGGTTTAATACTGGGCACATCAACTTGGGTCTCAAAGCACTGGTTTCTGAGCAAGGAAGAGACTCACAGACATAAACAACCTCTCATAAGACAAGGAAAGCGTTTGCTTGTTCTTAAAAATTTTCCCCTCATGCAAATCATCTGATGGATTGACCAATTAAAATGAAAACAATCAATTATTCAAAATGTCTTTAATCAGGTTGCCAGCCTAAGTTGAAACGTGTTCAATTACTTATGAAGTCGACATACCAGAGGTTCTGAAGCTTTTTCAATCACAGACCCCTCTGAGAATCTGATGAAAGCTATGGACTCAACAGGACATAAACATATACACAATATTGTGCATTTAGTTTATTTCATTGCAAAAAGTGGTCTGGAAAGGGAAAAAAGCATGGAATGAGATTTAAAGATTATGTGTTTGTCTTAGCGCTGTGACAAGAAAAATTCAAAGCAATGAGAATGAAATCAAAGAGACAATCTGTTTTTTGTGCCTGGTTTGCAGACACCCTGAAGCACATCCTACATGGGATTGGGCTGCAAGGGATTAGAACAGTGGTTCTCAACCTGTGGGTCCCCAGATGTTTGTGGACTTCAGCTCCCAGAAGCCCCAGTCACTATGGTCAATGCTCAGGGCTTCTGGGAGCTGAAGTCCTAAAACATCTGGGGACCCACAGATTGAGAACCACCGGATTAGAACTTGGTGGTGAGAGAACTAGCAAAGCAACCAGCATTGGGTTGTCAGATTGAAAACTGGAGGGGGCTCCTGTACCATGTCAAAGCTGGAATTTCATCAAGCATTGCTTGCCACACAACCAGGTAACAAGAAGCAGCTGAAATCCCCTTTTCTACACAACCAACAAGAGCCTGTGTGTGTTGGACCAGCAATACAGGAGCAATGGGTTTGAATTGCCAGTTGGCCATGGAAACCCCCTGGCTGATCTCGGATGAATCACACTCAGAGGAAGGCAGTGGTGTAGACTCGAGTCGATGGACTCAGACTCAAGTCAGACTTAAGTCATTTCAGTGACTCGACTTGGCAAAAATTACACACTGACTCGACTTGAGACTTGCATATTTTGCTGCATAGCCAACATAGCTGTTCTTGATAAGCATTCGCTTGATCAGTAGATTGCCAGATAAATGTATAAACCTTTACGTAGCATTTGAAAAACTGAGTGACGGTGATGTAGACTCGAGTCGATGGACTCGGACTCAAGTCAGACTTAAGTCACTTCAGTGACTTGACTCGGACTTGACTTGGCAAAAATTACACACTGACTCGACTTGAGACTTGCATATTTTGAGTGACTGACTTGCTGCCCTTGGTTCAGTAACATAACGCATTCGTCCAGAAACTCTACAACAGTGGTTCTCAACCTGTGGGTCCCCAGATGTTTGTGGACTTCAGCTCCCAAAAGCCCTGAGCATTGACCATAGTGGCTGGGGCTTCTGGGAGCTGAAGTCCACAAACATCTGGGGACCCACAGGTCGAGAACCACTGCTCTACAACTTACCGGTTGCATGACTATCTGTTTCAAGCCCAGTGTGGACACATTTCTCAGAGGGAACAGCAAATGGGTCAGGCAATGGTCTTGAAGTGGGGTTGAGGTCTGCTGAGCAGCCTGTCCCCCCTACATATAGGAAGAGCTTTCTAAAAGTTTTCCTAAAAGCAGAAGGCAAGACTCATGCACAGAGTGCAGGGCGCGTATCTCAGAAGGGAACAGAAAGCGTGTTAGGCAGTGGGCGTGAGGAGGAAGGATCCTTCCTTCTAAAGCTCTTGAAGGTTCAGTAATGAGGAATAAGAACGATCCTATTCCCCACTTCTGGGAAAGCCTCCAGCTTTGCAAATGGGAAGTAAGATGGATCCTAATCCCCACTTCTGAAGCTGCAGGTGGCAAAATCACAAAAGTAGAGGACCAATTCTACTTAAGTTGTTAAAACTGACTTTATTGAGCTCTGTCCAGAAATTCTGGAATACAGGTTGAGGTGTAAAGTTGGCTCCCAGACTTGACACTTGACTCAAGACTTGACTTGAAGGTATCTTCAAGGACTTGAGACTTGATGGTAGAGACTTGAGACTTGACTTGAGACTTAAATGCTGGAGGAAGGCGATGGCAAGCCTACCTGAGAGAAAATCTTGCCAAGAAAACCCCATGATAGGTTTGCCTTTGGGTCACTGTAAGTCAGAAATGACAAACACCACCAAATCCCGCCATTAAAAGTACAAGACCCTTCTCTGGCTTTCACTGTGGCAATGCTATATATACCTTTTTCATACAAGATTTAATCTAGTGTAAATGTGCAAAAGATTGCAGCTAAAATCTTTTATCCTACTTAACTGTGGAGCCGCAAATAAACACCAATGTATTTTGAGAGTGAGGCATTATTCTGATTGTTAAAGGTTTAACTTTTTAGAGCTGTTGTGGTGTGCTTTCAAATTCTTTCCAGCCTATGGCAACCCTAAGGTGACCCATAAGTTGGAAAGGACTTGAAAGCCCAAAACAACAGTTACAAAGTTAAATCTGAACTTTAATAATTGGAATAATGCCGCACTTATGGTGACCCTAAAGTGACCCAACCAGTGCAATGTAGTGGTTTGAGTGTTGGACTATGAGCCTGGAGACCTGGGTTCGATTCCCCACTCAGCCATGGAAACCCGCTGGGTGACCTTGGGCACATCACACACTCTCAGCCCAGAAAACCCCGTGATAGGCTCGCCTTCGGGTTGCGCTAAGATGGGAATGATTTGAAGACACACAACAGCAACACAGGGTTTTCATGGCAAGATATGTTCAGAGAGGGCTTGCCCTTGCCTTCCTCCAGGGCTGAGAGAGTGCAACTTGTCTAAGGTCACCTACTGGGTTTCCATGGCTGAGCAGAGATTCGAACCCTGGCCTCCAGCATAATAGCCCAGTGCTCAAACTATTGCTGGCTCACTCAGATTTACTTTCCATATCCAAAAGACCAGAAGCAACTCATTTAAATATGAATCCCCAGAGACCAATTTATTTACATTTAGATTTGAGGTTCGCCTGAGGGTCACCAAAAGTCAGAAACAACTTGAAGGCGCCCAACAGCAACAGTCCAAAGGCGAGAATCAGAATCACTTTGTCCTCCTCCAGTTCCCACAGTAAGAACATAAAACTAAACAAAAAATATTTTTAAAGCAACATTTAGATCTTAAGATGGGGAAGTTTGAAGGGGCTTTCCAAAACAAGCCTTCCAAACCTTAATCTTGTTGCTGTTGTGTGCCTTGAAGTGACTCCCAAGTTCTGGCAACCCTCTTATGGGGTTTTTAGAACACCTCCATTACACCCTCTCAACTTGGGAGGGGTATTAATCTTACTTTTGGGGACTGCAGTTCCCACAATGCAATGGAAATCTGGGAGTTGCAGTCCAAAATCCAGTTTTCCCAAGCTCGAATCCAAGACACCTGGAGGGAGCCAGGTGGCAATAACCTGGATTTGGAGCGTGCATATTCTTTCTCAAGACAGGCTATTTCCGCACTGGATTGTTATAGCGCTATGATTCCACTTTCAACACCCTATGGAATCCTGAGGTGTGCAGTTTAGGCCGCTCCCTAAACTGCAAACCCCAGGATTCCATAGGATGTTGAAAGTGGAATCCTAGCGCTATAACAGTCTAGTGCAGAAATGGCCATACTTTGCATTTTAAACGTTGACGGTTTAACCCGACGTGCGTATATACACGTGTTCACCCCTACAGCTATATGCACCACGAGGTGCAACAAAAGCCTCGGAGACCCAAAAGGGTGACCTCACCCCGAATCCCACCAAGTGCTCCAAACGCGCGTGCCCTTTTATTTTTGCACACCTCTCGCCCACCCGTCCTATCTGTTTTCCGCAGGGCAGCGCGGGCGGCGGAACACTTTTTATTTCCCACCTTCTGCAGCTCCTTCTGAGAGGTGGGCGATCTTAGCACGAGCGATCGACGAAAGTAATGCAGCCCGCACGTGCTCAGGTGCGCCTTTTTTACTTCCCAGCTTCAGAGGCTGGGAAGGATTTCCCATGGGCGAAGCACTCCGCGCATGCTCAGATAACACCTTTCTTATCACCGATCGGTGCAACTGTTGGGTAGTGCTGGAGGATAACGGTCACTAAAAGCGAAGCATTCTGTACGTGCTCAGAAGCACGGTTGCCCTCGGTTGTGACAAAATATCCTCAAAGAGAAGTAAGCAGTGGTCGAGAGGGGGGCAATTTAGGCTTATCAAACCGGCCGAGGGAGGCGTCCAGCGTCCACCCCAGGGTGCAAAAAGACCCCGACCCTCTCCGTCTCCTTCGCGGATCCAAACAACAGCAATAACAGCAACTCCGCCCACAACCACCGAGGCCCCGCCCCGTTAGCCAGCTCCTCCCCTTTTGCCTTGAGCCACGCCCCGCCTCCTTTCCAATCAGGAATCACTTGACAGACGCCCCTCCTCCTTAATACTAGAGAATTGCTTGACATACGCCCCGCCTCCTTTCCAATGAGGAATCGCTTGACACACGCCCCGCCTCCTTGCCAATAAAGAATTGCTGACATACGCCCCGCCTCCTTTCGATGAGGAATCGCTCGACACACGCCCCGCCTCCTTTCCGTTGCTGACACACGCCCCGCCTCCTTGCCAATAAAGAGTCGCTTGACATACGCCCCGCCTCTTTTCCAATACGGGAGCGGCGGAGGAGGGGAAGAAGAGCTTCTGAGAGAGAGAAGGGCCCGCCTTCTTCCCGCTTGATTGACGGTGGCGTGGCCCCGCCCCGTTGTTTACCGCTCGGCCGGGGCTGGCTGGAGAGCGCGAGCCAGGCCGGGCCGGCGGAAGGAGCGCCTCTCTCTTTTTTTTTCCCGCCTCCATGTTGTTGCCTCAGGAGGAGGCTGGGGCGGCCCCGGCGTCGTCGTCGTCGTCGTCTTCCGTGGCTGCGCCCGTAGGGCTGAGGGGAGACGGCGAAGGCGGGCGTCGAAGGCAGCAGGGGCGCTGAGGCGGGAGGGGGAAGCGGGGAAGGCGGCGCCTGTGAGGGGAGCTGACAGGAGGGAAGGCGGACGGAGGCAGGCCGGCCGGCCAGCCAGCCAGCCAGCCAGCCAGCCAGCGGGGCCCAGCGGGCGGGCGGGCGGGCGGGCGAGCGGGCTGCTGTGAGGGGGACGCTGCTGTGGCGCAGCACGGACCCTGCTTTATTACTCCGGAGTGGGGGGGTCTCCCTCATTCCGCTCCGGATTTCTCTCCCTCCCTCCGCTCTGAGGCAGAAGGGAGAGGAGGGGGGAGCAGGGTGGGAGGGGGGCTGCGAAGGATGAGATAATCCCGGAGGGGGCTGGTGGGGGGGAAGGCATGTAGGGGCGGGGGGAGGGAGGCAGAGTCCCAGGAGCGGGGAGGGGTCCTCCGTGTGAATGTGTGACAGCCACGTGGGGGGGGTCTTGGGGAGAGGACCTTCTTCCTCCTCTTTCTGGGAAATTAGTAGTTTTCTGCCGGGGGCGGCAGTTTTTTGGCAACTTTAAGGGGTTTTGGAGGGCCGCCAGTTTTTGGCAGGTGGGATACCACCACCCCGTTGCCTTTTGGAGGGGGAATGATCGATCAAAGATCGATCATGTTTTGGTTTAGGTTCTCTTGGAAGGGAAGAAATAAGCTAAAGGCTCCCTTTTGGTTTTGATTTCCTTTTTTTAAAGATTAGCTCAGGGCAGCTTTGTGGCGGTGGATAGCAATTTAGGACAGATTGGGGAGGGGTGTCAAAGGGGGAATCAGCATCAACCCCACCCTGTCCCCCATCTGTCTTTTTTTTAAAAAATCTATCCTGAGGTGCTTGATCAAGGCGGGTATTTTTGTGCCTGGCGTAGGGATTTGGAGTGGCACACAGGGGTTTATTTTCTTATTCGGAGTGGTACAGGGTGTTGCTTTTGGTGGGGTAAATCTTTGGATTTGGCTTTTTTTTAAAAAAATTCAGTTCATTGAAGAACTACAGAAGAGGCTTGTATGCTTGCTGCCTTCTATTACATTTTGGGTTTTTTTTGGCTTGGCTTGGCTTCATTCCTGGAGGAGTGCTTTTTTTTATTTCCCACATATAAATCCGCCTACTGATTTCCTTAAAGGAAAACAAATAAAAAGAAACGCAGAAACGCACACCAAACCTGCCTCCGGGAGGGAAATAGCCAGGTGAAAGCGCACTCAGTTTCCATGGACAACCCGTCCATTATCACCCAGGTGACTAACCCCAAAGAGGAAGAAATCCTGTCTTGCTCTCAGGATAAAGGTGAGAAACTCTTCTCTACTGGCTGAATGATAACTGTTGTAATGGTTGGCTACAGGTACTGAGAAATTATATAGCGATCCTATAACAGTCCTTTCCACAGCGTGCCTGTTTTGTTTTTTGTAGGCTGAAGTTGCTGGGTTGTGTAACACTGTTAACCTCTTGTCATTACAGTTTTGCAGAACTTGAATGCAGCAGTAAATTAAAACATGCAGAGCGCATTCTGCCTCTGCCTACATTTGTCTCAGGTCCAATTGGTGCTGAGTGCAACTCTTGTAACCTGGTTTTGTTTGGTGTTTTTTTCTTCGCTAGCTTGTGCTCCATCCAAGTTCTAGGAAGGCAGACCTTTACAGGACTTAGTAGGGTGGTTTTTGAAATCTTAGCATTTGGGCACCAAGGAATCAGACCTTTTGTTTCTTTTTTGAGAGGAGAAATTGGTGTAAACATCCTTTCAAAATGGAGCTTAAAATGATTGATCTGGGGACATTTTGTTTAATATACTTGTGTCGAATCCGTCACTGAGAAACAGTGGGTATGTAACATGAAGAAATGGCAAGGCAACACTTACTGTAGACATGTTGGCTTGGTTGTAAAGTTTCTACCCCAAAATAGGCACAACATACCTCAGAGGCATCTCTCCAGTTCACAAATCAGAACAGGCGGTGGTTCTTATTTTTACTTCAGTAAAGGGCTTGAACCATGATAAAGGCTGACAGATCAAAACATCAGAATTAAAATACATCATAGACCTGTGAAATGTGAAAGAAGTCACTGATGGTGATTTAGGAATGTGTGATGTTTTGAAATAATGGACAATCTGTAAAAATAAGGGACATGAGATGAATCTGGTGGTAGAAATGTTGCCAAAGATTAAAGATTATAATCTTCCTACTGGTTATAGATTGATTTTGTCCAGAATGAAGTATAAGTGCTTGAATTGTTGATCTTGTCGGCTCTTGTCTGCTCCAGTTCTCTGCTTGTTTGATCTGGGATCATGTGGGTTAATGGACAGTATTTTAGATAGCATTGGCTGGAATATATTTTGCTCTGGAATACACAGTTGGGTTTGTTGTTCTTCTGGTTTCTGCTCTTGAACTCTGCAATTTTCCTTCTTCCATTTTCGGTGTCACCTGTATTAATAATATTAATGATCCATAGAATAAAATAGTGATTTTAAAATAAAGAGAATTATTGTTCTGAAACAGAACTAAGGCTCCCTGTTTTCTAGCAAGGCTTAGTCTGAAATGTGTTTCTTCCTTGATGGCTTCAGTTCTTCCTTTTTAACTCCCCAGCATGGAGCCTTTTGGATCTTTTAGGGCTCTGAACTGTTCTTTGCTCTTGCTCTTAGAATGTTAGGGAGTCCAGATCATGGAAAGTTTTAAGTTTTGTCTTAATGCATTTATTTTTAAAAATAAAATATGAAAATATGTAAGTTTTTTGTTGTTGTTTGGACCTAAACCTATGTCTACACCATAATTACTGAAAGTGGAAGAAGGCAGTGTGAATACCAGAAACAGATCTCAGAACTTAGTGGCTATTTTTTGTACTAAAGTGTCTTCTATGAAGCAGAAATAGAAATGATTTTGCTGACTTTGAAGGTGTACTGTTGTGGTATGGACGAAGCCCCTGTGAACTAGGAGTAGGGGCCGATATTATGTGTCTCACTGTTCTTTAACCATGGCTAAAAGGGAGCAGATCACAGAACTGCAAATCTGTATGCACCTCTACACAGACAGTTACTTGTTAACTAGCCTGGAATGCAGAATGCCAAATACAATTTCCTCTTAGCCAGGGCTTGAACTTGATTATCTGATGATAAGTGTTAACTGTGGTGAAGGATGAAAGGGGAAACATGCATGAGCAGAGGGACTATTGGTGTGAATTAAGTGAACCTGTTGACTGCTTCTGGTGTCTTCAGCATGGTTTAATAGTGTCCAGAGTGACTGCAATGGTTCTAGAGCAGGAGGGGGAATAATGTGGCCCCTGGACTACATGTTGCCCACCAAGATCTTGCTGTGCCCCCATTGAGCACTTTTGGCAACCCCCTCACGATGCTTGTTATAGTCCCCCAAAAGTGTATATCGAGCCCTGTGAGGTGTGAAGTGAGGCAGTTGTGGCCTGCCACGACCTTTGTGACAACCCACCCCCCTGCTCTAGAAAATTTGCTAGGATTTCTCCCTAGTGGTGTTGTATGAAAGCAGTTCTATAAATTATATGAAACGCTATTTATACTGAAACCTGTTTTCAGCCTGCTTTGAAGAAGAAACATGTTAAACATAAGGGACAAGGCAGTGTCATGCATAAGTGTGTGGGGGCTTTTTAACTTCCTGGAAGCATCTGACTTGCAATTTCTAGAAATGTAATAATCATAATTGGGTTTATTTTTGTGTTGTATTTCCAAATCATACTCAAAATAGCTTACTGAGCTGTCAGTATATAGCAATCTAGGGCTCACTGGGCCTTAGAACTAACCTGTTAAGACTCTCTGGTGTTGTACCATTAGAAAAAACCATTTGGGCTCAATTCATTTGTCTTGGTAGTAAAGGTAAAACTTATAGCCTTCTGGATCCTGTCTTCCAAGTGCAGTCCTATGTACGTATACTCTGAAGTTCCATTGTGTCCAGTGGGGCTTACACACATGTAAGTGTGCTAGGGCTTTGGAACTGAGGAAATAGAGCAGAAGTTTTCTTATGTGGTGTTTCCTGTTAGAGTGAAGAACCAGGGCTTGTCTGGAGAACAGATGTCCAAGGCGTTCCAAGTGCATCACTTGGACACTGCTAAAATGACCAGTCCCTACTTTCTCTAGTTCGGTACTGTAGTGGAAATTCCAAAGCTCAGGGCAACTGTGGAGACAATATTTTGGTTCTTCCTAGCTTCATTCCAGAGAGGATGTTGTGTCTTGTCACCCTCTCTGTGATGTGGTGAAGTCTGGAACCTGCTAATAGTGAGACTGTATTAGTAATCAAGGCTTTGACACATTTGTTTGCTAGGCAGAAATATCACAGTTCTCTAGTGAGTAAAGTTCCAGCAACAAACAGCATCCATTTCAGAATTCTCATCTGGGCTGCAGAATAGAAGGGACTTCCTTCCTGTCTTCCATTCACAGTGCAAATGAGATAAGACTGTGGCTCACTCTTCAAAACTCCCTATGCTGTGCAGGGGAGACAGTTGGTAGCTGTAGATAATATTGGATAGTAGACCAAACCAATGCTTGTAGACCCCACAAATTTTGCACGTAACAGGTTTTATTGTCACATGATATGAACTGACAAGATGCTTAGAAGCAGGCAACTTGTAAGCACACGGACAACTTTTAATTTAGTAGACTCCAGGACTACTTTCTCTCTCTCTATGTATGTATTTGTACACATACATACATTCACACACACACACACACACATGTGTATACCTGGTTGATTCTCTGGAAAACTTTTGTGTGGCATTGAGAGAGGGAAACTTACTCAAGGTTGGCAAGGCGGTAAACTTTAGCACTGAACAGGGCTTTAAACATGAATTTTCGTATTGTAACCCCAGCACTCGAGCCCAGCCTGCCTCAGCCCAGTGGTTTCCACACGTATTGGTCTGCAACTTCCATCATCTTCATCCAGCACAGCTAGGCATTGTGGGAGTTGTACAAAAGATGTGAAGTTGGAGAATGCTGCTGTAGTCACTGGACAATGTAAATAAATAACCTTATAGTCCCTGAAGATGCCAGGCTTTTGAGGCCAGTGGTTAATCTCATAATGTGATGTTGTTGTGCCACACATGATTGGTATGAGCTTGCTTTGAAAGAGTGCACAGTTACCCAGAAATGATTATGGCAATGATTTACCAAGAGTAGAAACGAATTACGACCACAGTCCTTAAAAAGTTGATCTAGATTTGTGTATATAGTTTTAGCTCCAGTCCCATAATTTGTAACATGTTTGTCACAATTATACTCTAAAAATGACTTCAGAAACTAAGTTTGTATATCAAGTAGTGGAAGCTTTTTGGATTTTTTCCTGCAAACTTAAATTTGAAAGCATAAGCTTGACATTAATTTAAACCTGCAACAAAATGTTGGCATTTGAAAGCAGTGGTATGCTTTTTGAACTCAGAGAGAGGGATGACTGATCAGAAGGGAGATCTGTATTCAGTGCAATGGGGAAAGCCTCCACTGCTACCACTGATCCACTGCCCGTGTGCTGTAGGACAAGGAATGTGACAAATGTGTGTCCAAGGAAGCCATTGACTGGCAGAGTCCAGAGTCACATTTAATTTCTTCCCAATGCAACCAATAGGAAGAAAATTATTTAACTTTTTAAAAAGTAGAGGAAGGAGAAACTGTGCCAATATCTATCTACCCCCTCCACCATCACCACTTTGCAAACTGGCAACCATAATAAGATATATAATAGCATAGAATTCTTCCATAAATTGTGTTGGGAACCAAACCACACACTTTGCCATTTCCAGCATCTTAAAAAAAAAAGTTAGTTTCAGATGGATGAGGATTAGGATTATTATGCTCAGGCCAGGTTACAGATGTTTCTTTCTCCCTGCTGCACAGTTCTGAAACTACCTTTTCCCACCCTGCAATGTGTATGCTTCCAGTGGGAGCTTCCTTTTGTCTTCAAACAGAGGCTTATAGTGGCAATTTTCCTTGGGATTCTAGTGTGAAGTTAAACCCATTCTTCCCCAGGACACTATGGTCCCAATTGCCGATTTCAGGAGCTACTCACAGTTTATTTGGAAAAAGTGAGTGCAGCACCAAATTGCACGTTAATGTTATGTGTAGTCTGGCCCTTAAAAGTGGTAGTCTGAAGTTTTGGCAGCACCAGTATGTATGAGATTGAGATAGTGATTGTCACCAAATGTGTTAGGACATTTTAGCCATGCTCCCACAGATGTTGAGGCTTGTGTGTTAAACAGAGAGGCATACTCCGTTGTTTGTTCTAGTCTTGTGGGATCCACTTCCCCATGAAGTTTGTCAAAGTCATATACTGCTTGCTTGCATATTTTGCATGCTTCTTGAGAACATTCCAAAACTTCTCCCTTTGGGCTCATATTCAGTGGTCAAGATTAAATAGGGATCAGGTAACTTTTTAATTTTAATTGTGTGTTCATGTGTATTTTTATTTGAAGTATTACTCCCTGTATGAAGCCATTGGCAATGAGGTGGGATAGAAACTGAGATAACTGACTGTATTTAAGATTGCAGCCTCCTTTTATGTGAAGGTTTTGCATTTAAGCAGTGGAGTTATATACCAGTACAGTATGGGCAAACCTCAGTTAATAAATATCTGACAAAGAAACTGCTTTTTACAAAATCTTTTTGCATCTTCCCAGCCCTTCTTTTTTCCTTGTCCTCTGTCCCACTGGAAGTTTTTAGTAGGATTGGCATTGGGAGGATGGTGATGAAGGAATGCAGACTTTTGGTGTCTGGTTGCAACAATATGTCTACATTGAACAGTGCAGTTTAGCTGCTCCTACTGCAGCTATATGTGCCTGCCTCTACAACAGTCAAGATGAATTGCAGCGGTCTCCAGAATCCATTATGGAGCATGTTGAACACCAAAACAGAGAGAAAAGGAGAAAGCAGATAAGCCTGCCTGATCAGCTATCCGCATCATGTTAATGAAGTATAAATCTGTAAGTTTGGCTACCAAAATGGAAGTCATAAGAAAAAGTGAAGGCTAATGAAAAAAAAAATTGCTGGATGCATTTTGGAAGACTCTTTCAAGTAGTCCCTCAAGGATTCAAAATGTTTACCTTTACTTACACAAGGCTGACCTGGTTATTTCCTTTCACATGTGCATATTGTTAGTTTTGGACACAAAGGTTGCTGAAACATATTGAACTGCTTTTTTTGGTGTGTGTATGTGTGTCGGAATCTGTCCCTATTCATTCCATGTTACTTATGCCTTTGGTACCAAATTTTCTGTTAAAAAAGTAATACCTAGGAACACATCTACTTCATTAACTGAGGTATACCTGTACCACTTTTTCTTTTCATTAATCAAAACTATTTTATAGAAATTGCTTGGCCCTTAAACATTTAAGAGACCACAGTTTTGATTCTATTAGGAAAACACAAACAAACTTATTTTGTGCATATGAATCTTACTTGATTCGTTGCCACTTACTTGAAAACTTCTTTTATCTTGCTATCGGAATGAGGCTTGGCTATCGAAAGTTGTTACAACTGACTACTCAGTGTATTTCTTTTGAAATAACTAGCTTTCCATAATGGTTAAATTAGCCTGAATTTTGAAACTTTCTCAAGTATAGACAGCATAGTTAGTGGGGAAGAAAGTAATCTATACAAAATAAAAATGCTGCCTAGTAGGTTAATAAAACATATGTTAATCATTTCTTCTAGTTCACTCATGCCATATTGATGTCATGTCACATATATCCTACCTGGAAGGATCAGTCAGTTCCCTATGTAAAACTTTAAGGACACAGCTGTATAAATTCAGAAGTAGCCAAGCAAGGAAAAGGGGCTCTTTTTTAACACTAGCTGGATGTGAACTGGCAGCTTCTGGAGAGCAAAGCTGCCACATATCAGTAAATTAAATACAAGTAAGCCAAGGTTGTGATGTTCTCAATATTAATTAAAAGAGATTTTCATTGCATTTGTAGCGGCACTATAAAACTGACTTCCAATTAAGTACTGAATTCTTAAATAGCCATTACCTTTGTTGCCTTGCTTGAAGATCTCTTTAAATTTCACTGAAAGTCATACAAGACGATGAGTATTAATAGTATACATGTTTGATGGGCTTTGGACGATAGAGGTAAAGACTATGCAAAGATTCGTTTGTTACTCATTAGAAGTAGTACCGGATACAAATTGGTTAGAAACCCCTTTGTCCCCACCATGGCATTCTTTCCCTTTCTTTTTCTTATTTTTCCTTCCACCACCACTGTCTTTTTCTTTCTCCTTAGTCTTTCTGTCCATCCCCATGGTGTTCAGACCTTCCCTGTGCTCATCCTTAGGCCCTGCAGAAGTAAGCATTGTATCAAGCCATGTATGGGGGAAGTTATCTCCCAAAGTTGCCTCCAGTTTTGTTGCTTCTGGTTAGGGGATGTCTGGCACCTAGTGGCTAATGGTGCTACTGCAGGCTGCAGACGGATTATAATGAACTGAAATTAGTCAGCCCATTAAAAAAAAAAGCTGCAGCTGGGATATACACATTGCCAGGGTCTCCACTCAGATCCAGAGTTAAATTTATGATGAAGACAGATAAATACACGCACACTTTCTCGCTTCTGTTTTTAGATTAGTATGAACCAATGTGGTATAGTGTTGGACAAAGATACTGGGAAACCAGGGTTCAGATCCTTACTTGGCCATGGAAACCCACTGGATGACCTTGGGAAAGTCACATACTCTCTGTCCAAAAGGAAGGCAATGGCAAATCTCCTCGGAACCGATTCTGCCAAGAAGACCCTGTGGTAGATTCACCTTAGGGTCACCATAAGACAGAAATAAGTTGAAGACACAGAACAACGGCAAGATATACCAACTTCACTTAAGTAATCAACCCCTTAGTCCCTGTTCCATATTTTTCCTCTCCCTCTCTGCTTGTGCAGTCTCCCTTCAACTTTTTCCTTTAGATTGATATTAATAATTCATATAGAGCTTTATGCATCCTGAGTCATAAACTTGTCTGTAGTTCCCCAGTTCATTAAATGGCAAACTTAGTTTCTTAAGTGATTGTGTGTTAAACCTTTGAAAAGGATACTTTGCTTGTCTACAGATTGCTACTATATAATTAATATGTAGTTGAGAAGACACAATAAGGCATATTCTTTAGCGCAAGATGGATCCCTTATGTAATGGTATCAACTTTGAAATGTGTTAGTGTTGGATGAAACCTGTGAAGCTGTTTCTCAGTTCTTAATGACATTTCATTGCAATATGCAGTATAATCTATTTTGTGTATTTAATGTTTTCTGTGTATATTTTCATTTATCTGATTTTATTGCTATTAATATAGTCATACTTTTAAAAGTGGGATTGAACTTCTAGAAAATAATATAATACAGGTTAGATTTGGAAATCCTAATCTTCCCATGCTCCAAATATATAAAGTATGCTGGTTTGCAGTGAGGCAGGCCAAATGGAGTCTGCAATAATTCTACCTGTACTGTTCTCAGGAATCTGACAAGCGGAAGCCTCTTTAAGGTCTCTCCTTTTACAGAGTGCTGAGGAAGAGGGAAAACTACATTGCCTCTTGACTCAGAAATTGTGCCTGAGGCCCTAGTCTGACAGGTCATAGCTGCAGAGACCTTTCTTGAGCTGTCCAGGAGAGGGAAAAGAGAAAGTTTCCAAGGCGCATGGCTGGGTGCCTTTGAAGATTACAGGATCTCTTTCTTATAAAATAGCACCCAGTTTTCTTCATGCATTTTGATGATCTGCCTTCCAAAATTAACTTCCAGAATCTCTGCATATGTTGTATCTGCTTGTCATGTAGCTGTTAAAATTGAGGAAGAAGGGAAGGGGGAGAGATGGCTGCCTTAATTCAATACTGCAATTCAGCATGCTGAGTTTCAGCCTCAGACATTCAACCCAAACTCAAAGCACACTGGATGAATAGCCTGCTTTGCCTTTCTCCCTTGTTTTTTAAAGCCTCAAATTCTTTCCATTCCATTTATTTTAAAAACTTTCAAATTTTAGGAAAATCTTAGCAAAATAATGAACTGAATAAAATTTGCAGCCATTGCTAGTGTCTTCTTTATTTAAAGTGTGTCAAGGGCAATCTAACTTTACATAAATCAGAGCAGTGGAAGTCCTACTCACCTGTGACATTCTGTGGGCAAGATCCTACACAGCCTACTAGTTTTGTGCACAGGATTCTTCTAAGGCTCCTCTAGCACCAGTCCCAGGACTCTTTGTTGCACTGTGATAGCTCCCTATGGATGTTGTATTGCTGGTGGATAGTGGGGGTAGGGAGGAATTGGAAAAATATTTGACTGTGTCTCCTTAGCCAGACACAGTTTAAGGACATCTTTTCTTGAGATCTGCTGGGGTCCTCTAGAGATCTTAGTGGATAATCTTAGTCATTGATTGCATCTCGCTATAGGGATGTGGCTAGATACTTCTCCAGTCCCCTGCACTCTCCATCAATAATGGAATGGCCACGGGTAGGGCTATCACAGAGCAGTGGGGAGTTGTGGATGTGTGGCTTTGGACATTGCAGAGGATGGAAGTGAATAGCAATCTCTGCAACTATAAAAAAAATACAAAATAAGCATAAGATGAACTTACACCTGTGAATGGCATTAACAGGATGCAAATCCATCTACAAGCTGAACTGTGGTTAACATAATTCCTTTGGAGATTCCATACTTTGCTGTAATGTGTAGTACCACTTCTGCACACATATAGAAAATTCTGACATGGAGGGTACCAATACTGCATCCACCGCTGTCATGAAAAATCTCCCCAGATTGTTAGGAATTATGCATGACAGATGATGCTACATGTTCCAGTGGGATGTAGAGAATCTTTAAGGAGGGTGTGCTTTGCTTGAAATAGTAATTTGTACTTTAACCCTTGGTTGCATGGCTAGGAGCTCCATATAGGTCTCTGTTCCCTTTGTGCTGAATAAGGATATGAATACAGATAGTGCTCTGGGAAGTGATTGGTATCTTACTCATTACTGAGTAACCACTCATGGCCAAAGTACATACTTGTAGCCCTGAAAAATCACTTCGTGGTACTTCTGAACAACAAAAAATTCATTGCAGGGGGAAATGCTGTTCTGCTGTAATCCCAGACCCTATCCTGATAGTACAGTGGGATAGATTTAGCTAATCTTACTGTCAGATGTTTGTATGGGTCAGTCATTATTGCTTCCAGAAGTTGGAAATCCTGAAACAGTGGAGTTAGATAAGATTAAAAGGGAACACAATATTAAGATTCTGTGCAGAATGGTACTTTGCTCCTGTTGTGAACAGCTGAACAGTTTAAAAAAAGTACTTTGTGTTCCTGTCATTTAACTTCTCATTGGGATAACAGTGCAAACGTTGCAAACATTCATTTCATTGCTTCATCTTAAATAAAGTATCTATTGATGAAGAATGGGGAAAAAAATTGTAGGATTAAATTGTTTACTTTGACTTACAATAGACAGAAGTGGTTGTCTCTTGAAGTATATCACTTGTTTCCCCATGAATAATTTATTCTTTGTTGGTTGCATAATAGCTATACAAATCATGTTTGTGACTAAAGTTCTTGTGTATTATTAGGTCTGTTGAGAGGATAGAATTCTGTGATGATGGAGACAACTGCGCATTTCAGTGGAAATTAGAAACACATGATTGTTCACTAGTTTGCAGCCAAGGACTGCAGAACAGGGCAAAATTGACTTGAATTATATTTTAAATTATTACTCCTATTAACATTTATAATCTGTTTTTCCACCAAAAAAGTCTTCCAAACAGAATATATAAAAGCCATGCAAAATATATTCAGCAAAATATAAAAATTAACATTACTCATAACAGATTAGAACAGCAGAATAAACAGCTGTTCAAGAGTGTGAAATCTCATTTCATATCACGGATGTATTGCCATCAGCAATGAATTTGTGAATGAGCAAATCAGTCTCGTGATATGTTTGCTAGTGGTAGGCACATCATATTTGCCAGCATGAGGGATATAATTTTCATAGGTTAGTGAATTGTTCCATTAAATATATTTGATTCAGCAATATAATTGTAAAAACAATTAAGAGATAGCTAAAATAGATTTTTAAAAGATGAATATCTGCAAAATATATACAGTAGGCCATCAGTATCCACTGTGGTTTGGTTTGAGGCCCCCCATGGTTACCAAAATTTGTGGATGCTCATTTCCCATTATGTACAATGAGGTAGTAAAGTGGCGTCCCTTATAGAAACTGGCAAAATAAAAGTTTGCTTTTAGGATTTTTTTTTTAATAATTCCAAGCCGTGCTTGGTTGAATCCATGGAACTGAATCTGTGGATTTGGTGGGCAGACTGTAGTTAAGCAGTGCTAAAAGAATGATGATTTAGCCCCCTCCCTAGTTTCTTAATGAATTGTGACTACTTTTGGTTCACATAAGTATTGCTAAGGTTCCATTGTGTTGAGTGCAGTACTGAGTTCTGATTTTTTTTCCTTTTCTACTGTGGAAAATAAGACAGCTTCTATAATATTCAAAGGAGTTACCTTGTTTTGAACTTTGTTTTTCTGTCAGTACTATCAATCATTCCCCATCAGCACTTGAGGGAGTTGTTCCTTCCTTAAGGTCAGTGGCAGGAAGGCTGTATAGGCACTATGGGTGAGTGGCATTGACAGATCTTTGGATTGTTTCTAATCTCCCTTTGGGCATGGCTAATTTTGATGGATAACTCTTCTCTTTAAGGGAACCCCCCCATAAAACTGCATGTAGATCATCCTGTGTGGTTTGCCTGCTTATTCCTAAATGAAATTTGTTCAGTATGGGACTTTTTGTCATGTGTGTGCAGCTCTGTGGCTGCGAAAGCACTTTTCCTCCCATATATTTTGTGTGCAGTAATGGTAGTGAATATAAATGATGTAAACTTGAAATATATGTCTTTGTTCTTCTGTGACAGACAATACAGTCTTGTACATATTGAGTTCAGTGGAGCTTATTCCTAGATAAGTGGATGTATGATTGCCAATACTGAAATCAAATGCAAAGGGTTAAAAGCTTACAAAATACTAGCTTAAGAAGTCTGTGTATGTCTTATAGTGTTGAGGAAGTCTACGTGTATCTTTTAATGTTGAAGAAGCTCATGTTTTTGGTTGACAGGTCAGCTTGTTGTAACTCTTCTGTTTGCATGCAGACATAAATATCTGGAGCATTTTTTTTCTACCAAATTGTCCAGTATAGCTATTTTGAGACAATGTTAATGCAGGCTCAGAATCACTCAAGTGCACAAGGTTAAGTCACTGTCTGACTAAGGAGGTAAAGGTATAATTATCAGGCAACTGCAGCAAGCTTGCTATTCCTCATACTGTCTTTTTATCTTTTAAGCTTTTGTGTTCTAAAACCCAGGCTTTGTGTATAGTATAAACTTTGTTAGACCAGACAATCCAGAATTTGTTGGTGCCCAAGTTTCATCATATGTTCTTTTGCGGTCTGCAAACATGGAGTGCAAGTCTCCTAGAATATGTACATGTGGCAAACCCGAATTTTCAGATGCATATCTCTACCTGGTTTCATCTAGTGGTGGCAGTAGGAGTAAAGGGTTTTTTTCCCCTATAAACTTCAGCTCATGCTCTTCTTCTGATTATCTTGGAAATTTTCATGAGTAAGTTAGATTCCTATATGTATATTTCTGCTTTATCCCAAGGTTGTACAATGACTGTATGTATTGCACAGTCCAAGCACTTCAAGCCCTTGCTTTTGTTGCAGGAAATGATACTTCTTGGTACACTCAAGATATGTTGTTTTCTACAATAAAATAAATAATTGTTCTTTTCAGGCAACAGTTGTAACATGGGTGGGATATCCTATGGGAAATACATGTCTGTATATTACAGTTATCTGTTTGGTATGTGACATGATCAGTGATGCATGTTTATTCTCCATGATTTCCCTTTATAAAATTGTGCCTGCTGTCAACCCTTCCCACCCCTTGCCATGAACAACCAAGTTTTGGATTCCTTTTCTCTCTTTAGAATGAGCACCATATTAGGCTGAATCTAGTTGTAAAAGATGAGCTCAAGTAGACTCACTGAATTGGTGGAGAGTTGGAATGTCAATGTATATATAAAACTCTGAGCTTAGGGGTCTGTTCCAGTTGGCAAAAATTTGTAGTGGTGTTTGTCTACAAACCTAAACCCCAATTGTGCATTTTCTGGATCTCTCCTCCATTTCCAAAAGTAGCTGCTGCTGCTACTGCACTGAGTACTCTGTAGGCTTAGCACATTTCCACAGAGTGCCAGTTGCCTAAATATCCTAAAGGCACGGGATGCCATCTGATTGTGGACACTAAGCAGGGTCAGCTGTGGTTACTGCTTGGATGGGAGGCTGCCAATGAATACCTGGTGCTGTAAGCCATATTTCAGAGGAGTGGACTGGCAAAACCACCTCTGTGTATTCTTTGCCTAAGCAATTCCTGTGAAGTTCATGGAGCTGCCATAAATCGACAGGCAATTTGAAGGCATATACACACACCTCCTCACTCTACTTTTATGAGTATCAACTAGTAAGGGTTGGAAATTAAATATATGTGACTACAGTCTATCCATGTTGAATTAGTGTAGCATGTTACATGTCTGGAGAAAAATTAGGGAAGGCTCCTTATGTTGGAAGACACAAAATGAAAAAAAACTTATTAAAGATTTCAAGTTGCCATGTATGCATTTCTGATTCTGGTGCAATTTATTGTGTGTTTGTTTCTCATCATCAAATGTAAGACTTTCATGCCATGTTACTGTTTTTGTTGGTGTGCCAGCCCCTACACAACATATTGGAGCTTTGATCAGAAAATGACCTAGGTGTCTTACTTTGCATCTTTAATGCCTCCTCTCAATTCTGTTTCTTGGCTAGAATTGATGGGGAGAATTTTCATTGACAGAATCATTACTGTTCTATTATCATTGCTCTTTTCTTGACCCCTTTCTGTAGGAAATGATGGTACATACTGCTGAATTACAGTTTAACTGTTTGAAAATTGCTTTGAATGGATGTTTATGTATAATGTATATGATCATATTCCACAAATGCTGCTGGGCGGAAGGACTGTTTGTGGCAGATGATAGTGGTTTATGTCACATTTAGCTAGCCAAAGTGCCTTTGGGGAAAAAAAAATGATTTGATCTGGACAAGGGCATCATAAAGATAAGCCACAGGCATAGCACTCATAGCTATTACAAGATTTATCTTTGCAAAATAATTATTGCATTCAGTTTAAAAAGGCAGATAGCACATCTTGTAGCAAAATTTAAAGTTATATTACTCTTGTATCCAAAATATACGGAATGATATTACATCTTATTTGAAAGCATGAATTCTGCATAATACTGGCAAATCTTAAATATGTTTTCTTGCTTTGTGAATAAGGTGAACACCATATTACACTTCAGTGGTAAAATGCCAAGGAACTAACTGTTTGTGAGATGTATTAGTATTGCAGTAATAAAATGAAGGACACTGCAGCAGAGCAGTAAAACTCAGTCCAAAAGGGTATTAGCTTTGTCAGCACTTTGCCAGGAAGATAACTTATCTCAAGTTTAGGTAGCTGTGATTTAAAAATGCCTTTACTATCCTTAAAAAACATGATGGCTTAGATTCTAAATAAAATGCACTGCAAACTTAAGTTCCACTGATATCAGTGGGATATATTTTCAGTATAGGCTGTTGCTGCCTTGCCTGCTAATTTATTTCTCCTTCATGTGTAACATCTTGTGATGCTTAACAGCATATTTTTAGTTAGTCCACACATATTTCTTCTCATGTTGGGTTTTCTGATATAATTGGGATATCTTTATGGGATATGATTTGGCTTTAGTGCTCTTTCTTAAAAGTGTTGTACCTTCTGATGGTAGTTTTGCCAGAAGTGGGACTTCTGCATGTTCTGTATTTCATACCACAGAGAACATGCAAGACTGGTCTAGCTTATTTGCAAGGTTGCGTTATCATGCCATCATTATAAAGGAACAAATCTGTTTGAGTGTATGGGTAAAGGAATGGAAGACTTAAAATGACATTACAAGCTTGACATGCTTTTCTTTTTGTATGTGAAGGTGAGATAACATTTCTTATACCTCAGAAAAGTACCTTTTTTGAAGTAGTTGGAAATCTGTCTTCTTTTGATTCAGGCCAGTGATCCATGTAGAGCAGTGTCATCTGTCCTGACTGCCAGCAGCTCTCCAAGGGCTTTCTCAGTTTGATTTTTTAAAAAAATGGGTGGTGCTAGAGATGGGACCCTAGGATTTTTCACATCCTAGATCAGTGGTTCTCAACCTGTGGGTCCCCAGATGTTTGTGGACTTCAGCTCCCAGAAGCCCCAGCCACTATGGTCAATGCTCAGGGCTTCTGGGAGCTGAAGTCCAAAAACATCTGGGGACCCACAGGTTGAGAACCACTGTCCTAGATGTAATCCTCTTATTCATCTGACATTTACCCGCGTACATACAAAGTTATTTTGCGTGGTGGCAATGTTGGCCAGGTGGTTTGTTTTTTAAAAATGCAAACAGAGCAGATCTTATGTTGGCTACAGTGCTTCAGAGTAGGGCATACCTCTGCTAAAAAACAGTGTAGACTCAAGTGTGCTGAAAATTGCAACCAAAACACAGTGAAGCTAAACTCATTGATACCATGTATGCTAGAGATGTAATTTTTCACTAATTTCATTCTCAAAAGAAGCAAGGAGTAATTGGAAACTTTATTTTCACTGCAAGAAAATATTTGAAAACTGCGATTGTCAAAGACTACTTGGAATTGAACAGTAAGTCTATACAAAATTTGCACTAATTTCTGTTTTTTTTCTCCAGAAGCATTATTTTTTTATGCAGAAGATGGGGTAGTTGAGGACTTTGCACAAAATTCCGCTGCATTTTCTGGGCAGTAAGTATTATTTTCTAGGCAGAAAATGCAGTTCTCTGGGTGGTAAAACCACATGCAAATTTTGCACAGGCTAAGTCCCAGACTGTGAAGATTCTCATCACAATTCTTCTCATCAGGGTTTTTTAGTACATTTTCTTACCATTTTGGAACATTTGTGAATATTTGTTCCTTATTTAATGCACATGTAATCACTTATGATCATATCAGGACCACTAAATCAAGAAAAGCAATAGATCAAGCAGTAAAGGAGATATATACATGTGATGAGGTCCATGACTTAAATCGTGGAAAATAGACTGAAAGCTTTTGGTAAGAATTAAAAAGGAGGGAGACAACAGTGACATCGTTGTGGGGGATCTACCACAGATGCCTAAGACAGACTGAAGATTTGAAGATGCCCTCTTAAAACAAATGACCAAACATTCAAAAAGGAAAGACACAATAATAAGAGAAAACCTTCTGTTTAAAGTTAAACTCTGTCAGGAATGTAAGAGCCAGCAGATTCATTCCTTGCTTTCCACACAGTTTCATTGCCAAAAAGTAGAGGAGACAATAAGGGAATCTCCAAGCTGATCCAAACCAACAGGGAAGAACTGGTCAACAGAATAAAAATAATAGGATCCTCAGGTGGGAATGACCCTGTTCTCATGAGATTTCTTACACAGAGGGAGAGGCAAAACCCAATGTAATCAGACACATGCTCTATACTTAAAAAAAAAACTGGTTTCAGAAAGCTTAATGAGATGCTAGAGAAGATCCCATGCTCCAAACTGCTCAAAGGAATGGGAGTTTATGATGTATGGGAACTGCTTAAAGGTGAGATAATGAAGGCAGAGTTACAAACCATTCCAATGAGAGAGAGAAAGGAGGATGTCTAAACATGGAAGGACTAACATATAAAGAATTTTCAGATGTGTGGAGATTTAAAAGGGACATTTGTAAGAAATAGAAGATGGAAATGATTGAAAAGTACAAATGAATAACTAATACTTGTAGAGAGAAAGTTAAAGTTAGAAAAGTTAAAGCCTAGAATGATGTCAGGCTTAATAAAGAGATTAAAAATATTAAAAAAGCGGGATTGGGTTGGCAGTGTTTGGAGCAAGAAAAAGAAATTAGTAGGGCTACCACTGGAAAACAGAGTGAAGTGTTAACAAGGGGCAGATATAAAGCAGAAATCCTCAACACCTTTCTTCCAGTCCTCTCCTAAAAGGAAGCAGTCCTCTCTTGGTGAAAATAGAAGAAAATGATGCAGTAAGGGGACTGCAGGCAGAATAGATAAAAAGATAATAAAGAAATGCCTAACTGTTTTAAATGAATTCAGGTCTCCAGGGCTAGATGAACTACATCTAAGGGACTGTTAAAAGAAATATGATGAGGAAAGGAAGGACAAATAAGAGGAGGACCTCCTACTCTCCAGCATTTCACAGATGAAAATTGGGAGAATTGTGGTCAAGTAACATTGAAGTGTGGTCGTTAATGAGAAAGAATGGATGAGCTCTGAGAGTCACCAGCAGTTTGGTTTTGCCTGAACCTACAGAGAACAGTAAGACTCTAGCCTCCCCTCTCCTCCTCCTTGCTGAGTTAACTGAGCAAAAACAATATCTGCACCTTCAACTGAGTACATGGCAACTGAAGTAACTTTAAAGAGGGAAGTGTGGAGGGGAAAACAACTGGAAAATATTGTTCGAAATCTTTGTAAACACCTTAGATAGTGGAGTGGTATGCATGCTTATCACATGTCCCTGTGAGATTAAATTAAGAGGGATGGGTAATACCCTAGAGGAGAACATCACAATTTAAAATGCCCTTGACAGTTTGGAGAGCTGGACCATAATTAACAAAATGAATTTCATCAAGGATTAATGTAAGGTGGTACATTCAGGCAGGAAAAATGAGATGTACAAATATAGGATGAGCAGCACTTGGTTTGACAACAGTACCTGTGGAAAAGATGGAGAAGATTTAGTAGACGACAAGTTGTATGGGAGTCAGCAGTTTGATTTGTTCTTTTTATTTGCCATCAATACAGCTTCAACTTAAGGCAACCCTAATACTTTCAGACATCCCACTAAAGATCTGGCACTCTCAGGGAGATGAACCAAAGCAATTCTAGACTGCATCAACAGTAAATGGTCCAAATTGAGGGAAGCAATAATACCGCTCTCGTCTGCTCTGGTCCATTCCACCTGGAATACTGCATCCATTTCAGGGCACCCTGGTTCAAGAAGGATATTGACAATCTGGAATGCGTCTAGAGGAAGGTGACCGAGATGTTAAAAGATTTGCAAGCCAAGTAATGTGAGCAACAGCTTAGGGCAGAGCTTTTCAAACTTTTCATGCTGGTGACACACTTTTTAGACATACATCATTTCACGACACAGTAATTCAATAAGTGGAAGCAGCCCCTCCACCCAAGCCTGGCCCTCCGCTGCCCTTGTCTGGGTCCTCCTTGGCCTCAGGCGGCTGCAGTGGGAGAGGCAGCCCTTCCACCCGTTATGTTCATGTGACACACCTACACACTGCCGCCGCCACACTAATGTGTTGTGATACACAGTTTGGAAAGCTCTGGCTTAGGGGTTAGGCATGTTTAGTCTAGAGAAGAGAAGACCTGAGAAGTGATATGATAATTATCTTTAAATATCTGAGAGGCTGTTGTGTAGAACAGTCCTTCTTAGGCTCTCTGATATACGGATTTGGTATTTTTCTCCAGTCTGCCAGGGACCAGTATCATCATTGTGCCCCTTGTCTATACTTGCTTCTTTCTTTGCTGCAATCTCTCCTCAAACTGGCAAATGATGGCTAATGAATTGTCACCAGTTTGAGCAGCGCTGATGTAGAAAATGGAGCTGTCTCGTTTTCTGCTGCTCTGGGGACTAGGACACAGACTCAGGTAGAAAAGAAAACCAACCAAAACATTAGGAAGAATATTCTGATGTTGAGAGCTGTTTGACCGTGGAGTTGACTGTCATTACAAGGGGGTGGACTTGCTTTCATAGCTGTGCATTCCTTCACAGTAGGAGATTGGAGTAGATGGCCTTTGAAATCCCTTCCAGCTCTATGATTCTGTGATCCTAAACTGTCTTATTGTGGTAGAATTTTTTCAAAATAGGATCTTTCTTGTATGAGCCAGCCTGGACTCTACTGTCATCTAGAGAGGCCCTTTTTTCTGTCCCACTACCATCATAAGCACACGTTTTGGGGATCTAGAGAGGGCCTTCTCAGTGGCTGCCCCTAGACTCTGGAACTTCCTTCCCAGGGAAGCCAGAAGGGCCCTCTCCTTGTTGTCCTTCCAGTGGCAGGCAAAAACCTTTTTGTTTGGGAAGGCTTTTAATACAGAAAGTTTTCAAAGAACAGGGCTGGAGGGAGTCTGTACTGTTTTCATTTTAATTGTTACTGTATCTTTTTATATCATTTTAAGCGGCTTTAATTCTTTATCAATTTCTGTTTTAATATGCACAATTTATATGTTTCGAAATTGTTTTAAAGTGTGAGCCACTTTGAGGTCCAGTTTCTGGAAAGAAAAGCAGGATAGAAATAAATCCAATAATAATAGTAATAGTTTTGATAGGAGTAAATCAGTTTAGTATCTCATTGTGAGTAAAAGTTAACAGCTAAAAAAGGTTGGAAGCTAATAAAAAGGATGTTGGCAGTGTAAACTAGAAATAATCTAGTTTGCATTATAGTTAGAAAATATGCTGAAATGCCAGGAATGTCTGTGGACGTACAGTCTTCTGCTTTAGTGAAACTAAAGAGCTGAACAGGAGAGGCAACATCTGCAAAGGCTGCCTGACCAGCCTGTAATTCCCACCACTGTGATTTCTGTGGGAGGCATCAGTTTATCAAATTAATTTCTCCTTTTTTTTTCTTCTGCAGAGTGAAAATGTTAAGTTCGTAAAGGGCAGGGAGAGATGGCATTGTTCCAGTTCGGTGGTGCGTGGGAATAGCTAAATCACATGGGAGGAGGGTGTAAATGCTTCCTATTCAGAATATCTTCAATATGCAGCAACATAAAAGAGATTGGGGTGAAGGAAAGAGGATGCAATCCTCCTATCAGCCTATGAGTTCTAATCTAGTAATAATCTTTAAGCACCGTGAATCATCATCTCCTGGGAGATATTAACACATTGTCACAAGGACTCTGGGATTGCACTGGGACTCTCCTAGGCTTAGCTGAGCAATCCTCTGTTAAACATATCAAGTTCATTACTGTGATTGCCCCTCACTGAAGAACACCTGTTTGGGTTTTATTGCCTGGTAGCCCTTGCTGTCTTCACACCTTCGCCTTTATAAATATAAAACAGTCCCATTGCAGTAGTTTCTTGCCTTGAGGTACTTTCATGACTTGCTACCCATGTTCCTGAAGGTTAAATTAGATGCTGTGTTATATACATAAAGCACAGAGAAGCTGTACCTTCTCACTTGCAAGTTTTTGGGGGCCTGCAGTGGATCAGGTCTACCACATCCCGCCCTCTAGAAAAGGGAGACTAAACTTAGCTAGTGCCAATGACTTTTTCTGTTTTTTAGCCTGGTTCTGTAAGGTTGAGGGGTGGGGAGATGTTTTTTTTTATCTCCCATTCATGTTCATGGTGAGTCTGATCTGGAAGAGAGCACTCGTGTGCTTGTTTACAAGTAAAACACTGCATATTTAATATAGCATCAGTTTTTCTTGTTTTTCCTGAGATGGATCTCCTTCTGTGGAGAACTACCTCATTGTCTCGTCCTGGTTCCTAAATCTGTCTCCACTCTGACTCATTCTTCTCACTTCCGTTCTTCAGGTCATTGGTTTGCTGCTTTCTAGTTTTCCTCACTAAAATGAGTGCCTGTCTGTCTGTATTTATGTGCATATTGTCTTCCAGATAGGTCACGACCAGGTCCCAGTTCTCTCTCTATACATACTTCGGAGGTTAAGGTTGTCCGTCTGTCAAAATAAAATGACTGTTTCCATCATAGACATAGACTTTATGAGTCAGTCGAGGAGGTTCAGTGTATTTCTCTGTGCTCTATGACTTTAGCATATTTTATAGGTCAGCGTCTAAAATACGGATTTTATAAACAGAAAACCAACTGCTAGACAGAGTCCCACTGAGGCAGTTAATTCCTGTTATAAACTGGGTGGGAACCTGGATCCCCTCGAGATTATGTAGTAACTGTTATGTTTTTAATGCGAAGAAGTATTAATCACTAAAGAGTATTCCATTGGATTTCTTGAGACTTTGGTCTCTCTGTCTCTCCATTTCTAACAAAGCAGCTGTAGAGTTTGCTTTTCCCAGTTTGCCTTAATAAAGTAGTGAGTTTGTCATAGCACTATTAAAAACTGGGTTTTGAAAAATACTTACTTTGTTAGAATTGCAGAAAATTGGAAATGCTTAAAGCTAGGATATTTATTTTTGGGCTGGACTATTAATACCCATTTGATTTTGATTTTAAAAAATATTCTCTGTTTTGACTATTCCACCTTTCTGTCATGTTAGAGGAAGCCTTTTAATAAAATTAATAAAGTTACTGGCACTTGGTGTCAAAGGAGGATATAAGGCTCCTTGTATCAAATATGACTTAGAGCTTCTGAGTTTCAGGAAGCTGTGTCTCTGTTTTGTTTTGTTATCCAAGTACAGCTGCTGAGAGATGCCATGAACATGCTGATGGTTTCAATAAAAATATTGCGTAAGGTTTTGCAGAGCTGAGGAACCAAATTGATTAACTAAGCCTCTGGACTATGTTTAGTTATGGCATTGTTAGAGTCTGAGTAAAAAATACCTGTTCAAAAAAATATATCCCTTGTATAAACTAAAAGTGAAAATAATGAAATGACAAAACTTAAATTTCAGACATTGTCTAATCCCCAAAGAGCCAGGGGAATCATCCATTACAGAAGGAAAGCATTTGTGACATGCATACACACATATACACATATACACAAAAATACTAAAATATGAAATTTTGGGTTTTCTGTGTTGCATGTAATGCTAAAACTAAGGAACTGCTCTGAGAAAAGAGTGAGGTGGTCATGTGGTGGTGGATGTCTTGTGCAGAAATTATATGGAAGTCAAACTAGCACTTTTCTATGCCCACAATCCATTCCTTTGACAGTTAAAATGCCTCAAGTCTATAATACACACATATGAAACTGTTGCTTAAACTCCTTATTTTTTGTGTCTTTTTGGAGGCACATACAGTTTCAGTAGGGTGCAATAAATCTAGTTGAAATCAGTGATTAATTTGGTAGATATCTGTAGAAAACGGGTTCGTTCCAGACTGTTGGTTGCCTGTGGGTTTCATTGAAATTGGTGATGAGTTAGTTGTTATTAGTTTGTCACGCTGATTTTCTTTGGTGGACTTCTAACTGCAGTCAACATGTCCTGTATCTAAACCCCCCCATGTGCTGGCATCAGCAAGAGTGTGGTATTTTTGTTTATTTCTCTTTTATAAAATGTTGGTAGCTCTAACCAAGCAAGGCTTCAGTATGAAGGATTAAATTTGAGGCCCCAGCTTCCTGTGCAGGGAAAACGAAACGTGTATGAACAGCAAAGGCAGCCAAAAGGAAAAAGGGCAATTGGACAAACATAGAAGATTCAGTTTACTCTGGCAATGGTCAGCAGCTGCTGGGCGGACTTCCTGCTTTGGGAGGAGGCTGACATTTGGGACATTTTCTGTCTGTGAAGCAGTCATTTGCCTGAGCCCAGTTAATAAACATATTTGGCAGCTAATTTTACACAAGTAATGTCCTTTCCCTTTCAAAAAAGAAAGAGAATGAGAATAGAAGGTTCACAAATCACTACTGAAAATGTCTGTTTGAAACATCAAGGTACTCATATGAAGTGTATAAAACAAATAATGCTTCCTGGCAAACTAGAATTATTTTGGATGAATGGCATTAATTTGGGCTGGAATCATATTATACGCTTTTCTGACTTGGTGGATTTATTTCCTATGCAGAAGGAACAATAAACTGCTTGATTTAAGTTGGTTCATTAGACGGACAGTAAGGTATTCCCACTACACCTTTGTGTATGCATCTTCTTCTCTAAATATAAATTGCTTTTCATAATAATTTCACATTTACCTGGAATTTGTCATGTGCAAAAGCTTCAGTTCCCCTTAGGTGGATTTTCTACTGCTTTTCATTCCAGATCCAGGTCACCAACTCTTGCTTAGCAGCTACTTCTAATGTTACAAAAAAGTCTTTTCCATCTGTGTGTTTTATCTCCCCCCCTTTTTTTTTGTCAACAGCAAACATCAGAAGATGAAAGAATCCCACAGCTTTTTCACTCCCATTTAAACCTAGAGTTCTGTGTAGGTCAGGTGAGATCTAAAAAACAGAACTACTCAAGTCACCAGGCTCTCACAGACCAGAATATAGCAGCTCTTTTTATTGGTGTGCCTCCTAGGTGACACTTCTAAAGCCATTGATATCATTTCCCAGGACGTTCCAAAAGGCACTGTGGTTAGACTTCTAAGAAAAATGTCAGAAGGAGCCTGACTTGTTTAGGGGCATTTCAGAGCTTTATCTCTTGCATTTTCCTCCATCTATCATTCTGCGGCTATCTTTCTGTATTCCATGCTTTGTCCTGGCAGTCAACAGTATTTGACCCATTCTCATCCTACAATTGGTACTAGCCACCTATTCCATCAGGAAGAAAGCTAGCTTACTTTGATCAGAAGCAGTGCGTGTAGTTCTACATCCCTGCTTGGTAGGTAGACAAGAACAACTGAATTTGAGGTGGCAAGAGGAGGCAAAGACATCCCAGGAAAACTCTCCCAAGAGCAACTGCCAGCACATTTTGTCTGAAGCTTGAGTCCCCCTCACATCACTTAGATTTCCCTTGAGCAGATTAAGAAGTTTTAGTTGCATGTCTGTGCAATCTTTGCCACCCACTGCCTGCAAAAACAGCTAGAAATAATAACCTTACCTGAAATTTCTTTCCCTTCCAATCTAAGATGGCTCCAGCAACTGAAAACTCAAACACCATCTTTGCTTCAGCATTCTTTGGATTAGGCCCCAAAATTGTGCCTAGGCTGTATCTTATCTGCATTGTGCTGTTTACGTAGTTATTTGTAACCATGTGTAATTAGATCCTTTCTGTGATTTCCTTGCAGAATTGTATGCCTTCCCCTTACCCATGGCATGACTTTCTGTTCACTGCATCAGGTGACTAGAAGACATCTTATGAATATTAGGGACAGTGTTATATGAT
Source organism: Iguana delicatissima (assembly GCA_948472985.1). Lineage (NCBI taxonomy): Eukaryota > Metazoa > Chordata > Lepidosauria > Squamata > Iguanidae > Iguana > Iguana delicatissima. The sequence continues at coordinate 1,882,506 of CAOKZL010000061.1, forward strand.
TCTGCCTAGGAAATATATAGCTCACTACTCTCTGTTTTGAGAATGTCAAGAAGCACGTGTGTGTGTGTGTGTGTGTGTGTGTGTGTGTACCAAATAGCATAAGATAAACTTCAGTTTTTAAAAAGACTGCACCCTTTGCTAAGTGCCCTGGAGAATGACAGATATTTTGATATGTGAAGTGCAATGTAACATATACCCATTAGTAAGCCCATCCTAAAACCTCAATAAGTAAGTTTTCTTTATTCATTCAAATTGCCTCTATTTATATAAAAACATGTTGCTATTATAGGTTGAGCATAGTTTCAAAAGCCAGTGGAGTGTTCTGTAGCGTGTTTAATGTCAGGAGCATATTATGATATGATTTGTGTTTATGGGAAAAAAGTGAGAGACAGAAAAATACTAAAGTTTTAAACCAAATCTCTGTGTTGAGAGGCACATCTCTCCAGCTCCCAAATGCTATAAAGAAGCGATGGATGATGGTTCCCTCAGACTTCTGCCTTGCTTGAGGGCTTTCCAGGGCTCTCTTGACAACACTTCTGTCTATTACTATATGAAATGCAGCTTTGGTCTGATTCAGCATGGCTGCCGTTATGTTCTTATATCTGCTACCTTTGATAGGCATTTCAGCAAAATTGCATATATGTGGTTTTGCAGTTGTTGAGAATGAAGTATACATAATTCTAGTACTGTCTGCCATACAGTGATCAAGCAACTGACATTTCATTGTACTGTCTAATGGCTAAAAATCTGTTCACGGAGTGCTTCACGTCATGTTTTAAAGATGTACACACTCAACTCTAGAAATGACTGCAATGCAAAACGAAGATGGAAATTCATCAGGCAGGCCCAGAGGAAAGAGCCTTTTAAAATGTTGCTGGTTGTTGTGTTGGTGTTGTCACCATCAGCAGCAGCTGAAGACCTTCTCTTGGAGACTGACATTTTGCTATTCTTCTCTGATAGTTAGCCCTAAAAGCCAGAATCAGATGTTAAACCTTTCCTGCTGCAGTAGTGACCAGTGACTACTAGTGGGAGCTGCGTGTTTTCTGCCTTCAGATTTCTTTGAAAACAAGTCCTTTCACATAGGAAAAACGAGAAGTCAGTTTAGGATGTTACTGTTCTCTGATCCACCGGTTTTCTATATGCAGGGAATTTTTAGTATGAGTGAGCATGCTTGGTGGTTTTATCCAATCTGACATGAACACACATACATTTGTTCAAGGGAATTCTGGCTGCCTTTGATATGCACAAGATATACACAAGAAAACGTCCCGTGCACTGGGAGCCCTAGAACAAGGTCTGGGGTGTGGATTTAGGACTACAGTGGAAGGGGGAATGCTCCTTTAGATTTAACCTCCAATCCCTCCCTTGCAGTGAAAAATAAGACATCCTAGCTGGGAAAGGAAAGGCATACTACTTTAGTGTGGAAACTAATAAGGTTCATGGTGGTGTATGAATATCATTCAGATCCTTTTTGGTTACCCCTGTGACAAGTGATACATGGTGGAGCATGATACATTTTCATTTTTTTTTACATTGGCTGCATGAAATGAGATTTTGTTGTTGTTGTTACTCTAGTCAACATTTTTCGTAAGTTGATAGATATGGACACCTCCCTGTCTCCATCCTGGATGTAAAACTTTACTTTGTGTGACATTTTGCCTGAATCTGATTTCATGACCTCTTGTTAAGGCCATAATACATTAACTAACCACACTGATCTTGTCTCAACTCCAGCTTTTTTTTTTGTTTTGGGGTGAATTCCTCTGCCTCTGTTGCATTGAAGTAATCTCTGGTAGGCTCCAGTTTAATCTGATTTAGCTAGCTGTGCAAATATTGACCTGGTCCTGCAAAGCTCTGATTTATCTCAGTCTTGACAAGTAATAGGATTCAAATCACAGCTCAGGCAAAGCCTCAGTGTTTTGCTATGGGGAGATCATTATGTCTCACCTCCGTTTCTTATCAGCAAAAGGGGATTAATAACACCTTCCTTCATTGAGGATGCTAGGAAGAACAAGATAAGGATGTCATAATTCCTTGCCTCGAGGTGCTATTATTCGAAGATGAATGCCTCTTGTATTTTGGACAGTGGCCTTTCATTTACTGGTCTTGCAAGCTTTCCACATAAAATAAGTTGGCTTATTTTGACTCCTTTGGAACAAGATATTAATGTGGCGGAGATCATCACTTATGACCCCCTAGGCAAGGTGTGTAGTGGGCCAGGGCTGGAGAAGAATCTTCCAGTTTCCTTCCAGATACCAAGAGCAGGCACGATGAGAATCCTCAGGCTTCAGTTCATAGTGGAAATTAATCAAATGCCTGTTGTTGTTGTTATATCTGCAAAAATAGCATTTTTCTGCTTTGCATTTATGCAGTTGGCCATTGGTGTTACTTCTCATTAATTTGTGAAAAGCAGTTAATTATATAAGCACGGCATCGTTATTTCTTTTCAGATATCCTGGAAGCAAATAAGCTTGTTGTCATTACAATTTTCTCCATTATAGAACCATTAGTTAGCTTTGTAAAGATCTCAGAAGAGTTTGTTAGAGCTCAGTTAGGGGCAGGCTCCCTCAAGAATTGGAGGTGGTAAGCAGGGTTATCCATAAAATATATGGGTTGGGGGGGAAAGTAGTTTCCCAAAGCGTAGACGGAAAAGGTGGCACAGTTTGAGACAGGTTTACAGGTGACCTGAATTTTAAAAGGCCACTTTGAATTAATTGGTGCTTGTCTATAGGCTTATTATTTAGTTATTTTTACTTTAATCATACTTTCATTATTCTGTTTGACAGTAATGATATGTATTTCTACTGTATTTGGATCACTATTATCTTTGAGAGAAGCTGTTTGGTGCACTTTTCAGCGGAAACTCAGGTTAGAAATGTTGAAAATATTCATGTATACATTAAAACATAGCTATAGAAATATTAGTTATCTGGCTCATTGATAACATACATAATCAAGTGATACCTACTGCTCAAGAAAAAAAAATCATTTTAATTTATAAAACATTTATATTTTGTATTCTGACTCATAAAATAGGAAAAATAACAAATCTGAATATTAGAGAATGTCGTACAGCAGAGATGGAAAAAGTCCAGACCCACTTTTGCAACCCTGCAAGGCTCCATCAACATCCTTGTCTATGAGATGCCCCATATTATTTTTGGCAGCATGTTTTGAGAAATTTTTCATGTTAAAATTACTCCCAGCATTCTTTTAAAAGACAGATTCAGATTTATTGCTCATTGACCAGTCAAGCTTTATACACGAGTGTCCAATAGTTCATAGCACATAAAACAAATATGTAGTATAAAAATAAATGCATACAATATACAAAGCCATGAAAAACTGATCACAGTCATTGGTTTGCATAGTCCAGGAAATAAAAGCTTAACACTTAGGATCTTCTGAAACAGTCAGTGATTCAAGCTCTCCAAAGTCCATTGGACAAATCTGCAGTCTTATATGTTGTGTGGTAATTTCTTCTAGCCAATAAAAACAGTTGTACGTGAAGAGGAATTATTATAATCTCTGCTGTTAAGGGGCTGAAGTTAAGGGTCAGGTTATAAGTCCTCAACTCTGTATTTAAAGGGCAATCCATTAAAAAGTATATCACGCCTTCTGTTTTAGGAGATCCATGGCAGGGCAATATTTGCCCATGCCATATTGAGCCACAGAGCATCCTTGGACTTTTGTCAGCTGCGAGGAATTCACTCTACTTGGAAGCCATCTCAACTCATGGGAAGAGATAGGGAACAAATAAGGGGTACCTTTCCCAAATGAATACCAAAACCTTTGTTTATCCTGTTGGAATGGCATTGAACTACAAAGTGATATTGTAGTTTCAAAAATCAATATGATGTAATTGTATAGAAAAATCTTGTCCCTGCCTATTTCGGCATTCAAGTGCATTAAGCACTGGGTGGATACTAAGTGGTTTTCTTGTGGTTTGTGAAGAGACCATAGTCTTATAAACAATCTTGTATTGTCTCGCAGTCTCTTTGCTGCAGGTTAATGCTCTCAATAGACTATCATCCAGATATGAGCATAAATGAATTCTGATGCCTCAGATATTTGATGTTTGGTACTAATATCCTTGTAACTACCCGTGGTGCTGAAGGAAAGCCAAAAGGGAGTGCTTTGAATGGGAAATGATTATTTCAATAAAGCAAAACAAAGGTATTTCCTGCAGATTCACGCCATCAAGGTGTGTAAGTATACATCTGCTAGCTCTACTGATGCCAAGTAATTTCCTTTTGTCAAACGTGCTCTGTTTGTACTGTTTCTGTTTTGACACACTGATACCTCAAACAAGTTTAGACATTTCAGACTCTAAGACATGACTTGATACTGTGTTGAGACAGCACAAAAAATGGAATTCCCTAGGAATTCCTTCTTCAGTATCACTGATTCATTGGCTTCAGACTGCAGGTGATACCTTATCTCCTGCAACACTGTCTGTGTCTTTTGATGTTGCTTTGGTACTTTAGACGGAATAAACTTGTCCCTCCTAAATGTGAGAATTAAATGTTATAACCTTGAATCATTGTTTGTATAATCAGTGTGCATGGTTTTCCCCACACATTTCCAAAGAAATCTACCTTACCAAGCATTACTGTCTTTTCTAGTGAGTCATGTCTTCTCATGATAATGGTCAAAGTACGACAGCCTCAGTTGAGTCATCTTGGTTTCTAGGAAGAGTTTAAGCTTGATTTGCTCTAGGACCCATTCATTTGTCTTTTTAGCAGTCAAGGGTGTCTGTAGAACTCTTCTCCCACACCACATTTCAGATGAGTTGATTTTGAGTTGAGTTTTCTTCACAATCCAGCTTTCACAACCATACACAGAAACTAGAAATACAATGGCTTGGACAATCCTAACTTTAGTATTCAGTGACATGTCGTTACACTTCAGGATCTTGTCTAGTTCCTTCCTAGCTGACTGTCCAAGTCCTAGTGAGTACTGGAAGTTAAATGCCTTCCTATTTGTTTTAATGTGTTATATGTAGTATCTAAAGCCTTTGATAAAATGCTGTATATGAAGTTAAAATTTTATCTGTTTCTGTTGGTCTTGCAAAATTCAATTAGTCAGTCTCCTGCTTCATTCTCGATCATAGGTCAAATTTTCCTACAATCTTTGAATCTGCTGTTTTTCTATTTTTGCGTTCTTTTCTACTTTTGCAAGCCACTCACCTGTGATTAACAAGAAGTCCTGTTTTGGTGTGTGGTCATTTTCTTCCTGGATTCCAGCGCAGAATCTTTCAGTCTCTTCTTTTTCTGTCTCTGTAGTTGGAGCACAAACTTGGTTTATGGTTATATTGACAGGTTTTCCCTGAAGTCTTCCAGATATTATTCAGTCAGACTTTGCGCTGTGTCCTTTGACTGCTTTTGCTGGGTACGTTCTTTAAAAAATCAGAAAAGTGATCAGGAAAACACCTAGATAAACAAATACGCCTTTAATTGAAAGCAGAATATCTCAGACGAGAAGCCAGCCTACTCTCACTGGGGAAGTAATTTTACATTGTCAACACCACAACACAGAAATCTTTCAGAGATGACTAAATGGACTTCAGTGGCTCACAATGTGATAACCTTAGCCCACACCCCTCAGAATGTAAGGTCTGGGTGGTCTTAAGAAGTTGTTCAGGATCCTTTCTTTCTGGTCATCTAATTCGTTTGAACTTATTTATGTTGTTCACACCTATGGAAATTTTCATTTAGTTATTTTTGTTTAATCAAAAAGCTGTTGTTTTTCTTATATTCTGACAACCATCAAGTGAATACAATCAACATTTTTTTGTTGATCTTGAATTGGATGAGTTGGTTACTTTAATCACCTTCAGTTTGAGATTATTTACTTTTAGCTGTTTTACTATCTTGTTCCTGCTTATCCCTCCTGTTAATTTTCTATTGATGTACTTTTTTGATTTTTGTGTTTTGATTATATCCCCATTTTTTCCTTCCCGTGTGTTTCTCTATTGCTCCTTATTCATGTGATTCATTGTCAGCATATAGTTGATTTGTTTTAGTTGTTTTAAAATCTTAAGCAGCTGTTTCAGCCCATTTACCAAAATTCCTATGGCTTTCATTTTTGAATTTTTCTACAGTGTATAATTGTTTTGTTGTTTGTTGCCTCTGTTAGATGATAAGCCTATTTGGGTAGGACATCTCTTCTACACAATTCCTTGTTTTTTAGACTGATAATAAACATTATGACTGAAATTTTTGATTGGATTTCCCTTTTCACATCTTAATTGCCTTAGTACAGGAAAATGAAAGCAGAAAGATTGCTTTCCTGAGGCTGTTACCTTGGTTTAGAGAGTATTACTGAAATATGCCTGCTTCTTGGAGTATAGAAGAGGGATTTTAGAAATTGCACAAAGTAGTTTTCCTTGTCAGAATAGTATTCATTGTGATAAACTAAACTCATTCACTCATTTTGTACATGGTTTCCTTTTGACGTTGTAAAACAAAAATAAGAATTATACAGCCCTCCAAAAGTTGTTGCACTGCAGCTTCCAGCACTCCTCACTATTAGCTGGCCTGGGTTTCTGGGAGTTGCAGTTCAATGAAATCTGGAGGACTGCACAATTCCCATCCCTGTTCTTAAACTTCTTTTTTGAAAAGTGTGCTGGAACTGTTTAAATGTGAAATTCTCAAGCACTGGTCAAATCTCAAAGTTGGCGTTGTAGAAATACCCTTGATAGCAACATTTTTGCATTCCATTTGAATTAGCGGAATGGAAGATACTCAAATACATCAGGGGATTGTGGTAGTGTGATCCTCAATAAAAGCAGCCTGAACTTGATGTTTCTGAAAGTGGTTTAATATGGCAGCCAAGAGTCTTGTGCAATTACACTACAGTGTCACTGACCAGATTGTAACTGTAAGCATTTGAGTTCTTGCTGCACTCACTGAAAACCAAATAAATCTCTTCTGTTGGCCTTAACATCCACAGTGTATTCAGGAATATGTGTCCGATATCATGGGCCGGATGTTTTATAATTACTTGCCTGAAAGGGAATATTCTTGCCCACATGGTGCAATGTTTTCTTTTTCATCTCAGATATGTTCCCCAAACCACTGAGCTTCTTGGAAGATTATCAAGAGCTTCTAAATAGCAGATCATTGATGGTGGGCAAACTTCCTTGAATGACAGCATATTTAATGATCTCCCCTGCAGTGTGCCACTGAAGAAAGAATAAATTCTAGGGTAGATTCTAGGCTTATATAGGACAGCAAGACCCAATATGCCTCCCTAGTAGCTGTTGTGAACAGAGTATATGTCATGGAGTTTGCTACAACAAAGTTAGAAGGATTCCCAAGGGAAAGCCTTTTGGTGGCAAAAATGTGGCTAACCGAAAAGTAGCATATATATTCAACATATTTAGCATTCTTAGCATTGAAACTCATTCTTAATTTTTTAGAAATCAGTTTAGATTTTGAAAGTTTTGTTTGTAATTGACAAACTTTGGTCCTCAAGATGTTTTGACCCCAAAAATCCCTGCCTATTGGCTATGCCATTTTTAGGAGTTGAAGTCCAATAACTGAGAACAACTTGTTTGAGTGGAAAGGGTTTCTCCATATTTATTGATTAGAAGTGAAATTGTATGTGCAGGTTTCCCAAAGATACCAAATATGAAAGAACCATCTGTCCGTATTACAAGTCAACACAAAACTTCATAGATTTCTGGCCTGAAAAAGTAAAACCTCTTGATGGTACATTGGGTGTTGCAACAATTCTGTCAGTAAATTTGTAGTCTTTCTGAAACGCTCTAGAAGAGAAAATTGAGTTCCAGTTTTATAGATTGGTGGGTATGATGGACTTTGCTTATGAGTTTCAGAGACTAAAATACTGATTTAACCGTAAGTTTCCTGGGTGGCATTCTTTCAGGTCCACTTTCTCGTGTGTAAATAAAGCACACTACTGGCCTACCTCACTGGTTTCTGCAAACTGATGTTTGTGGCATTATGAAGTACTGTGCTTTGAATGCTAAAATGCTGTATAAAAAGAGAATTGTGATAGGAGTCAGCAGTGAATAATTTCTGGCATAGTTTTGCTCATGGGCTGGATTCCTTGGTTTGCTTCTTCCTGACATGGGTTAGTAGAGGGGTAGCATTGAGTCTGTCTGCTGATAGCTTTCTTGTTTGATAGAAAATGTTGCCAGATAATATTAACTGAAGAATAAGACTCTGCTTGTATTGTCTTTGCAGAAGACAAAACCTTTGATGAAACTTGTCCACTGTCCTCTTCTGAGGTACAGGTCTGGTTTTAGGGACAAATTACATAGGCTGGAGTTCATTAAGTGAGTTATAAATGTGTAACCTAGAAGTATACATTCATACTGGTTTGTATTCATGATTGCTAACATATTCACTAGTTTTGGGAATACACAGGAACCATGAAAGTCCCACAAAGTTCACTTACTAGGCAGCAGCCCCTGCAAGCAAAAGAGTTCTGTTTCCCGTCAACTGGGAAACAAAGCAGCAGGTAGACATTTTCACTCCCCATAAGCTGTTTCTGATGCAAGGAAGAATTGCAACAGGTATCTTATTTCTGGCTCTCAGACCAGAGATCACTCATGGGAGGGAGTTAAAAATGTTGATCAGCTGCTTCCTGATCAGCAGGTGGAAAGACCTCTGTCATTTGCAGTGGTTGCTGCTTAGTAAATGAAGTTTGGGAAAAGTCAGGGTGGGGAATACTGTTTAGCTGCATAACTAAGGTGGTTACATGGCTAAGCAGATGATAGAGAGCCATGGCTTTTTTTTTGTTTTTAAGATCGGAAATTTTACGGTCTTTTTAGGAGTTTCTTGTTCCATATCAGTTGGACCAGATGATTTCTTAATTCATAGTATGTTGATAAGACCTAGATCTTAGTATTTTGTCACTAGTGATTGTCTCAGGTCTTCAAAAAGCAGAACTAGCCCTCTTGACCATAACACAATTTCCACAATCTGTGTTGGAGCAATACCTTTACTAGGTCAACCAGAGGAGCACAAAGTGCATGTAGGTTTTCAAGATCTGTAGATCTCTTAATCAGAGAAGATGTTACAACTATGTGGAGAGTAAATTGAAGGAAGACCAGAGCTTAAAAAGACTTTTTAAAGTCATGCAGAGTAGAGGAGAGAACCAATATAACCATTACCAACACCAAGCCTCAGAGAAGAGAGGGGCTTTTCCTCCTGTCTGTCTGCTGCTTGCTTTCTTTTTTCCCCTCTCTTCTCCTGTGGTCTGCTGTCTGATGTGCTCTTAGCAAGACCAGACTCGGAAGTACCATGCCAGGTAGTCAGCCCCACCTGTCCCGTTCTTGCAACACTGGCCACTTCAGGTCTCCAGCCAGCAGGGTCACCTCCAAAAGAGGCAACATCCAAGGTTCGGGGGGAACCACTTTGGGGTAGGGTGCAGGCTAGTCCCCCTGCTTGGAAGGTAGGAGGAGTTTATTTTTTAAAATTTAATTATGGTCGTTTGAAAATATCCTACTGGCCAGCAAAAAACAGTAAGGATGAGTAACATGGGGAGTATGTAGGGTGCAGCCATTGCTACAGTAATGGGCAGAAGGAGAGATGGAGTGGTGAGTCAATGGTTATAACCATGGGGAAGGGGAAAAGCCAGCACATTTTTGTTGCCTCCAACTGTCCCAACTTTGAATAGCATGGATAGCCCTGACAACAGGCACCCTGGGCTGAAAATGCTGCTGCTCAGTGTTGGTTGAATAAATGGTTCAATAAATTGGTCCAGGCCATGTTCTGGATGAGAATGCCAAATTGGCTTGCCTAACAGAGACCTGGCTGGATGAAGCTGGAGAAGGTTGGATCTCTAGAGGTTCCTCAATGAAACAGATTATCTAGATCCATTTCAGTCTAACTTCAAGCCTGGCTGTGGGACTGCGACAGATTTGGCTGCCTGGGTGGATGACCCGTGCAGGCAACTGGACAGAAGGAATATGTCCCTGTTAGTTTTGCTGGACCTTTCAGGGGCTTTGATACTATTGACCATGGTATCCTTCTGGGATCGTACGTGGGGGCACTGTTTTACAGTGGTTCCAGTTCTTGGAGGGGAGGACTCAGAAGGTGGTGCTGAGGAATTCGTGCTCCAACCATTGTGGGGTGCTTCGGCACTTGGTTTGTTCCCCATGCTATTTAACATCTGTGTGAAACCTCTAGGAGAGTCATCTGGAGTTTTGGAGTTAAGCGTCACCTGCTGGTCACTGATGACACCCGGCTCTGTCTCTCCTTTCCATTTTTTCCTGAGGAAGCTGTTTCGATGCTAAACCAATGTCTTTTGTCAGTAATGGACTGGATGAGAGCAAATAAATTGAAGCTGGATCCCAGCAAGACAGAGGTATTCCTGGTTGGAAGGCTGATCAGGGAGTAGAGATTCAAACTGTACTGGATGCTATTTCCTTCCCCTTGAAATCTCAGGTTTGCATCTTGGGTGTACTCCTGGGCTCTGATTTGAGTCTGGATGCCCAAGCTTCATCAGTGGTTAGGAGTGTGTGTGCACTGTTAAAACTCGTGTTCCTTGAGATGTCAAATCTGGCCCACAGATCTGCCAGGATTACATTCAGGTGGATTAATTTAATGAACTCTGTACGGGGCTACCTTTGGAAACTTCAGAAACTTCAGTGGGTCCAAAATGCTGCAACCAGACTGTTGACTGGGGCTTGTTTTTAAAGGGAATATATAACTTCCCTGTTGAAACTGATCCACTGGTTACCAGTCTGTGCAGAATTCAGTGTTGGTTATGACCTTTAAAGCCCACTACAGGTTAGGTCCATACTGTCTGAAAAGACTATACCTCCCTATATGAGCTGGTGTGAGTTTTAATATCTTCAGGGGAAGTCTTTCTTTCTTTTCCATCATCATCACAAGCATATTTGGTGAGGACCCAGAAGAGAGCCTTCCCAGATTGTGAAATTTCTTCCAGCGGGAGATTGAGTTTGGCCCCCTCCCTCCTTCCCATTCACCGGCAGGTTAAGATTTTTTTTACTCAGGCAGGCCTTTGGCTGAATATGTATGTGACAGAAAGGATTGAGAGTGGGGTGCTGTTATTTTTTTTTGTCATGATTAGTGTTTTTCTATTGTTCTAAACTTTTGTATAAATAATGTTTAAATTTTGCCTTGTTTCTTAAATATTATAGGCAGCCGTGAGTCCTTCAAAGGCAGGATATAAATTTGAATAAATAAATAAATAATGTAATTGGTATGTTGTGCTGAGATGAGCTCATGGACTCTCAAATAAGATTGAAGAAATTATGTGATGAGGTTTGCTTTCACTTGGTGTAGCCCCAGTGTAGACTAGGAGTAGGAAAGGCCAAAAGGAAAAGAAAAAAGTTCCTCCAAGATGCCACTTCTGATTTAAGTCCAGGGTTGTTACCCCTCCAGTTGATTCCATCATCAAAGCATAAAGAGGTGGAGTGGTAAGTAAGTTTATTGTATTATTTTAGCCTTGCACCAAGGAACTCAAGACAATCTACCTCTTCCTGTTTAGGTGAGCTGAGCTGGACTAATATATTTGTGAGGAAGGAACTGGCAAAATCACCTCTGAGTATTCCTTGTCCAAGAAAACCCCCTGTGAAATTCATGGGGTTGTCATAAGTTGACAGGTGACTTGATGGCATGTGTACGCACACACACACACACACACACACAAAATCTGTTTCCCCTGGAGAGGGGTTCTGTCAACTGCAAGAGTGGCTTAAACTTTTAGTAGTGTAGTAAAAGAGGACTAGTGTGAAGGAGTAGTATTTTTATCCCAAGTGCCTTTGTTAAACCTTGTTAATAAAGACCTATCTTGCTTTGTCACTTGGATACTAAAAAAACCCCCACTTGTACTCAAATATGCAGCTGATTTTTTATGTAGTCTTGAAAGGATTAGATGTTAATTTCTGTATTTATTTACAGTCAGCCGTTCTGTGTCGATAATTTTTTCTGCATTTATACACTCTGAAATATTGAGCTTCAGTCCTTCATTTTAGATCAAGGGTTTGGTTGTACTGCCTGGACTTTTTCCCAGTACATTGGTTTGGAACAGGAGTGTAACAGGAAATACTGCAGAGTCTGTGCATACATTACATTCCTTTCCCGCCCTGAGAGAGGGGCCAACAAACAAAGCTTTCTTCTAGGAAAAAGAGACAAGCTGCACAAAGTTCAACAGCAGATGCAGCCACAAAATCCAAACATCCTTCTTGCAGAAGGAAAAAAAAAATGCAGCTATACTTTACCAGAGAAAGAAATGAAAATGAAAAAAGAGAGAGAAAGAAACAAAACACTGTTGCCATTTTGAGATCTAAAGCTGGCAGATATTCACCCACTTTCATTTAGCTAAAATTCCTCTAGGAAATTTGCTTGCTGGAAGAAAGTGTCAGGAACGATATATGTAGTAGTATGTCCAGGAAGACATTATGTGTCAAAAATATTTTCTGTATTATAAAACAACCCAGATAGCAGAGTATATGGTGAAATATATATTCCTTTACTAAGTTTTCAAATTTGGAATTCTTTAGAGATCATATTGTTGTGCAGTTACTTGGTTTGGTACGGAAGTCTAAACGTCAGTCTGAGTGGTTGATATATGAGATGCAATTGTCAGTTTCAGCCAATGAAAGCAGCTCCGATTAGGTTGGTATTATCTATACCAACTAGTACTTGTTCTCCAGGATTTCAGAAAGGGACCTTCTTTATCCCTACCTGGAGATGCCAGGACCTCAATCTTTGACCTTCATAAATTTTGTACATGTTGCTACTGACCTACAAAGGTCTTCTTCCTTTGTTTTTGAAGATTGAAAGACTGCATACTTTCCTAAAGAATCTCCTTTAAAGGTTTGGTGTTCATTAACATAAGCTCAGTTAAGTTGTGTGGAGGCTATGGAACCCAGCCTAGTAAAAGCAGATGTGTCTTAGGCATCAGATGGTTCTTCTCAGTGTACCGTTGGGCCCTCCACATTTGCCTGATTTAGGGATGCAGGACCCCAGCAAAAGTGGAAGAATTGCAAATATGAAGATGCGTATGTGTCTGTGGGAAGGGGGCTGAGGCATGGCGAGGAAAACAGGCACCCAGGGTCCAAACCAGGTCAAGGAAAGGAGAAGGAAGGGGGATGTCCTTATACTTCTTCTCTCTTGCCCGTCTCCTTTCTTGGGTGTGTGTGGGGCATCGGGAGAGAGTTTGTGATGAAGAGAAATCAAACCGTGTTCCATCCTTAGCTGGCCAGGGAGCGGCTGGTGAAAGAGAAGGAGAACCAGAGGCGGGTTTTTATTTTTTTTTATATAAAAGGTTTTTATTAGTTTTCTGTAACACATAAAAAAGAGACATTCATCACCATGTTTGATATGTCTCTCCCCCTCCACACTTCCCTATATTATTCTTCCTCAGTTCAGTCATTACTATCTTTTCCATAATGAGTCCTCCATTTTTACACAAATACATTTTTACCTAATCATCACACGTGTTGATATTTTTAACCAATCCATTACCCCTTTCCATTCTCTTTCAAAGTTCTGAACAGATTTGGTTTTTTTTAGAGAATATGCTAATTTTTCAGTCTCAGCCATATCCAACACTTTTAGTTTCCATTCTTCTAAATTAATTTCTACTTTTTCTTTCCAATGCTGAGCATATGTCAGCCGTGCTGCTGTAATCAAATACAGTATTATCTTTTGATGTCTTCTAATCTCTCAGTTCTGACCTAATATATTCAACAAATAAAATTCTGGTGCCAATTCAAAATTCACTTTACAAACTTTTTGAATTACATCATGAATTCCCTTCCAAAATTTCAGAGGCAGGTTTTTAAAGGGCTGCACAGCCGGATCAGAGCCGCCAAGAAGGAAGTCTCCCTAGGAAAAGAAGTGCTTAAGGTGTGTTGGGGGGGTGGTCTGAAGAAACTTGCAAATAATCAAATCCATGAAAGTCAAACTCACAAATGTGGAGGGCTAGCTGTAGTCACCACAGCAGCCAAGATGGAGCTGTACAAGGTGGGCTTGTTATATCCTCCAGCATACATATTTAAGGCACTGGCCATCCAATCTGGATGGAGGTGTGAGTGTTTCAGCCCACTGGAAGTTCTTGCCTTCACAATTGCACATGCCACTTCCAAGAGTACATTTGCAGTGTCGACTCCATGAGCAGCAATTACAGGTCAGTGACTCCGTTACCACCTTTACAATACTTCCATACTGCTATAGAAATTATGCATCCCATCCTTCTCAAACTGAATACCGTCAGACCTCACATTTGTGGGTTTCACTTTTGCATATTTGATTATTCACAGATTGTTTGCTGTCACCTCTGCTGCTTCCCTGTGCCATTTTTAATAGGGACTGCAAGCCTCGTGAGACTGAGAAACTGCAAAGAAGGCTTGAAAATCCCTCTTAAAAATGGTGTGGGGCAGCAGTGGAGGTGGCAGGAGGCTCCACCAGCCACCCACTTCTGCCTTATGAAGGAACTCTGATGCCTCAAAGGAATCCACAGTGGGTTGAAAATGGTGGTCATACTTTTTGTGTGTGTTAAATATGGTTTGGGAGGGCCTAGAATTATTCACAGTTTTTCCACTTTCATGGGGGTCCTGTGCCCCTAACCGTACTGAATGTGGAGGGATGACAGTATATTCTGAAGCTTAAACTCTGGAGTTAAAAACTTGTTTAGGACTATAGTTCTTTTTTTTCTTTTTTTTTAGTGTACTTTAACTTTGTATTCTTTGTAGTGAAGGGGAAGCAGGATGCACATGTTGAGCTTCTAATGCTTGTTTAGCCTTGGGAGTGTATTACATAATTTATTAACTATTTGACAGAAAAGGGGACCTGGAAAAAGACGGAACTGGATAGCAGATAGTATTGTATCAGGCTTTTCAGTTACTGTCAGTGCGCTTGCAATTGAACTGAAGTTAAAGGGAAATAAAAGTATTTTTCAAAGGGGATTGAGAGAAATACCGAGGGCACTGTATGTGAGCTGAAATAAGTGTCTGATTGCTGGCTTTTAACTCTGATTAAAATGGAAGGTTAGTGACAGTCTTGATGAAAGCCAATTGTTACTCACACTGAAGTGTCTCGAAAGTAGTAATTGTGGAGTAAGATACTGAGCAATGTAGGAGGGTTGTACTTCTTTATTGCTTGCACAATTAATACCTTTTTGAAGAGGAGACTTATTTTTCTATGGTACATATTAACATAGAAGATAAACTTTGATGGCCGATCCAATTGCTAATCCCAACTAGAGTAGACCCACTGAGTTAGTGGGATTTACATAAGTGTTGATTCAGTAGATGATTAACTATTATCTACTCTGTTTAGGGCTAGCTATTGGTTTTGTTCCAATATTTATTAGATTCAGCAGGCCCAATCTTATGTATAATCCTATGTGAAAATGGAATCCATATATTATTATTTGGTCTAGAATGTAGTTGATGATGTTTATTCAGGCATATATGTTTTTTGGAGCATAGTGTAGTGCAAATACTTTCTGTATTTGGATGCACATTAAATTAACACCTATGGGTCCAGGTACACAGATGGAAGTCTGCTTATATGTATGCTCTTGGATCAGGTCAAGGAGCTATAACCTAGCTAGACAACATGAAATTCTGTATATTCTTACTCACATGTAGACATACCACAAGGGCATCTATTTCTTATCATCTCCTCTCTGAACTTTGTACAAAGACTTCTAAATGCTACTTTCTCTGTGTTCAAAAACATTGTGAAATATTCATGCCCCTAATGAATTTTGCAACTCCCTTGAAATTACAGCTTTTTCGAAAACGGAGGGGAGCTGTTTATATACTTCAACAGTGTTTTCTGTTGCAGCCTTAGAGAATATTGTGAGACATCATAACAAATGAATTTCGGTTCGGAGGGTACATCTGCGTGTGTCTGTCAATGTCTGGTTTTTAAGCTGCAATATTAATCAGCTGCATTGCTGGACTGATTAATGTGCTAATCAGAGATGAAATGTGCGTTTAAAAATCAGACTGTTAACAGCGGCAGGAGGAGAAGCCCACAGGGCTCTTCTGGCTGCTCAACTATAACTGTGCCCTACTTTATAGAAAGAGTGCTCAAGTGCCTCTTCTTGATAACCATTTTAACACCAGATTTAGTGGGAGGGAAGCTGTTTTAGAATGTGTGAGGAGATTCCTTCCAAAGATTTTCTCTCACCAAATTTCTAACTTTGTTCAGTCATTGCAAGGTAGCGTTCTAGGGGACCACACACATTGGGCTTGTTATGAAATGCAATATTGGTGGCATAATATTTCAGTGTGAATTTGGCAGAGTAATAATGTAGAAATCATACTGGTTAATAGGTCTGATATAGGAGATCCATTCTTAAGTAAGTGAAGCGCTGTTAGCTGTACCCCTTAACAACTTACTTGCATCTGATTCTGACGTAATTTCTCCCGCCTCCCCGCACACACACCCCCATTCTGGTCCTGCGTTAGGTAGAAATGTTAGTCTGGAATACAAAATCCAGATGGATTTCCTAGGAAGGATTTGGAAGCAAGCAAGAATCTTGCATTTTTCTGTAGCAGGAAAAATTAGAACCACAATTGCTCCCTGAATGTTCCTAATTGGCCTCCAAGGCTGGGGCTTCTAGAAATACTAGGTGGGCCTTCAAGCAAATTGCATCGTTAGCACTTCATTACCTTGGGAAGGATGAAGTAGCTATTTCTATATGTTCTGCCTGGGAAGTATGTTTGCTGTGGAATGACCTCATAGCAATGAACTACTGAGTTATTTGCTGAGCAGCAATTCTGGAGTTAATTTACAGCCAGGATCCCTGTGAACAGCTGCTGTTGTAGCATAATGGAAATGTTAATGGGGAAGTTCAAAAGGGTGCTTGGGAAAGATAGTAAAGGTGGCAGAAGAGCACATATTTCCTGTATCTACTAGTCAGGTTATTAGATTAACTGGAAAGTCCCTTTGTTGGAAGGAAGGAATATTTCTTATTAAATGTTTTGTTTATTTTTGCTTAATAAAGGCAGTATAGCCAAAATGACACATGGTTTTTTCTAATAGCAAGGTTATTAAGTTGGCTGGAAATTCCCTTTTTTAGAAGGAGAGTTTTCTTTTTCATTTTTCATTTCTTAAAAATCTTCCTAACCTAGCATAAAATGAACAAAAAAACCCACCCTTCCCTAGCACATCAGTACTTTCAGGCATCACTGAAACTTGGTGTCACGTTATGGCATTCATATAACTTGGAGGCATTTTGAAGTCAGTGTGGCTCCAGCGGTGAGATTAATGCCCTCCAGTTTTTCAGTATGGGAAATAGGGTGGATAAAGGCATCAGATACAGGCTGGATAACAAAGCTACTCTGAATCTGTGGACCTCATTTAGAGAAACATTAAACAGGAAGGCAGGCAGTGGGGAGTGTTAACATTTAAATCTATAGTGGATTGAATCCTGTGTAGAAACTAATTAGGAAAGTAGCTATTAAGCATATGCAACTTTATTATGTATTGCAACTTAGATAGCATTTCTCTATAGGGGAAAAAAAATCCTCCAAGATTTAATTGCCTGGGCAAGAAGAGGTGGTTGTTGTTGTTGCATGCCTTCAGGTCATTTCTGACTTACGGGGACGCTAGGGCAAACCCATCCTTTGGTTTTCTTGCCATGATTTGTTCAGAGAGGTTTACCCTTTCATTCCTCTGAGTCTGAGAGAGGGTGATGCACCCAGGATTATCCAGTAGGTTTCCATGGCCGAGCAGGGATTCACATCCTGATATTCCAGTGTCCTAATCCAACAGTCAAACCACGGGAGGTCCTGTGTTTTTGTTTTGTTTTTCTTTCAGGAAGGCTTATCTTAGTAGATCCCAAGCTTGACTCAAGTTGGCTAGAGCTTGACTGAAGCTTGTGGTGCTCAATTTTCTTTTCCGTTAGCTCATTTTGAAAAACTGTTGAACAGGGTTTCATCTGCCGCCTTAAACACAACCGCTCCCCCAAACTTGAGCTTGAGCCTTTGCTCTGTAAGGCCCTTTCCACACCAGGGTAATAAAACGGTGCAGAGCGACCTCCAACAGAGGTTGTCTTCACCATGGAGTGGATTGGGGCAGACTACTTCAGCGTAGTTCCACAGCTCAACTCGCTCTGAAGCGACCGGAAGTGGTGGCGCCCCGTGTTTTTTAAAAACCTCTTTTCAGAGGTTTTTAAAAAGCACAGAGCGCGCAGCCCCATACAACTCCGTCGCAGCGCCCCGGTGTAGATTTGCAGGCGCGCGCAATGCGTCCCTGCAGATCTGCCGGGGGTAGGCTTCCGGCTGGCGAGCTTCTCCGGTTGGTGGAGAGCCTCCGCCAACCGGAAGCCTCCATTTTCGTCTCCGGAGAGTGTGTAGCAGCGAACTCGCGCTGCTCCGCATGGCGACGGACTTGCCTGGCTGCCGGTAAGCTCCGTTTCAGTGCATTTTCCCCTGTTTCTCCCTCCACGTGCGGAAAGGGCCTAGAGAGTCCATTTTACAAATGTGGTGTAGAAGACTGCAGGTTCTCTAATACTTCTGTACTAGTATAATGAATTGTGAGCCAAGAAACTCACATCTCAAATTCAATATATGAACAGTCCATGGCCCTAAACAGCTTGTTCCTCCCTTGGCCATAGCATATTATCTGCATGATGAGAGTAACACTTACAGAGTTCTCCTAACATAATGTAGTGAGATATTTAACATGTTCTATTTTTTTAAAAATAATTTCCTTAATGTTTTCTTCTCAGCGCGCAAATATTTTTTACTCTGTGTGCTTGTGTCTGTGTGGCTTCAAGTCATCTGTCAACTTATGGTGATCCCATGAATTTTGTAGGGCTTTCTTAGGCAGGGAATACTCAGAGGTGGTTTTCCAGTTCCTTCCTCTAAAATACTGTGTGTGTCTGTACGTGCTTTCAAGTCACCTATTGACTTACAGCAAACCAATGGATTTCACAGGGTTTTCTTAGTTTAGGAATGTTCACAGATGATTTTGCCAGTTACTTCCTCTGAAATATAGCCTACAGCACCAGATAGTCATTGCCAGTCTCCCATCCAAGTACTAACCACGGCTGCTGAGCTTGCAAGATCAGATGAGATCTGGCGCCTTTCAGTTATTTAGGCACAAACTTTTTTTTTCTTACTGTACAGAGCCATGGTATATCAAGCTGCAGTTGACACTATACATTGCCTTTTATTTTGAAACTCTTTACTGAAGACTCTATACCCTCTGTCCTTTAAGACCAGGTTTAAAGATTAAAGATCAGTGTAGCCATTTGATGAACCAGCTAATTTAGCCCTATTCTGTTTGATGAGCCTGGATTTGGTCCACCTCTCCTCCATTGTCACTTTCCTCAAGAGGAAAGGTGTTCCTGTTTGCATGGAAATTCTCTGTGCAAGCTGGAATCCTGGAAAATCAGGAATCTTGCTCATGTGGATCATCTCCATGCGAACAGGAACATCTCTTCAGAGAAGTAATTTTCCAGATGAGGAAAGTGATGAAAGAGGGGGAAAGGGTTAGACACTCCCCTGCTCTCCTGTCAAGAAGAAAGTGTGGTGAGTAATGCCTGAACCGGGCTATTGTTACTTGCTCATACATGTGGTACATACTTGGCTGCATGCCTCTCTTTTAGTATGTTTATCACTATGAAATATTATTTCCTGAATTTTTCTGGATACACCCAAACGCTCTTTATTGCAGGATAACTCTTCTCTACCAAGTCAGATCTATGCTCTTAACTAATCTGTGTCTAAAATCCCATAAAATGTTATAAGTTTGAGGGAAAAATAATCATTTTTGTGCACGACAAAGTGAGGGTGTAGCTGGCTTCAAATGTCAGTATGTTAGTTTTTCAATTGGACAGTGTCTCCAGGAAAATGTCTGAGTGGAATACAAATATTCGAGTGATATGGTTACAAAATGGATGGAAAGAAAATGCGGTTTTGGGTGTTTTTAATGAATATTTCACTTAATCATTTGGAACCAAGGGTTCTAATACTGTGAATTGCACTGTAGTTTTTCAGAATGTCTTTCACCAGCTAAAATGGAACTTTCTCCCTTTATATTGCTGAACTGGCTGGTGTTTCTATATAATGTGGTCTCATAAACCTTTTCTATTTTTATTGTGTGTCTTGTACTGAGTGAATGGGGTAGGAATATCGTGCAAATCAGAGTTGCAGATGAGTTCCTCTTCTGCACTAGGAATCCTAAACTTGTGCACTAGGGGTTGGAGATGGGAACTGAACACTCTGTGCTACCTTTCCCTGTGTAAAATGAGGCTTGCCTGAGACAAGGGAAAAAAAACAATAACAAAGCTGATCTCTCTTCCTCCCACTATTGTCAGTCTATTCAACAGCAAAAACCAGGTGAAGAATATGATATCCCATATATGTCAGTGAAATCATGTACGATAATCCCTCCACATTCTCTATGGTTAGGGGCACAGGACCCCCATGAAAGTGGGGAAACTGTGAACAACTCTAGGCCCTCCCAAACTATATTTAACACACAAAAAAGTATGATCATATTCAACCCACCATAGATTTTTTTGAGGCATCAGTGTTCCTTCAGAAGTGGGTGGCTGGTGGGGCTTCTGGCCACCTCCACTGCTGCTCCACACCATTTTTAAGAGGGATTTACAAGCTTCATTCGCAGTTTCTCAGACTCATGAGGCTTACAGTCCCTATTAAAAATGGCACAGGGAGGCAGCACAGTGAATAATTCGTGAATAATCAAATCTGCATAAGTGAAACCTGCAAATGTGGAGGGCTGACTGTACTGAGAAAACCTCATGGCAGTCAAGATGGTCCCCAGAAGTTGAGTGTTCAGGTTCTCCAGCACCACCACAGAGACAGCTCAGGCAAGGAGACTGCTGGACAAGAGGGATGGGTGGTTCACCAGTAGCATAACTGTTCTGTCTCTGATTCAGCAGGTCCTCATAACTGGTAGTTGCACAGATGGTTCTCCATGTGAAGAATGAAGCCTTTACAGATGATGGCAACTCCAGCCCTCCAATCCTAGGCTGTTACTATAGCTGGTACCTAGGTGGAGAAATCTGGGGCAGGTCCAGTTTGTTATAGGTGATCATTATAGGTGGTTCTATGTGCATAGCCAGCAATGTTTTCCTTTTTCCTAGAAGAAGATTGATAAAGATTTTTAGTTATGTTCTCCAGTAGTAGGGGAACTAAGAAAGTGGGTGGACTGGTAGAGACAAATCCCATCCAACCAACCAACCAAGTTACTTGCTATGATGTCTGAACGTGGTGATTTCTGAAAGGACATGCCTTTATATTACTAGTGGTCTGGAAGAATTTTTCTTCTTTCGATTGAATTGTTGTAAAAGCTATACAAATTTTTTATTCAGCTACTAAAAGACTTGAGTATGGACTTCAGTAAAATATCCAGCAGAGCAGTGCTTCCTTTTTTCTTTAAAACTTGATTGTTTCAGCCAAATGTATTTGAAAGCTTGCACTGTTCTCGTCCTATTTGGGATGGAACTAAGGAAAAAAAACTCTTCTGGTTTTAGAACCACAACTCAAAAGACTGAGTTCCAAGGTTTTTGTTTTTTTGTTTTTTCCCCCTCCTTTTCAATGGAAACTACTCTTCTGTTAGAATAAAAACTAGCAAAGTTCATCTGAGGTCAGGTTGGTCCTGATCCCTCAGTGCAAACTGTATGAAGTAAACTTCCTCTGAGAATCTTAGCTCTTAAATATTGATGATGATAATTAATTTTATAGTTGTTCTTTTGTGGTCTCTGTGACTTACACAAATGGGGTCATCTGTGTGTGTGCTTTGGACCCTTCTAGAGCAGTATAGTATGAAGTTTGGCAGTAGCTCTTCCGCCTCACTACACACCTATGCAGTATGTACCCACCTAAACCCCCACCCAATTCCTTTTCGTCTGCTGCAGCACCAGTATCAATAGGAGCCTTCTGAATGTTAGATTTCTTGTGTTGACCTTAATACCTACCTTGATTTGACTTACAGTTTATGGTTTTCAGCTTCTCTTCTGCATTTTGGTGCTTTGACGAGTCGGACTGATGACAGGTAGCTTATCTTGGCTTTGTCTTCAGCCCTAGGCTTGGTTTTTGAACTACCTTGGACTGTTTTCTGTGGTGAGGCTCTCACGTTTCGCTTGAGCCGCTATTGTTTTATGGCGTCTATAGTGTTCTTCAAGCACTGTTCCTCTTGTGGAGATAAGATACCAGGCAAGGTATCAGGTGATAAAACATATTAAATGAGATTTTATATTAGTTGAAGGAGAATAGTGGATGACCTATATTTAATCTGCTGTTGATTGGCATCATTAGTAGTGTCCATATGTTGGTCAGTTTCATGTTGTCTTGTCATTAGTTCATCATGTTTTATAGAGCAGAGGATGATGAAACATTTCTTCTATAAGGTTTTAGTGTTTTAATTTGAAAAAATCAGGAAAAGTAAAGTTTTTACAAAATAACAGGTGACAATTTTCAGTAGTTTCAATACAAAGACCCCCTATAAACAAACACACACACACAATCCCTCTCTATAGACCCTTTTAGGAGAAGACTTCTAAGTATATCTGAGAGCCAGAGACCAATTAGTACACCTTTGAATTTATGCTAAAGTACGTGTTGATGATACCAGGTTAATTTGAATGTGCAGTGAAGGTGTGTGACTGCTTTCTATCGTTCCCAAATCAAGGTTATTCAGTATGTTTCTCCAGGCCTCTGTAATATTTTGATCATAAGACTGGCAACACAATGGTCTCATATTATGAAGTTGTGCTTGAAGAAAGAAAGAGTGAAAACTTGGTGCAGTAAACACTCCTTCAAGCTTTTATTGGAGGTGTAGGTGCATGATACAGTAGTATTAATCCCAGTCATGGGAAGCATCTGCAATCAGTTTGTAATTCTGATATGTGACATTTCTTGCCATATTAAGAACCTTTGTAAGCATGAGGTTCATGTGGACTGTAGTGGCTGGTAACTTCAGTGTCAGTAGGATACTGAATCTACTTTGGGGTTTAGTCCAAACTATAAAGGAGTTACCAAGGGTACTGTAGGAGTTATCAAAGGAACCCTCTTAAGCCTGTTCTCTGAACTCAGAACTAGCCAGTACATGACAGGTAGCCTGGACCTGAAGCACTATAACTTGTGTTATTGTTTCTCCAGCCCTCCTTTACCATCCTCCCAGTGCTAATGATTCTTTTTTTTAAAGCCTCCAGACAGAGGAGATATAGGGAAAACTGGTGGCAGAGTAGGTGGGAAAAGACTTTGTGAAAAGGAGTATGTTTCTTAGAAGCTTTGTAAACTGAGGTATCCTTGTATTCACATGTCCCCACCGACATGTAAGGTGGGTGAGGTAGCAGTTTATTATTGCTCCTCCACATAGCTTTAAAAAACCCAGCAGTTCCTTTGTGGCTTGTGTTTTTCCACATAAATGAATAATATGACTGTGATGTGGTTCACTGTAGCACAGTATCTAAAGTTGCTGTAAAAATCTACAATAGAAGAGATGTACCTTAACACTTTCAATCAAATATATGTATCTGAAATGTTCTCCTCTGTACTCTCTCTACCATAAATGAACACAACTATGTGGATGCCAAATAGTGAAAGGCACAGAGAAACCTCCTAATTCTAACTTCAGACTAGCCTAGTGGCTTGCAGATTGAAAAGTTATGTTTTAAAGATGACTTACTTTTCACATTGAAGTACAGTGGATTGTCAGAAATAATAATTTATGTCTTCATTGTAATGCTGTTATTTTTTAAGTAGTACAGACATATACAATATATTTGCCAGTATTTTTTAAAGTCTAAAGAGCAGATCCTAATTAAATGTTGCTTTTCTTTACAGTGTCCCAATGTAATCTCAGTTTGAAGAAGCAGAGGAGTCGAAGCATCTTTAGCACTTTATTCTGCTGCTTTCGTGACTATAATGTTGAGCCACCATCTTCTAACAGCACCAGTGTCCTTCCTCCCTTGGTGGAAGAAAATGGCGGGCTTCAGAAGGTCAGCATCTTTTTGCAAAGTGTTCTAAAGTCATGTCCATAAATCTTCATTCACATGTACTATGTTGGTTTATACCTTGCAATCCTGTTGCAAAGAAGCACCAAGCTACAGTAATGAGTGGGAGAGCTGAATGCCACCAAATCTGACTACTAGGTCAAGCAATTTATATCAAAGCCAGGGTCATATGGATTCATTCCAGATTTAGTCATAACTAGGGTAAATCTGTTGGAATTACTGGGGCTTAACAGTAGTCTTAACTAACCCATTCCAACACCAAATACCTAAAAACAACTGAAAAATTAACCAGAAATAGTGCCTTGTCACTTCCAGTGTGCTGAGACATGCTGGTGCAGCTCTTGGGAGAATCACAGGGGCAAAAATTGTTCACTACCTCCCACACAGTTCTCTAGCATCATGGTGATGGTGCTCACCATTATGGTCATAATTGTAATGATAATGATAGCGTACTTCATAGCGAATCCTTGGCTGGATAGTGTAATATCTGAAGTGGGCCTTTGTATTATTGCTTGAGTCATTCATGCTTTGGACATCTCTCAGCTTCCTATGAAAATTGTCTTTTTCAACTGAAGAATTGTCAGCTTCTTGACCTTAAAGTTCCTCCTCTGAGTATTTTCTGAACGCTTTTTGGCAGTTTGGAGACACAAGTACAAAAGTAGCGGAAAGATCCAGTATGGCCATTTCTTAACTAGAGTTACAAATCAAAGAAGTAACTCCTCAATATACAACAGTAATCACCTAGTTCTCAGATCATTTGAGCCAAACATCCTGTGGAGAACCAAGATGGACAAGGACCTTCTTGCTATCTGATGGAAACACACTGAAGTGCTGAGAGAGGAAGTCTTTCCGCTCTTTTTTGACTTCAGTTGAGAAAGTAGAGTTTGGACTAGCTTTCTCTTTCGGTTTCCTTAGAATTACAGCACCAGGGTGTTTTGAGTGTTCTAGAGAGCCCCAGTTTGGGAGAGTTTCCATGTATGGGTTGAGGGGTATTTGCTTTTTACCCTTCTCTAATCCAACTGGAGGACAGAAAGTACAATCACAAAAGGGTGTGCTTTCTTTTTGACTAGCGGAACACTGTGCTAGTTAAATCTTTTGCTTTGATCGTAGGGCACGCCTAAGGTTGAGGCTTTTTTTTTTAGCACCAGAAAACCCCGTGGTAGGTTTTACCTTAGGGTCACCATAAGTTGGAAACGATTTGAAGGCACAGAACAACAGCAGCAGTAAGGTATTCAAAAAGAGTAATCAGAAAGAGAGCCAGTGTGGTATAGTGGTTTTTGGATGTTGTATTACGACCCTGGAGACCGTGGTTCAGATCTCCACTGGGACATGGAAACCCAGGGCATGACCTCAGGCAAGTCACAGTCTCTCAGCCTCAGAGGAAGGCAATGGCGAGCCCCCTCTGAACAAATCTTACCAAGAAAGCCCCATAAGTTTGCCTTGGGGTCTCCATAAGTTGGAAATGACTTGAAGGCGCACAACTACAACAGCTTTTTTAAGAAAAGCTGTAAAAAGTTACCTATTAGAAAAAGGTTTTTTTCTCTTTTAAGAAAAGTCTCCTTGGGTTAATGTTAATGTCAATGTTATTCATTGCTTTTCAGAAAGTAGTTTGTTCTCCTCTATTTCATATTTTTACAAAAATGTAATAAAAGCAAAAGGGAGAGCCCAAGCTCTCCCTTTCAGTGATCCATGCCAAATAATAGTAATAATAATGTTTTAAATCTGCATCCATTTGTTAGTTCTACTTAACAGTAGACTCATTGGACCAATGGAAATGGTTAACTTAAGGGCTGACTTACAAAGTTTACATTGATTCAGTGGGTTTACTGTACTTTGGAATGCAAATTGGATTAAGGCCATGGAAGTGATGAGAACATATTACTCTAAAAGAGTGACAGTGTTGCTGATCGTTACATTACTATACAGAAGTGCCTCTATCATGCCTTCATCACCCAGAAAGGAAACATTGCAGGTGACTTTGTTAGTTCCAACACATTCCTTTTATGCTTTGACCCATGGCAAATATTATTAAGCAAACAATACTAAGCTTGCTTTCAATATTCAAGTAGTGCTTTCAAGTAGTTCCTCTGAACTGTTCTTATTTCAGCTTCATGTACTGAGACCCAAAGTTTAAGAGCCATTTGGTTTCTCTAAGAGGAATTCTATAGAGGACACTTGCGAAGGAAAAAAAATATGCATAGACAGATGCACTTACAGTTGGTTGTCTTGCAGAATTTGGTACTTCATTACATTAAGTGGATCCCTCTTCTAAGTTTGGCATGCCGAGCTTGTCACCCATCAAGCAAAATGCAGCCTACGAGCCATTTACTGAGACTTGGCAGCCATGTTCTTGTTGCATTCCCAAGTAATCAGCAGAGAACAACATATTTATTTTGTAGGAAAGGAGCTCCACATGCCTACTTAAAGTAGTATGTTTGGTACCAGTTTCAGCACAAATAAATAAGAGATGAATGCTGATTGTTAATTGTTAGAAAGTGATAGCTAATGGCCATGTTCAAATAACCCAAATAAATCTAATAGATCTGTTAATTTCAGATCAATGTCAATATAATGTTCAATGATTGTAAAACAACCAACAAATATAGGGAAATAATTTTCTCCCGCAGCTGTGGATAAAATAGAAGCTGAGCTACTTTTGAATCTGCCCTTACCCTGCATAATGTTTAAGAAAATAGTTAGGTTCTGAATCAAGAGACTTGATGGCAAAATCCTTGGAGGTTCATGTCACCAGTGTGCTTTGATATTTAAGCTACATTTTCCTTCCCCTTAAAAGGAAAAAAAAAGCAGTCTAAAAATTTAACAGTCCCACTGGTAAATAGTATTGTTACCATTCTCTTTTCAGTGCAATCCAGTACTCACTTACTTGAAAGTAAGTCTTATTGAATTCACTGGGACTAAATTCTACATTGGCGCATACCAGGGCTGCAATTAGGCTCTGTAGAAGAATATCTGTTTTGGCTCTTGCCAAGAAAAAAACTGAGAACTAATTCCACTTACTCTGAGAGCCATTCCCCCACAAATCAAAATGTATTTGCATATTCCCAATCCGTGACATTGTTTACCATCAGTTTTAACAGATTTGTATGAACCTATCAGTTCTGGAGCTTGCAGTGGAAAAGATTCCAACGTATCTGGTAGTTTCTCTTCCTCTGGATCAGCTAAAATACGCTCTTCTGGCTTGGGAAATCCAGTATATTACTATAGCAGCTGCACTTGCAGCTTTCTTTCGTTCTGTTAACCATCTAAAGTGCATGGGGAAGAGCAACCGGCATATACGTTTTAGCATTCCGCAGGCTTAGGGAATATGGTTGAGTTAAGTAAAGAAGCACAAACTGCATTGTTAGTTCAGTGTAACAGTTATTGTTGTATGCCTTCACGTCATTTCTGACTCATGGCAACCCTGAAACGAACTTATCATGGGTTTTTCTGGTACTGAGAGTGTCACGCACCCAGTGGGTTTCCATGGCCAAGTGGGAAATCAAATCCTGGTCTCCAGGGTTGTAGTCCAGCATCAATGATTCTCCAGTGTGTCAATACTAAGCCATTAAATTGGGGTACCACAAAACCTTGTAGTAAAATATTCAAGGTACTGTTTTTGTTTTGTTTTTTTGCCTTGTGCTTTCAGTGCAGCTTTAAGAAGAGCACTAGACAAGATAGGAAACAATTTGAAGAGGAAGGGAAGTAGAAGTGTGTAAAATAACCTTCTGATTTTACAGCAGTAGCTGCAGTTGCTCTGAAGGCTGTAACTAATTGATGTTGACATAACTGGATTTTAGTGTCGTTGTTTTAAGAATAGTTGAAGGGAATAGAAATAACAGCTTAAACAGTATGGGTGAGTAGAAGGTGGCAGTAAAATAGACTTTATGGCAAAGTAAAGGAGATGTGGATTGCCTAGATTCATCCCAGGAATCAGAGCCATCCTCATATCTGAGCATACACAGAGTGCTTTTTTTCTTTACATTTGAATAATTGTAGTCAATCCTATCTGGAATTAGAAGATCATTATTACAACTCAGAGGTTATCATGTGTAAGCTGGCTTGAGGCCTAGTACTACTCACATTAGACATTCTAAAAATAGGTAATACCCAGTGTTCTCATGTTAAAAAAAATACGATGACATGATTTACATGCTTCCAGTCTCCCAAGTGCTGCTTCTGAATAGCCAAAAAGCTTCTCACTCAGCTCATGAAAGCAAATGAAAATAAATGAAGGTAGGAAAACTTTGCAGTTAGTTTCATTTAGTCCCTGCAGTGTGCTGGTGGCCCATCAAGCATTTTTGTTTCATAGTTTGCTGTTGTGAACTACCATGTTCATAAAAGCAGTGTGACTGAAATAATATTAAATGGATTGCAGCAAAGTTTTAAAAGTTTGAATTTAACGTGGGAAACTAACCCCATTATAAGTCAGAAATTGTGACTAAACAAGCAAACTATTGTGAATACTAATTTTGGTTGACAGTAGGTCACTTCCTTATTTTCCCAGGGATTTATAAGCTGCACTTATTAAATGCTAAGAACTTCTGAATTGGCAATATCGACCTTTATTTATTTATTTATTTATTTTGCAAAGAATGTCCACTGAGAATGTAGAAATTAGCATCAAGAGATTTACATTGTGATTCTTGTAAAGGCTTCTGTTGTACTAACTGATATTTTTTTGTTGGCATAATACAGAATCTTTTTGTTTTAACTGGTTTCTTAAATGCCATTTTGAGTTTCCATTGGAATCACTTTGACTAATAAATATGATTCAGTTTCGTTTGTGTTTGATGTTTTGAAATACTTTATTCTTACGGTAATGTTTTTTCCCCTTTCCTCCCAGGGTGACCAGATGCAGGTCATTCCCATTCCAAGTGTATGTATTTTTATACTTTTATTTTATTTATTTATTTTAGCTTTTGGATGCTCCCAGTTTTGTATTGATTTGCTTTTGCGTTGCATGCTGTAGAGCTGTTCTTTTCTACTAGCCTATAAGATATTGACAACTCTCTAAAGATGTGCAGAACGATAGTTGTGCATTGTGTGAACACAAATTAATCGTATAAACCAAAATCAAAGGATGTATGTAACGTTGTTCAGTCAGTCTTGAGCCAATCATGAAGCATTTATCTTTATAAACTTTCTTTAAGTACTGTAACAAAACAAAGAAGAGATATTAATTGGCTAACAAGATACCAGAACATGGTACATAACCAGCTGTTAGCTCTCTGTACAAATGTTCTTATGTCCAAATGCAAAACACATTTCAGAATTGCTTTCTTACTGTTTTGGTCATCTTTCATAGATGGTCCCCCCCTACCAAAAAAAAAGGGCTGAGAATAGAGGACTTCTTTAAGCCTATTTGGTTTGAGAAGTCTTCTCCACTTCCACCTGCTAACCGCTAATCCTCTGACATAACAGTGGACAACTTTAGAGTGGATGTGGGGGCATATTTCAGCACTTCTCACTTTTGGGTGTACCATGAGTGATATTTACTTCCAGCCAGCATTTTGCCTAATTTTTTTCCCCTTCTATACTTTTAAAGTAGTTTTGTGGGACTCTTGTCAGCAGAAGAAGCAAACTGTTGCATTTATGACCAGTTTGGGATTGTTCTGGTCCAAATTCAGGAGATAGGTTAAAAAAAAAGAATTGGGGATATCAGAAGACTTAAAATGTAGGTGGCAGGCTGCATCCAGTCCGTTGACTGCTTTTTCCTAACCCCTGCTCTAACACATTCTGGCTAGCCTCTAGGGTTTTGCTTGGTGTGACTGCAGGCAATTTTTCACCATATAGTGACTATATAAAATCTTACCAAGGGATACAAGTTTCCCTTACAAACTTACAAACTGGCTCCTTCTAACATTCAGCTGTGCATTGAGGAACTTCTAGAGTGCCCCAGTTATTCCACATCTCTGATACTTGCAAATGTACAATAGAAATCTTACCACCAGTGCTGCTGTTGAAGAACAGCAAGGTCTTCATTTACAGCAATCCGGCTATGTGCAGAGACTTGACTAAATTTGAGGTAGCACTGACTGGCTGCAACCTACAGTATTCTGCGCAGCAGTCTCCTTATTCAGCTGACTGATGACTGTTACGTTGTGCTCTGTTGAGGTAGCTGTTGGGGAAAAAAAAGTCTGTTTGTATCCAAAATACATTTGCAAATGTTTGATCGCTGCCAAGCAACGAATTCCTTTCAGTATAGAGAAATGTTGTGTACACACTATCTTTAATCTGATTTTGCTGTGACTTGGGTGTTTTTATGACTGGTTTTAGCCCCAGTTCCAGTTCCTAATTCTTGCATGTTACCTGTTCTTCTCATCTGGCGTCCTATTTCTTTCCCATTATCACAAATCTTTTATTGCCTCCTTTAATATCCCAGTGTTCACACCCTCCTCTTGGTACCATTTCCCATTTTATCCAACAGAAAATCTGGTTTTGCTGCCATTTGGTTGCTTGAAAAGGAGGTACCACTAATCCCTTTTTTGTTGAAGAATGTACAAGCATGATCATGTGTCTGCACACACCCTTGTCACTTTCATACTTCTAAAACATAATGTGTGAAGTGCTCCTCTTATCATGTAACATGATTATAGTGGTATAATTTGTTCAGCTGCTTTCATAATACCATCTCTGCTTTTTTTCATCCTCTAAGGAGGTGGCAGGTTTTCAAAGTGCTGAATGCAAATAGCTAGGTAATGAAGACTACTCACTGTATACTTAATTTCAGCTAATAAGTTGGCTCTCTGAATTGGCCTTTTATGACTCAGAATTGTTCTTGCCCTTCCTCCTTTGCTTAAAAATGACATCTGAAAGATACATGGCTATTCTGAATCTTCTCCACTGGAGTAGTTAGCAAGTCTTCTTGGGGAGTAATTATATTTACGTTCCCACAAGCTTTTTTAACATGGCAGTGCCCTGTAAGACACTTCAAAATAATTTTCATGTCATAGTGTTGCAGAAGATAAACAAATAACACCCTGGCTACGTGATCAACATCCTAGCTACGTGATACATTGGCTCTCGTGACCTTTTACCCTTCTTAAATCTTTCTCCGTTCCTCTGACCTAAGCCCCCAGCTTCTACTTTATTTCTACTTTATTATTTCTAATTCATACCTGTATCAACAGAAACATACAAGAAGCAACCAAATACCCTTATTCTGCCTCCTAATACAAGTGTTTTTTTCCCTTGCTTGTGGGACAGTTCATTAAGGATGACCTGTGATCAGTATCTTGACTCACTTGGGGGGAAAGTATTTTTCCTTTCTCCCTCTCCCTATGTTAGTTCGAGTTATATGAGAAATGGTGTGTGTGGTTTGGCTTTACCCAGATTTTCATGTAGTTTCATTTTTAGCATAAGACTTGCCACCACAAGGAGGGAAAGAAAAGCCACCCCTTGCAAAACAAGAACAGAAAAGAGCAGGAACTTATCAACAGAGGGCATGGAAAGGTCTTGTAGCAGATTATCTCCTTCAAGTGGGAATTGCCCCCTTTTTAAAGCATTTCCCAAAAATGTTGGAGGGGAAAGCTTTTCACGGCCAAACAAGGCAAAGCTGTTTCAAGTATATGTCAGAGAGGCAGATGAGAAAGCAAGATAACAGGTACTGAAAAAGGACATTTAAGCAGAGACCACAGTGCCAACTTTTCTGTGACCTAATTTACATTTGGGGACTGCTTTTCCCATCCATATTGCTTCATATTTGTGTTTTTAATTGATGTATGGTGAAATTCCACTTGGTTTAATAATAAAAGTTATCTGTTACTGCATTCTTGTTAGCCCAGTGCTAACTGCAGTTGCCGGTTATAGTGGGAAAGACTGCAAAGGTTCTTGTTCTATAAGACTTAATGCTGAAGTTGTCATCTTTCTTCAGAAATAAGTTTATCTTTATTTCTGGCATCTGTTGTAACAATTGGGAGTGTGGATTTCTGTGGGTTACTTGAACCCTATAAGTTGATACTTCAATTTGTAACACCCCAAACAATACCTTTGTATCTGTATCACATGTACACTGCTAATTACTGCTGTAACAACTTTGGTAAGACTATGTTTCTAATATCTCACGGTGTTCCTATGTCTTCTGTTTAGCCACCAGCTAAATACCTCTTGCCTGAAATGACAATATCGGATTATGGGAAGAAATGCGTGGTCATTGATCTAGACGAAACATTAGTGCACAGTTCTTTTAAGGTATGTACCTCATCAGTATTCTTTGTTCTTGGCTGATGCAGTTATGAATTTATTTGTACAGGCCAATCTTCCCCATCTTGATGACCTCCAGATGTGCTGGACCACTCCCATACAAGTCCTATAATCACACATGATTGTTGCAGTCCAACACATCTGGAAGGAAAGAGCAAACACAGAGAAAGAGAGAGAGAAATTCTGCCTTACCCAGAAATATCTTGAAAGATTAACATCCCATGCTGAGTATACTTGTTATGGAGGAAAGAGGTGTCTGTTTAGAATCTAGTAACAGCTATGCCTGATAGTAAGATTGTCAGTGATCACAACATCTAATGATGGTTTACATGTGTGAGTGACCATCAGGGAAGATTTCCAGATAGACTCCGTGCTTTTCAGAGGAGCTGCTGGGTATTTGTTAATCAAGTGATGAGAATTCAAGCAGTAGATATATGTATATATGTAAATGAGGTCTGGACATGAAAGAAAAATATGGGAATTCTTTTCCAGTATGGGGATACTTTTCCAGGTATACCACTTTCAGCTATAAAAGAGCTGAATGTATTTCAGCTAGTGCTGGAACAGTTACCAGTAATCTTTCACATTTTTTGGACTAGGTTTATTTAATTAGGAGTCCTCTCTTATAATTTTCAGCATGGAAGAGACTTGCAGGATGGCTGTATGTGATGAAACTATAGTTAGTAAGGCAGGCTGAGTTCATACTCTTTTGTACATATTTATGCATATTTTGTGCATATTTATTCTCAGTTAGAACTTTTTTTAAAAGAGTTTTCACCCAAAACCAAATTGCCCTGCTGTAGATTCAGCTTTAGATGTTCATTTTTCTGTCTGCTGAAGCTCTCTTTTCTGTCTGCTGAAGCTCTCTTTTTCTTTATGCATCCTACCTTCTGGTCCTTCTTGTCCCAGAGTTTCTTTAGGCTATGACTTCTTCTCTCAAGCCTCGTCTTGTTTCCTTCTCTTTGCCTCTTCTTGTCCTGCTCTTATTTTTTCTTCCTTAGCCTCCTGTTGTCTTCCCTGAGGCTCTTCTCTTCTTGACTCCACCTGTTTGACACCTGGTGGCGTTGTGTCTGGTTGTCATCTTTTCTGCAGGTCACAACCTTATTAAGATGTGGCCATCTTATCAGACCCCTCCCCTCACTTCTTTTGAACTTAAGAGTCCTGGTGGTGCAGTGGTTAAATGCCAGTACTGCAACCACACCGTTGTGAGTTCTATCCTGCCGGTCTCCAGGTTGACTTAGCCTTCCATCCTTCCATAGGTTGGTAAAATGAGTACCCAGCTTGCTGGGGGCAATTAGCTAAACACATTGTAAACCACTTAGGGAGTGCTTTGCACTGATAAGCAGTATAGAAATGTAACTGCTATTGCTATAACTTTACTCAAGGACCAGTAAAAGTTCTTTGAGCGCTAACATATAAGCCCCAAATCTTAGTCATCTTTGCCCCTTCCAATGATCTGGACTGGTATAAATATTCATGACATTTACTTTCTCTACTGGGAAGCACTCATAGCTTCTGACTTTCACAGAGCTCTGTGGTCTCATCAGATACCACCTTCCTTTCCCAACCTCATGCTTTCCAGCTTCCGTCACCCCAACCAGCATGGCCAGCAGGATGATGAGACTCATAATCCAGCATATATGGAAAGCTTCTTCAGCCTTGTGTTTTATTTCAAGTTGAAGAATTTAACAGTAGTACAAATGCATAATCAATTACAAGACTAAGTCCCTTTCTTTCATTAAATTTTAAATAGTTTCTTTATACATTTCCCCTGCAAGATTTATCCTAATTTTGCTTGGTGGATTTTCATCCTGTCATATTTGATGCCCTAAGGTGAGACCTTAAAGGAGCAAGAAAGTACTTCTTTTTCCTAGAGATTCTGACTCTGATGCAGAGCCATTTTGCTTAAACAGAATAATTTCAGAGTATCGTGGGATGAGAGGCTACATAATGGGAGTTTATTAACAAATTTCTGAGGGCCTAATTAAAGGTTTTTAAGCCACATCTTATGTTAGTGTTTTAAACTCTCACATTTGAAACATGCATTTCATTCAGTGCTCTAATTTTAATTTATTTGGGGAAAGTGTTGTATATGTAGTGCAGCAATTAGGATATATTTTGTAATGTTATCTTTAATCATCTTATGATCTTCATTGTTCCTCAATATACTCAACACTGGGCATGTTAGATATCTTTGTGAGTTAAAAAAAAAAAGACTACTTTCTTAATTCATTTGCCCTCAAGCATGTAAAGGAAGTTAACTCTTTCCTAGGAAAGGTTATCTTAAATAAACTGGTATTCTGTGTCCATACATTTGAGCTCAGTTTGATGCCAGTTGTTCCTTCTGGTAGTTGCCAGGACTTTCTTACTTCTACAACTTGAGAGGAAGGGCAGCAGCCTGTTCTACTTGGGGGATTTGTTTGCAGGAGATAAGCAAGAGTCTTTACCTGTCAGAACGAATGCATGAACAAAAGGTTTTTGACACCACTTGTGTTGTCCACACTGTGAAGCTGAAGGCACAAATGTGTTTACACAATAAATTTGGGTGCATACAAGCAAATATTTGAACAGGATAATTTTCCGGTTCTTTGAGAGTTGTTCTGAAACAGTTTCTGTGACAATTGTGCTACCACAGTTGTTCAGATTTCCAAAACTCCGCTGTCACTCCTGATATTTTCCTTGAGTGTGTAGAGTAGGAAACTTGTCATGGCACCAGTTTGCTCTTGTTTTCTAAAACTCCTCTTGTTTTCACTTTTCTAGCCAATTAGCAATGCTGATTTCATTGTTCCAGTTGAAATTGATGGAACTATACATCAGGTGAGCACAGCTGCTATATTTACCATTTAATTCATGCTTTCTGGGGGCAAGCTTCTATTTACATGTAAATTGTTGTTTAAATTGGAGATTGCCGTGGCCATTTTACTTTATGTCAGAGAATTTCAGTAGTAGCTTGCTGCCACGTGAGTTTATATGTAGTGATCTCACAAGGAGATCATTTTCCCATAAGAATATACTATAGAAAATGATGGATTGATACATCTGAAAGAGGTCTCTCCCCTCACACACACACACACACACACACACACGCCAGAAGGGCTGTTAAATTACTTTGGCGAAGGATGGAGTGTTATATTAGAAATGATTGACAAATTAAAAGGAGCATGTCAGTTACCAGGATCAGATGGCATTTGCTTGAAATATGAAATGGCCAAATTGTTAACAAAAAACATGGAAGTCATCACTGCAATTCAAAAGAATGCAGGATGGTTAAAGTAAACCAAAACTTTCAAAAACTGCGTGTGTATGCACTCTGGTAGAGAGATAAGAAAAGCTTATCCAGGTATGGAAGTAGACTAAGTAAAGAATTGTATGGTCTCATTAAGAACTTTCAATTTAATCTTGCCCACTGTATTGCAAGCAGCTGATTTGTTTGCCTGTGAAACGTCTTAGAGCCTCTACATTGTCTTTGCTTGGCAAAGCTCTCATTCTTCTAATGAGAAAGAGTTCTAACGGGGATCACTCATTCTTCTCCAGCAAAGGCAAAGGCGTGATGTTCATTGTTTTTCTTTTCAATATACCTGTCTTCTGGCACAGGAAACGCATTCTAATCAGATAACCTTACATGTGGTGAGCATTTTAAAGTTCTTGATCCCAGAGGGAGAAGGATACAGTGTAGCTGAAAAGAACCTCACTTACTGGCCAAAAATATATTTTCTGTCATAGAGAAACTTCCTGCTGTCTGTTTCATTTCTTGTATTGTGCTTGGAGCTAAATTGCTCCCCCCATGTGGCTTTCTTTGCCAGTTCATATGTTGTTTTTAACTGCATAGTAAACTGGTGCATTTTATTGTAAGCAGCTGTGATTTCCACATGGCACTGCACACTGTGGAATTCAGTTTCTGTCTTCCTTTCACTGTCAGTTACATTGTTTAAGAGGTTGATGTAAGACACAGGGATATAAATAAACCTACTTGACTTAAAAATGAGTGGATTTTTTTCCTCCTTAGTTGTCAATGAAGACTTGGGACAGCCTTCCTCAACCTGACGTCCTCTAATTAAGTTGGGAGGAGTTCCTGAAGGCATATTGCAAGACCTTCCCTTTCCCATATGAGCCTGCCCATTCACTGAGAATATCCTTTATGGATTGTTCCATGCACCCCTGAAGTTCATAGGGCTTAAATACCATAAAGACACCAGAATCTGTCTGATCTTGGAAGTTGAACAAGGTCAGGACTGGTTAATACTTGGATAGGAGACCACCAGTGAATACCAGGTGCTATAGGCTATATTTTAGAAGAATTCCTTGCCTAAGAAAAGCCCTATGAAACACATGGGGTCACTGCAAGTTGACGGACAGTATGAAAGTACACGCACACATACAGTTCTGGTGATGGTGGTAACAGTGATGTTCACAGTGTGGATTACTCATGCATAGCACTGGTTTAAATATTGGTTGGATGAGTGTTAAAGACCGCTCTATTTTATTTAGCTTTTGATCAGTGACATTGTTCACTGCTTACATTCTGTTAATGGTTTTACTTTTTACTTTTTGATTCATTTAAATTCTGGTAAGATGTTAAAGCACATTTTGTGGGCAGGCGGGATAAAAATGTTTCAAAGACATGTGTACACTACAGGCTTAAACTAGTTTGAAGAGTCGTTCCTTTCTCTCACAGGAAATCCAAGGTACTCTGATGGGGTCATCCTTCAACAAATTACAGTTCCTGTTATTCTTTGATACCAGCCATGAAGTTATTCTGAAATCTGTGTATGCCTATAGTATTTAAGTCACTTGCCGTGTACAAGTATCAGTCTTTATTTGCCTCCTGTCAAATCAGGGAGTGCTTTATAGTGGCAGGAGATATAAAATAAAAGCAGGCAAGATTACTGAACAACTTAAGGTGGAGGAAACAGCCCTTTTTGCTGGTGGCACTCTGTCCCTTGGTCTTCCCAAAATAAATGGTGATCATTATTCTGTTATGATCCACAGTCCCATCAGGCCCTTTACAGAAGGTAGAGGAGCTCCCAAGCAAACTTGCAGAGAAATTCCTTAGGATGTTGGTCACTTAAATAGCAAACCACCTCCTATATCCATTTAATAATTTCTTTTTTCAGTGAATTATTCCTAAAAAAAATAACTTTGCCAAAAATGTGCTGTGTCTCTGCATAGTTGGTTTACCTTCATTAACATCAGGAACAGTTGATAAGTATATTTGATATCCTTAGGGAATGGTTAAAATCTACTTTGCATAGAGCATTACTCCAATTTCTGAATATTACAAGGTTCTGACTTGAGAAAGAGTGTGTGAAATGCCAAACTTGCAATATACAAAACAAACCATTGCCAATTGTACCACCCAGTGACTACTTGAAAGTAGCATTTTCTTGAATGTACAAGTCGTTGTTTGTCCTTGGTCTAGGATGACCTGAGAAAAGCTCAGACATAATGTAGATTATAGAACATTGTTCCTGGGTACAATAAAAATTACTGTATATTGAGCAGTAAGTGTCCTTGCACTGTTTCAACAGCCTGTATAAATAAAGTGGTTTTATTTTTTCTTAGAAAATGGGTGGTGATGGGAATAGGAGAAGAGATGAGAAGATGATGTACAGTTGAAAGTTGTGTGCATAACTCCAGTATGTGATGATTTTTGGAATATATTCTTTCCCTGAAGGGCAACGCTCTCCCTGAGCCAACTTTCCAGGAGAGGCTATGACCTGGTTCAAGTAATCCAGGATAGGCTGTGTGCATTCTTAATGGCCTATCCTTGATTACTTGCACTGGGAAACAGCCGCAACACAATGAACGGGATGCTGGAAGATTCATGTCCACATGTCTTCTCCCAAGAAGGGCTCATAAGCGTAAATATTAGAATAGTGAGTGCTGAGGATGGCTTGGATACGTTATTGTGCTTCTCCCCATCCCCACCACTGGGTGATAAGCCCATGACAAAACCAGAGCTTGGAAGTAGCATGTCACAAGCACATGGGCTTGGAGAGTAACAGTGTGTGAACTTTAATGTGATGACAGTGATATCATTACATTAAAAAACTGTAATGAATAACACTTAAATGCTGTTCCTAAAACACTGTTTTGGTAGGTGGGTGTGGGCTTGCCCATTTTTGGCTGCTTTGTGCTTTAAATATGCTTTGTTTTTTTTAAGAAAAAATAACTAAAAGGTAATGCATTAGTAATGTGTAACTCACGTGCCACTCTTTAATAATAGCAAGTTACTAATTTTCAGATAAGTAGCTAATTACTTTTTCAAGATGGTGTAGCAGTTTCTGGACAAAATAGTACAAGTGGCTATATTTGTATATTGCTTGTTTTTCTACCTCTGTGGTTACAACTGTGCCAAACTGATGTTCACTAACAGCAAAAAAGATCTGATTTTTTCCTAATGGGAAAAATGTAACATTGTGTTTATGGGCTCAAAATTTTTACTGAAATCACTTAAGTATGATCCTGTCATTAACTTTTCTAAGAAAAATGAGCCCCGAGTTTCACAACTCTTGAGGGTTTAATGAAATGAATTATGAGTGCCTTTTAATTTTGAGACTTAAACTTAACTTTTTGAAAGGTGGGAAACCATACTCCAAAAACAGCGAATAAATCAAATTTGAATAACAACAGTGAATAAATTCAATTGACACTTTGGTAGATCGTTGTTCTGCAGTATCTTGAAATGTGTGTGTTAGGTGGTCTTTCTTGTGAGCTTCCTTTAGCTGTCTGATTGTCTACAGTGTTCTAGACAGGCCATTGTTTCATCCAGCAGGGCTCTTCCATATGTAGTGAAATGCCTATTCTGAAGCCTCTTACACAGATATGAAAGAAATCCCAAAGGCAAAACCCTTCTGAACAAATCTAGCGAAGAATGCCAAAATCTTTCTACAGTTGATCCCTTGAGCACTGCTAAGAGTTTCCTTTTCTGCAGTCTGCCAAAAGCAGGATTACACAAGCTCCATGTCGCACTTAATATACCACTCTATATTGCTATCTCCTTCCCCCATTTCCCACACTGTTGGTAGTTCAAAGTCACCACCACCACCCCAGGAAACAAGAACTTTGCCAGTCCAAAATGTACAATCTGAAAGTCTGAAGGAAGATGGGACAGTGCAGGAATGCAACAACTTTTCAATGATGCTTCAGGATTCTCTGTAAAATCCTCACTAAATAGATGTTTCAGACGGAGGCACCAAATTTCCTTTAATCTCAATTTGTTAGTCATGAGACTAAAGTAAAAAATAGGCCTAGTTTGGGATGGAGTGTCATAACTCATGCATTGGAGGACTCAGATGATGAGAAAGAAGAGGCAGATGGCTCCAGCTCTCTCTGAGAAGGTGAGGGCTGAGGCAATAGAGGATCTGGTTCTCCAGCAGGATGTGGCTGAGGTTACAGATGTTAAAGACAAGTCCCTGTCCTTTGTTTTGAGAGATGGAGGAAAAAACATCAAGCCCAGCACTATTTAAGTAACAAGCGCTGACCTCATTAGAACTAATGAGACACCTATGGCCTTGAAGGAGCTGACCATAAATACCGTGGCAGTTCCTTCCCAGCCTTAGCACTGACAACTGTCTTATCTGGTTGTGTTCTTTTTTATGCTTTGGACTGTTCTGCTTGGATAATCCCTGTCCAACCCAGACTGGACTGATGACTTGACCACTCTTACGCCCCAAGCTGCTGGTATGGGCACTTGCTAACTTGTGTTCAGGACATGGGGAATGTATGGTCCTCTAGATCTTATTACTCTGGAACTCCCTTTATCCCCTCAAAGTGGCCATATCGGCTAGGGCTGACAGCATCTAAAGCAGTGCGACACAAAGTAGCGGTCCATGGATGGGTGCCAATTCAAGAGCTGCTAGTCCCTAGCAAGTTTCCAGAGAGGAAAGACATAATTGCACCCAAATACAGACACAAATATGGTATCAGTCCCTGACATGCTGGGGGGAAAAAATAATTCCTTACCTCAGATAGCATAAGAAGCACTGATCTAGAGGACCACAGGTTGCCTACTCCAATCTAGGCAAGTGCCACAAAGTGTGGCAACCTGGTGAAGAATTGTCATGTATCTGTTCATCCTACCCTGCCCCTGAAATTGTCTGTCAATCCGAACTATCCTTTGCAAGTGATATAGTGGGGCTGACAGTGTTTGACAAAGATCTAGGAAATAGAAAATTGCACCATGGGAGATGCTAGTTCACATAATGAATACCACTTTTAGAATAGAGTCTTCACAACAGAGAACTGAACAGTTGGTATTGTTCCCTTTTGGGGTGCAAATCTAGCAACTAGAGGGAATTGATGAGGTGATAAATTAAAGCAGCAGCAAGAGAAATAGTATGCATTATTAAATCAAGGAAGGTATTACAGGAAGGGCTTTTTCTTTTCACTTGTATTTGCTGTAAAGGCTTCACAACAATTTCTGTTCAGGGTGGTTTTGACTCCTCACGTGCTGTCCACAAGTCAAAGAACCAACCTTCCTTACTTCCGTTCTTCTTTTCTTGTTTTGTCTTATCTTGTCATGACATTTCTCTCATAACAAATGGCCTTTCTTAGGAGACACTCATTTTGAATACTGTGTTCCTATATTATTTGGATTTTCTTATTTGCTAACTTAGCTATGGATTCATTTTAAAATTAGGGTTTGTTTTTTCTGTCTTGCGCATTGGCTATCAAGAAATGTTCTCTGAATCATAATTTCTTGGAAAGCTAATATCTTTGGTTCAGTTAAAAATGTGTCCATTTAAAAATGGAAGAAAAGACCCAGTATTGTTCTTGTGTTTTATGTCACTAATCTTTTTTTTAGTTTATTTATTTATTAGTTTTAAAACAGACAAATTCACACTTGGAGTCACAGTCAAGGAAATATAAGTTCAGAAAAAGAAAACTAAAACACAGTATTAACACACTAAGCTAAAACACAGAACACTAACTAAAACACTAACTTACTAACAAACAAAAGGAATCTGACCCCAAGCCAAGCTAAAAGAAAAAAAATTAAGAAAGACTTATTCTACCATTACAGAACCAAGTAAGTAATCCTACTAAAATTACTAATAACCATAGCCACAAATTACTGCATTGTTAGATTTCTTATTGCTAAAAAGGTCCATAAACGGTTTCCAGTCTTTTGAGAAATCTTCAATTGTCTTACCTTTATAACTCGTGTTAATTTGGCAATTTGGGCTAACTCAGCAACCAGTCACTAATTATTTCCTACTCTGATGACCTACCTTGTAAGCATTTGAGGATTCTCCGGTCTTTGAATCACTTTATAGAGCCATGGTTTTGGGGCTCTTTTTATTTTTTGGTCAACATATTTTCTCTGCTGGCTTGTTATTCATAAGTTTGCTCTGGTACTTGCCACATATGTCTGAGTCCCAACTTCTATAATTTTCACATCCTTCCCTATGTCTAGGTTTATGTATTAAAACGACCACACGTGGATGAGTTTCTCCAGAGAATGGGAGAGCTCTTTGAATGTGTGCTGTTTACAGCCAGTCTAGCAAAGGTAAGCCACATAACCTTTCTCTCTGCACCTTGCCGTTTTGCCTCCTTTTAGGTACTCTGAAAAACTGCCTAAAGTGGACCTTCCAAGTCGCCAGTGGTTCTGGGATAGTAAAATAACTTTGTGGCTTATGAAATATGAAGGATGCTTCCTTGGGGATAGTCATGCCTTGGATAAGTTACCTTTTTCTGGAGTACAGCTCTGCCAGCCAGATGGTTCTGCACTGCCAAAAAAAGAATTTTTCCAAGCTCTAATGAGTCTCCCTCAGAATTTGAATGGCAAGTACCTAGAGATTCAGAGGAACCACTGGTGTCCTTATGAACAACGAACCAAAGGATTGTGACCCAGACCACTCAGAAATGAGCAAGAGTGTGACCCAACTAGACTCTGTCTTCTCTTTCTCGTTCTCGCTCTGTTTCCCCTTCTTTCTCTTTTTCTTGGTGATGCCTAAAGTCTCCTTCCAGGACCATTTTTTTAAGTTGGATTCCCTTTGTATGAAATACCAAATAAGAAAAAAAATAATTATCTTAATCTCCCCCTTCCCTTTTCTTCTGCTTCTTTTATCTGGCAGCGTGTACTTTTGTCTGCTAGTGTGTGGGTAAGTGTTTCCATGGTAACAATATCACATATGGGTTTGTCTCATAATGTGGCCTCCATGTATTGCTCAAGATGCCAATATGAAAGGCTTTTTTTAGTTACCATGGTTATGTTCCGGGGGGAGGAGGGCAGACTGAAGGGAAGGAATGGAATAAATAGCTTATTACATAAAGTCATATCCGAAAGCTGGGCACAAATATATCCCTTTCAATCCAGTGTTGGGTACAGGCAGCTGATAGTTGAGACTTCCAAAGTGGCTAGATAGTACAGAACGTACCTCAACACATGGCAGTTACAATTTTATAAACGGTGCTTGTAAAGCTTGAGGATACAACTGCATTTGTGATGGTGAAGAATAGAGAAGGCAGAATGAATATTTTGTGTACCCTGTTCTGTTTTGTAAAGGCTTTGTAGAAACAGTGGTGTGTGTAGCAAACTCCACCATAGAGCTGGTTGTGTTAGTCTTGTGATGTTTTCAGTGGTGTCTGTAAGTGATGATAGCAGCAAAAAAATGAACCTGATCGTTCTCCTGGGTCGAGAATGAAATCAGACTTTTGTAAACTTTGTTAACACTGGAGAAAGAGAAATATTTAATAAAGTCTACTGCTGTTAGCAAACAGAGTTGAAGAAGATTGCCCACAAGTAGGTGACATGCTTCTCAGGTTGTTAGAGAACACTGTCTTCTTCCCACTAGGGAGCAGAAGCAGAGGCCTTGTTTCTGCATCACAGTTTCTGATCCTGTCT
Organism: Iguana delicatissima; assembly: GCA_948472985.1. NCBI lineage: Eukaryota > Metazoa > Chordata > Lepidosauria > Squamata > Iguanidae > Iguana > Iguana delicatissima. Next base: position 1,925,509 of record CAOKZL010000061.1, read on the forward strand.
CCCACACTTCATTGTATTGTGTGTTCATTAACATGGGTTTAGGGGAATGTTGTCATCTCTTTCAGCTGCCTACCAGACCCTCTGTTCGAAGAGCAGAGGGGGTTTGAGTGGGACAAGACAACAACCAGGCTTTCTGGTTTGACAGAACAGCTCTTTCATGGGCCTAAGGGTGGGATTTCTCTTGTCCAAGGAACCAATATCCTGTACCAAGTTTAGCCCAAAATTACATCTGTTTTCCTTGAGTTCTAGAGCAGACAGACTCCAAATTCATACAGTAAAGTTTTGCATGTTCAAGTATCTGTTTAAATATATTTGAAACTATGCTTGGTACTTTCTTTGCTAGAAAACCCTTTGACACTAGTACAAGACAGGGCTGTTCACTATATGACTTGCTGAGAGTTCTTTTATGTGAAGCTGAGTTTTGTATGTTGCATTATCTACTTTACACTGCAGCTTGGCGCTCTTAGGCTATTCAAGAAGGATATAAATATTAAAATGCATATCCCCTGTAGAGATTATTCAAAAGTGGTTTGGAAATTCTCACTCAGTAGAAATACCACCTCCATTATCTGCACAACACACCAATGCGTGTGAGTATAATAGTAAAAAGAACAAAAAAAGGAGGGTACATTTCAGAGTAGCCGTATGCAGACACAGAGCTTCTATTCTGAGCCCAGTGTAAGCTGTTGGGAGCCTTCAATCCAAGACTCCTGCAGTGGGCTTTAGGCTAAGGCAGCTTTGCTATTCTTTCTTCATGCTGGTGATGATCAACCAGACTTCATGTTGTATGCTGGAAGTAATTTCGTCCCTTGTAAAGGATCAAGAATGTAGACAAATTCAGCAGCAAAGTTGTCATTCCTCAGCAATCTTTAATTTGGTCATTTGATTGCTATGAAAGCCTAGCATTGGCAATCCAGTACTTAATCCAGTAGTTTTACTTTTTGGTCTATTTGGGCTCTACTTCGTAGCCTTATCTGATGGAGTGGGATACGCACAAGTGGTAAATTTTAATAGCTTGTCCATTTCTTTCTGTGCCTAACAAAAGAGACCTTCACATGCCCACTCCAATTACAGTCTTCAGCATGGCATCTTAAAGAAATCACACCATGAATTAGATCAGGTTCCCCTGTCTTGCCGTTGCCTTTGGAACGATGCTTGCTATGAACAGTTCAAAATTGATATGATGACTGTCATTTATCTCTTTACTGTGTTTCTTCAATAAATTATGAGACCACCTTTATCAATAGGTCTGCAGTTTTAGAGTCAATGGCCAAGATCCAGAGATTCATTGAAACCAGTTCCATGACCTCAAGAGGTCTTTGGACTTAACTGTTCTATTCACCCTTCTCCCCTACCCCATGTCCTATTATTGTTTTAGAAAATAGTAGTTTTAAGCCATTGCTAACCTCTTGTCCAAGCCTTAGTAGTTCTTTGGTCCTAGCTGCTGTGTTCTCTGAAAAATAAGTAATATAACAAATATGAAGTAATGACTCTGGATTATGCATTTTCTCTCTCCAAGAGGGCTTGTGAAATGAGAGATAAAGAGTGGCCTTATATGGAGCAAGGCTGTCTGTCTAGACCAGTATTTCCTCCTCTTACTGGCAGAGTAAGAGTCTTGGGGAGAGGATTTTTTTTTCTTTTAACTGGAAATTATTGTTATTCTGCAATTTATTTGTTTCAATTTTTTTGGATACCTATTTCTAAAAAAAGAAAATAGAAGGCAGATAGACATAAGCATCTTACAGATAACTTATACAAAAGTTAAAAGACACTAAATGCCATATGTGATAAAAGGCAGGAGTGGGAATTAGATGGCCCTACAGATACTAAACGGCAGTTTCCAGCATCCCTTACCTTTGGCTCTGCTGGCTGTGGCTGCTGGGACTTGCAGTCTAACAACATCTGAAGGGCTGCTTGATTTCCACCCTGAAATAAAACAGGACTTCTTCTGAAGATGAGTAAGAATAATCAGATGCAAGGGACTGATGCTGGAATCTGTGACACATGATTATAGGGCCTCCAATTAGACTGGAGGAAGGAATGTGGATAGAGCCCTATCATTTCTGTTCATGGAAGTCCTGAATGATCCAAATGCATTTTCAATTTGTGTAACTTTTTCCATCTCTGTTCCTTTCTGGGAATTCTATCAGCAAAGCCATTTCATGAATGTTGGGCTAGCAACATGGAACAGGAAATACTCTTTCATTTTGTGGCCTGTGTTGTAATCAAACCTGGCAATTACATATTTTGAAACAGACATCTTTCAGAAGTAAATTTTACTTTTACTTGAATATTTTTTATTAAACACAAAAAGTTCACACACACACACACACACACACACACACAAAACAACACATAAGAATCTATTACAAAACAAGTACTTCAATAAAGGTTAAACAACAAAACAACAGCATATCACAAAAATAACACAGCAATCAACAACAGAACTACAAAACTAAAAACTAAACAAAGTACTAAGGACAACAAGTTTTCTTCTTTCAGAAGTAAATTTTAAATCCTTCTCGTGCTTGGTTTGTACTCATGATTCTAGTCATAGTCAGATCTTACCTGTGAATACCTTCACGTATTGGCTGGCTCAGGGGATGCATAAAACTCCTTAAGACTTAAGTGATTTTTAAATAGCAAGACCCCTGGAGTGTTGTATGTGTCAGTTCTTAAATGGGCCAGTTACAGCTCCAAGTTACTTTCTTTGCTGAAAAAGACAGCACAGTATTAGAAGAAGCACTGGAGCACTTGGGAAGGCAAACAGTTCAGGAAAGAGCTTGTCTCACCTGTTTCCTTCATGTGAAAAATGCCAAAAACCACTCCTTGTGCAGACAGAGAGGCAGATATTTTATTCTAGGAGTTCATTTTCACAAGGAAAATGTCAGAGATTATATCTTAATCCTGTAACCTTTCTTTTTCTAAATCAAAGTATGCAGACCCAGTGGCGGACTTGCTGGATCGCTGGGGTGTGTTCAGGGCTCGGCTCTTCAGAGAATCCTGCGTTTTCCACAGAGGAAATTATGTGAAGGATCTAAGTCGACTTGGGCGAGAATTGAGCAAGGTTATTATAGTGGATAACTCCCCCGCGTCTTACATCTTCCATCCTGAAAATGCAGTAAGTAGCAGTAGTACGTGTAGCAATGGAGCAATTATTTCAGCTCTAGATTTGTCAAGCAGTGGCTGCTTTTGGGGCAGTAAAGGTCTGTTCTAGTAGGAGATGTAGTACACTGAGATGTCAGTTGTATGAAATGACTTAGATGTGAACAGGGAAGGAGAAGCACAGCCTCTTCGCTTTTGGCAGAAGTTTCGTGCTTTTTAGTTTTGAGCTTGTTCCAAAGAGGCCAAGATGGTGATTAGTGAATTAGGTTTTGTACAAGATTGTTTTTAGGGCAGGCAACTTAGTCAGGACTGATAAGAATTCAACAGAATAAGAGGTGGAGATCCATGACTAGAACTCAACATTTTCTCTTTCTCTTGATACATGTGCACGTGCACACACCTGCATACAAAGAGATGGAATGGAATTGAAAGACTGGGGCACCTGGAGGATTAAACCCAGGGATAGCACACCTATTGCTCTGATCATTGGCTGTGTCACCAAATTTGCCATCCCTGACTGTTGGCCATGCTGACAGCGGTGGATGGGGCAACACATGGAGAGTCATAAGTTCCTGAGTCTTGATCTTAACTTTTCATTCTGTGTCTCCTGATTGTAATTTTCTTATGGGTATATATTCCTCCCATAATGCAAACTGCAGATATGGATTTAGGAAATGGGGCAGGATAAAGAGTCTCTAAGCACTTGATTTATGATTCTTTTTAGTATAACTCAGAGTACATGTTGACTGGACAATATACGCATGCTGAAAAGCAGAGGTGGGCTACAGGCCACATGCAACCCTCCATGGCTTTTTTTTATGCCCACAAGGCCTTCCAGATGTTAAAAGCATTTTTTTTAAAAATTATTTGCCTCCAAATAAATTTGGGGGAATTTTGCCACACACACACACACACACACACACACACACACACACACACCCTCGATGAATTTAGGCCTAGGAGAGCCTTCCTTTTTTTGTTCCAGCAGGATGTGAACCAAATATGACTTCAGCTCATTCCCTGTTGTGTAAAAAAAGCCTCTTCTGAGTCTAAAATGCCCCTGGGGGACCTAAAACATGGAAAAGTACCTCCCACAACCCTTGGAAGGTATTTGGGGTTAATTTTGTTAAAAAAAAAATGTGAGAAGTGTGTTGCAAACAAATAAGTGAACACCTCTCCTCAAAAGATCATTCCAGCTCCAGTCTGTTTTGTCTTTATAGAGCACACATTGCTCCTTGTTTAAGAATGTCTAAAGATAAAGACAAAGAATGTGGAGGAAGTGTTTGTTTGTATATACCTTCAAGTCTCCTGTCAACCTTTGGCGACCACACACATTTCATAGGGTTTTCTTAGGCAAGGAATACCTAAGCGGTGGTTTTGCCAGTTCCCTCTTCAGAAACACACCTGGCATTTGTTGACGGTCTTCCATCAAAGTACTAACCACGGCTGACCCTGCTTAGCTTCCAACATCAAACAGGATTTGGTGCCTTTAGGATACTTAGGCCTTCTGGAAGGAGGTACTGAGGAAAAGAAACCTATTTGTTGCTCTCTTCATCAGCGTAGATATTAGCCACCAAACCAAGCATTTTAAAATCTCTAGTTGGTGACTAGGCACCTGGATTTCTTGCAACACCCATGACTAAATCCATGATGTGCCCCATTAAAATGTGAAACAACAGGGAAAATTAGCAACCACACAAGCAATTCTTAGTTGCATCTCAGTTCCCTGGTATTTCAAACACTACCTCCTCATGAGGTTTAGAAACCAGTCTGCCTTAATGAAAGCTGGAATTTTCAGAATTCTTAGAGCATCTGTTCCACTGTACAGCATCTAGTCAGATCTTACATAAGGTACCAAATGTTCAGTTCTTGGAGCTGTGAATGAAACCTCATGGCATGGAAAGTGGAGGCGGAGGAAAGAGACAAGCTCAGCTTCTTCTCACAATCATACAATTAGCAATATTTGTTGGAAAGAACTAGCAGATGTGATGTGAGCAATTACAGGGCTTGGAGTGATACCTTTAGTTCACAGTAATATTTCTTCATTCCTTTGGTTATAAGGCACGCGTCTTGTTTGGCCTCCAAGTACCATTTTTCTGGCCCATGAACCCCCCCCTTTAAAAACAATTCATACTGATTTTGATCCAAAGCAACCCCAAACTGGTTGAAGATGTTGCTGTTTGCTTCTCCCACCCACCTTCAAGACCTCAAGCAATTAATTTTTTTTTAAAAAAAGTAAAGCTTAAAATTGTCCAAAATGGCAGCTGGAAGTGACACAACTCTACATTCTGGTGCACCTGAAATGTGTTGGTGTGGCCTCCAGAGGTCCCAAGGGTGAAAATTGAGCACCACCCCCTCTTCAGTTGCCCACCCTGGCTGTAGGTGGACAAGTAAGACATTTGCCTTTGAGCAGGGTTATTTAAAAAAAAAATCCAGATAATGCTAACCCTTTTTTCCTTTCTGTTCTAGGTGCCTGTGCAGTCCTGGTTTGATGACATGACAGACACAGAATTGTTAGACCTTCTTCCGTTCTTTGAAGGACTAAGCAAAGAGGAGGAGGTCTACACGATGCTTCACAAACTCTGCAACAGGTAGCCTTTCAAGCCTGGATGCACTGCTCGACTGCAGCCCCTCGGCGGGGAAGACATTCAGAATTACACAGCATGTCGAAGAGGCTGCTCTTCTCAAGAGAGATGGACGCTCTCGATCTTCCTCTTGCAATGCTGTACATGAAGGACAATCGCCGACTGATGCTAAAATCATGGGAATACTGATGCCGTAAGGTGATGAGACTACTTTTTTAAAAAAGAAAAAAAAATTAAAACGAAACTATTTTGAATGGAACTGTTTTAATGAATTTCATAAATGGACACGTTTTACAGATCCTGCTTTTTTTCTTAAAACATGCCAAAAATATATATATATATATATATATTTAAAGCTTGATGTTGTTTCAGCACGTCAACTTGACCTTTTCCCTTCCCTACTCAACCCATCCCACCCCGCTATGCAGATCATTTTTTTCCCCACTCCATCCTGCTTATAGAGCAGTTGACCTGACTCTGGACTTTCTTTCTTCCATGATAAAAGTGCCTTTTCAAATATTGTTTTAAGATTTAAAGGAAAAAAAATCATTTTTGTATGAGGCGTATTTCCAGACATCTTTTAGTCTTGTATTGTTTAAATGCTTGAAGAAGAAGAAGTTGGACATCTTTTACAGAGCACTGTAATATGTGGAGGGAAGGGAGAACATTGGTAGCAGTGATGGGGGGTTCTGTCTCTAAGATGGTGTCATTAGAGTTACATTGGCTACAAGCTTGGGTCAAGCTTGAAAGGTTCAGGAGTATATGAGCAGGGATATTGAAATCAAACTGGGTAATATATACGTCGGTGACATAACTGTCTTAATAATTTGAGGCATGTTTTGCACATAGCTTAGAGTGTATCTGCATTTTTCGACCGCGTATGGCGAAAATGGAATGGGAGTTACACACAGTGGCAAGCAATTCCTCAGCGCCTTCCAGAAGGGTCTTCTATAGCCTTTGCTAACGCACAACTGCCAGGTATTTCTGTTGTTAGTGATGAGATGCTGATATAAATTATTGAGGATGAGGGGTTTATTTATGAAGCTTGAATTCTTTCCGTACGCAAAGATGTACATCGAGCTGTTTGCAAAATCCCCTCCCCAAACCCCAGTGAAAGGAATGGGAGATAAGCTAGGAGCACGCCTCTCATTCCTAAGAATGGGGCACGTGCAGGAGACAGTTCCCGGTTTTATTGTGCCCTGTGTATTTTCTCAACTGCTGCTACAGAAGGCTCACCCTATGGAGCTGAACCCCGGCTGTTATACTGTTCTTCGCCACTGTGCCTGTGCTACTGAATCCTTTGTTGAAAAGCTGCAAAATGTGAGCAACAGATAGAAGTGTGGGCTTTGTGTTTAAAGCCCTTTAACATATGGCTAACGTAATCGAGCGTAACCCACAAATTCTCTTTTTAAAAAAATTGGGATTGTGTGCCCTGTTCTCAGTACTTCCTTAGTACTTAATACTAGTACTGAGTACTACTACTAAGTATTAAGTAAGTATTGGTACTAGTACTTAGTACTTCCTTAGTACTTCCTTGTGAGTTCTTTTTTGTGTCCCATTTTGTAGAATCTCTCGGATGAGATCAGAGACTATTGACCCTTAACTGCAGTGCTAAGATTATTAAAACTGAAGTCCTCTGTGGAAAATGTTGCATCGGGAGTTGTTGAACTATTAAAATCACCCCATTGAGTGGTTGAATAAAATCACTCCATTGAGTTTGCATTAATACTCTCAAATTGTTTTCTATTGTTTTGGACCATTATACTTTTTTATATTTAACCCTGCTCTCCCTTCTTTGCCAATTGATTCAGGATCAAGAATGTCAGAGTTTGTCCATGGTAGTGAAAAATTTATGCTATCGAAAACATCTATGCCCTTTATCCTTTTTTTTTTTTTTGGACCACATGAAGCTACGAGGGCATACACAGTAGCACGATCCTTTTTGGACTATTTTGATCTTTCTCCTTCCTTCTGTCTCTTCCCTCTGCACCAGTGGAAATCACAGTTGCTCAAATTTAGCCATACTGGACAAAAATTGTCTGGAAAATTTTTGGTGCTCAACCCAGCAAACAATCAACTACTGAAACTGGCTTGTTGTCACTCCTTGCCTTTACCTGGATATGGCCAGTAGGAACCTCAAGGAGCTGGAAGGGATTTCTAATCCTCAGCTAAAAACATCGAAGAAGCAGCTTGAACCCATTAATTCATAAGAAAAGCAAACAAACAGTCCAGCCTCCATGGGTATGGGAAAGGTCAGCCTTCCCCATACCATCTGGATGTGCAGAAGTACAGCTCCTGTTCTCCCTCCAGCCAACCTGGCCACAAGGTTGGATAAGACTGTAATAGGTTACCACAGGCACAGTAGAAAACAGACATTGCTCCGTAGTACAGCCGTCTCCTACTTGCCCCCTTGAAGTATATTGGACGATAATCCCCATATATTCCACAGCTGTGCTAGCAGTAGGATTATGGGAGTTGCAGTCCAGCATATCTCAAGAACACTGGGCCAAGGAAAGCTGCCTTGCTGCAGTTTCACCCAGTGTTATGCAGTGTTCTTACAGTGTTGTATAAACAGTACAGACTTGCTTGTTCCAAAATGATCTCCCATCTATATAGACCATCACCATACACTATATACACCATACACTTGCCCAATGGAGGTTATTCCCTTTAGTACTGTATGTTTTGTCTGCCAGGAATTTGGGAAAATACCCAGCTACTAGGGCATTTTTTTTCCTTTTTAATTTTTTTTAAAGTATGGATTCTGGTTAGTCCATGAAGCTTAGTTGTCATTCAAAGTGTTCTCCTGATTTTGTATTTGAATTCATACTAATGAAATAGTTGTACTGCCAAAGCATGTTCTCTGAGCAGTATTTTTCCACTGTGTTTCTGGCCTTCTGAGCCTCAAATGCAGTCTGCAGGGAAAGTATTCAGGTTGTAGTGAGGGCAAGTATGACGGGAATAGTTGGAATGAAGTAGAAGAAAACCACAGGTGGTTCTTCTTTCTTGTATTAAATCTCTTGATCTTCCCAACTGCCAGTTGATATCATCTTGCCCTTTCTAGTGTGGTGTGACCTTCTGACAGTTTTATGAGATCTGTTTGTACATAATACAGACCATTTTCATTCAATGTTCACTTTTTATAAAATCAGTGATTTTAACTCTAACCAGTTGCCTTAAATGTCTGTGAATGAATGTTGATTATTAAAAGTGTCTTGTAACGTTGTGGAATCCACATACAATGGACGATGGAACTTCTATTTTTGGTTTCTCCCCTCCATATCCCCACCAGCCTGACCTCTACTTTTAACAAACAACCCTGAAAATAACTCTGGGATAGTTCAAATCAACCAAGCTCTCAGAAAATAGTGGCCTATGCTGTAGGCAGTGTTTCAGAGGAAAGAACTGGCAAAACCACTTCTGAGTATTCCTTGCCTAAGAAAACCCTATGAAATTCATAGGGTCGCCATAAGTTGACAGGCAATTTGAAGGCACATACACACGCATTATAACAGTGTCACGGCACCTTGAGAACTAATGCACTCACTGTGTCATTGGTAGTATTCAGGAGTCCAAACTCAATTCGTAATTGTTCAGTTTATGTTAATGGAAGATAAGGGGCTGCAAGGATTATCAGATGTAGGCACTGGGTCAGGAGGCCAGGGGTCAAAGGCCAGCAAGAGTCCAAGGCAACAGAAGAGGTCTAACCTGGTATCAGGAGTCCAAGGGGCCAGAAGCAGGTCCAAGAAACAAGCCAAAGATCAGAGTCCAGTGGTCAGAAGTCAGCAAGGCCAGGAACAGTGAAGCATCAGGAGAGAGGCTACAGGTAGCAAAAAAGACCATGTTGCTGTGGCAAAGGTTGTAAAGAAAACCCAGCTGTTATATAGCTGGCTCCTGGTCACTCCAGCTGCCCTGCAACTGAGCTGGGTCTGAGGTACTGGGCGAGATTCTGCAGCGACTGTAGTCAGAGCCAAGATCCTCGCAGGCAAAAACCTGCAAAGACTCAGTCAAGGACTCAGACCCTTACAATCTTGAAGTTGCTGAATGTTTTTATTTTTTGCAGAGAGGGAGCTCTTAAACATTTTGCAGAAGTTGATAACATGCTTAAGAGCCCCCTGCTCCCCAAAAGAAAACAGCTACTGCCAGCTTGAGAATGCCATAAAATCTTTTTTTAAAAGAAAGAAAGAAAATAATAACTGTAGTATGTGGTAGGGCATGCCTGAGAGCCAGCATAGTATAGTGGTTTGACATTGGACGACAACCCTGGAGGCCTGCATTCAGTTCTCCACTCAGCCATGGAAACCCACTGAGTGACTTTGGGCACATCACATGCTCTCAGCCCCAGAAAACTCTGTGATAGGTTGTGATAGGTTTGCCTTAAGGTGGTCGTAAGTCAGAAATAACTTGAAGGCACCCAACAATAACAAGGCCATGCCTTGGCTTCCCATATTTATAGTCCTAGAGCAGCACCTTGCACCAGACCAGACATGGCAGGGCACATCTGATGTCACATCGCAAACTGTGTGTATGTTTTGACTCTGCTCCATATGATGGCTAAGAAAGCACACCTGCTTAGAAGAGGCAGAGCTGATGGCCTTCCAGATACTTTGCATTGTCTCAGAGCTTAGAAAAGTGACCTTTTCTGGACTGCAACTCCCAGATTTTGGGAGTTCCAGTCCAGAAAAGTAGATTTTCTAAATTCTGGCTCAGAGGAGATACTGAGGTTGTAAAAATACATTTGCCATCCTTGCATATTGAGCGCACAAAGATTCCCAACTCAATATCCTTTCCGGCTGATAGGATCATCTTGTTTTATTCTTATCCCGCAGTGTAACAAAGCACCGTCAGTTCTCTTTCTTGAAGCCATGACACTGAGCCTAACATTTCTGGAACTGCCAAGTGGCTGTGTGTGCCTTTACCATGCAACTCAAGTGGCAAGTTTGATCTCATTCTCTCCAGTTCCTCATGTGCGGAGGAATACACCAAGAAAAGATAACAGTGTTTTAGTAATACCAGGATTCAGCGATTGCCCTGTTAGTCACTCAGGTGTTGCCTGACTTGAAGTTCTGTTGTCGCTTGTATGTTGGGTTTCGGGGTGGGGTGGGAGTGGGGCCGAGGGAAATAAAAGGGACACAAACCAGTCTGTGGATGCAGTGCTTGTGCATGGAGAATGTCCATCCAGATCGGAGTGCTTTTTTTTTTCAACCTTCCCTCCTCTACCTTCATGTCTAACAAAGATGGAAGGAGGTAAGGGACAGTTGTGACTGGGTCTCTTTTCTCCCCCAGCCAGCTTTCCCTCTTACTTGATGGAACGGCTTGGGCTTTATGAGTAGCAAGCATTGAGCAAAGAGGGATCAGATGGGTGTTTGTAATCCACGAATGTAGGCAGGGGAGTTGATTCGGCCCACTTAAATCAGTGGGAGTTCTCCATGCAAAAACTGTGTACCCTCAGTGGACAGGATTGTGCCCGATATAATTTAGCTAATCAGGCATCTCATTTTTAACTCAAAACTGTGAGGTGGGATGCCTTGAATACGTGAATTTTAAAAATAAAAATCCTAAGTGTAATCATGATTAAATTGTAACATTTTAAACTTTAATACTTGAAAAATAAAAATATCCCGTATGTAATCATGACACATACATACACACAAAAAAACATCCCATGTGTAAACTATGGCTATGCCCAAAATATATTTTGTTGAAACAAAAAATCTGCAGGGTTTTGAAAGGAAGATGTCAACAAAACAATGTAATTTGCTGTGTTATTTTGGCTAAGTTGGACAATTCTGTTTCCTCTTGTTTAGCCTTTCCATTATAATTTTTTATTAAAAAAATGAATTTTACTTGGCTGAATCTGTCCGCCTTCAGAGTTTTATTTTCTTATGCGTCCTGCCTCTGTCACTGCATTAGTTACAAACTGGGATAATTTGGGAGCAATTGCATCTCAGAGAGCCCCTGGCTTCCATGGGGGAATTGCATTTTGGAAATATGAGTGTATAAATCTATAGCCTATATATTTTCCAACACATAAACTGTGTTAGATCTGTTTTTAAAAATACTGATAATTTTTAAAAAAACCCACATAACCCTATTGTAAAACGAAAGCATTTGCCTCTGATTTTGAAGGTGCTGTAGTTTTTCTTTTATCTGGCTTCGGAAATTAGATGGAATTAGGATATTGCTTGAAATTTTATCGATTGTGCAAAGAAAGAAGTGAAAAAGCTACTCTGTTCTACTCTCCCGAAAAAATGCAAATAGCTTAAAAATCTGAAAGGAGGGTGTAAGCAGTGGGTGAACAGTTTGTTAATATAATAAAGGGCCAGTTTACACTTTTTTTGTGCTTTGAAAGATGCCACAGTACTTGAGAAAACTAATTTCCATGCCCGGGTAGAAGCAAAAGTGTTGTCAGTGAGGACCTGACTGGTTTCTTTGTCATTGCAAATAAAAAGGTTGTTCTTTCAAAACAATTTTGACACTTGTACATATAGTACTTGGAGAATTCAAAGGAATAATCTCACACTTTTGAAACAAAATAAGACTCTTTTCTAGTTTAAAATGGCAGAAGTGTTCTTTCCTGTGCTGTCTACATAATTCCTGTGGACTAGTGATATAAATATTTGTTTATTTTCATTCTCACACACAAGAATGAAACATTTCAAAGATTTTCTCCCTACTGGTCAAGTTTAAGAAGCTTTTGATTTTTTTTTTTAAAGGATTTTAACATTTGGAGACCTTCTGAGAAAATCTCACAAAGGCTTTTTGGACAATAAAACTTTGGTTTTCCACAAAATGCACTTTTGTGCATTGTATTTCAGCAAAATATGCCATTTTGTGCCAAATGTATTTTTTGGCAAACATGTTCGGTGTCAGAAAACCTGAATATGGAAAAGCAAGCATAATTCTTTTGAGTCACATGTAAAGATGAAAAATCTTGCAGTGATCGACTGCTTTTAAAGGGCATCTTGATTTTTCAAGATGTTGTTTCTCATCAACAGTGTGAAAAATTGTAAATGTTCTTTACCTATTATGGAGTCTGAATTAGATAGCCTTGACCGTTCTTGCTCTTAAACTCTGCTAAATAAACTCTAGATATCTAGAGTTTATTTAGCAGAGTTTATCTACTGCTGTCTTGAAAACAAACGTAATGTTTTGTCAGAAATTGGCTGGTTTAACAAGGTGACACCATACTACTAACAGAAAATAGCAAAGACTCAGACTGATTGCTGAAGTCGAAGAAGAAAGAGCTAAGGGAGGTTTGCAGTTGAACTTTAACAAAAAGAATGATCACAGATAATTTACATAGACAATGAAGGCACTGAAATAATTCAAAGATTTTCCATACCTTGGCCCAGACATTTGTCAGAATGGAGACTGCTGTCAAGAAATCAGAAGAAGACTAGTACTTGGAAGGACAGCTATGAAGGAACTAGACAAGATCCTGAAGTGTAAAGATTGAATGCTAAAGTTAGGATTGTCCATGCCATTTGGGTATTTTTTCTTCCCTAATTCCTATATATAGTTGTGAAAGGTGGTGACAGGAAGTGAAGAAAGGTGACAGGAAGAAAATCAATTCTCTTGAAATGTGGTGGAGAAGAGTTTTATAGATACTGTGGAATTCTGAAAAGAGAAATGAATGCATCACAGAGCAAATTGAGCCTAGACTCTCCCTAGAAGCCAAGATGGCTAAATTGAGGCTTTGGCCATATCATGAGAAGACGTGACTCACTAGAAAAGACAATAATGCTTGGCAAAGTAGAAGACAGTAGGAAAAGAGGAAGTCCACATTCCAGATGGATAGACTTAGCAGAGGAAGCCATGGTATTGAGTCTGCAAAACCTGAGCAAGGCTGTTGATGATGTTGACTTGGAGATCTCACATTTATGGGGTCACCATAAGTCAATGTAGTCTTGATGGCACTTAACAACAAAAATACAACAGTTACTGAGAAAGAGGAGAGTTTCCTGAACCCGCTCCTGGTTAAAATGAAAATGCAAAATCCCTCAGGTTTGTCTGTGTTACCTTTCTTTCAAAACAACACTGAGTGTGTTCTGTGCTCATTTAATCACATTCATTGAGGTTTTGGGTTAAAGCAGAACATTTTGTAAATACTTTGAAAAGATCTTATTCTCTAAAGGAGCTGTTTCTTCGACTGCGTCGCCACTGCTGGCTTTTGCAATTGAATAGAAAACGAATTCTGTAATATAACAGACCGATCCAAGTCATTTTCTACCTGAACATTCAGGAAAGGTTCTGACATACTAGGAAGCTGGGGTGGGCCTTGGTTAGGAAACAAATCCGCCGTACTCCTGCAGGGGTTTTCCAGGCCACTAGATGGAGATGTTGAGCTAGCCTTTTATGCTGGGAAAAAAAACCTGCCTTGAAAGGCGGCATCGAAATTAAAAGTCAGCTGCTCTTTGAGAAGGCTTCTTTTGGAAACCGCCACCCTCCGTTTGCCCATAGATACGGGAAGGAGTGGGTTATTGGAAGCAAGCCACGAAGAAGGGAGGAATAGCTAGCTGAAAAATATACCCATGCTTGCTTGTTCCATTTACATCTGAGTATTATCTTCCAATATTATATCTCAATATTATACCTTATATCCGAACGGCCACTGTCCTGGCCTCAGAGGGAGAGAGGAAGAGGCAGTACCTGCCGGACTTAATCCCTTTTTCCTTTTGTGTCATGTCTTAGATTGTAAGACTGAGAGCAGGCGCTGTTTTGTTATTCTTTTACTGGTAAAGCGCCATGTACAGAGATGGTCCTACATAAAAAAAGTAATATACTACTAATAATAATTGCTACCAAATTTGGTTGTTGAAAACTTTTAGTTCAGGGGTGAGTTCTGGGGGCCATATTTGGTACAACTACACCAGGGCTTTCCCAATGGTGTGCCACAACATGCTAGTGTGTTTTCTGAAGTGTGTAGGTGTGTCACCTACAATCTTGGACAATGAAGTGTGTAGGTGTGTCACCTACGATCTTGGAAATGTATGGAAACAGGTATTTCCAAGATAGTAGGTGACACACCTATACACTTCAGGCAACACACTAGTATTTATTATTAAAAATATTAAATTAAATTATTAAAATATATTTTAAAATATATTTTAAAATATATGAAAGGTTTTCATAAGATATGTTGTGTCCCCATACATTTTGTTATATTACAATTTATGTATGTGTCTGCATCTCTTATAAGGGGTTAGTTTAACCTCCAGTTTGCTGGTAAAACTGAATTACTGCGTCGCGAAATGATGCCTGTCTAAAAAAGTGTGCCATCAACATGAAAAGTTTGGGAAGCTCTGCACTATGCCATTGCAGCCACCATTTTGGGTGACTCAGAATGACATTCTGTCACTCCTGGTCACTATTTAGGGGACATTCCAGGTGGTTTCTTGCTGTCTGGGAACAGAGGGTCCCAGAAACTTTTAATCTGGACTCAGGATGTTTGCAAAGTTGCTTGGTTTTTTGTTACCCAAAGCCAGCGTTTTTCCCCAAACAAACAAACAAACCAACAAACTGAGTGTTTGATCCTCATTCTATGCTACTTCCTTTCTTTTCCACATGAAACTTTTATTTTTTTTTATTTTTTTTTTTGCATGTATTTAATGTGCAAGTTCACCAGGAGGAAATCCCCGCCCTGTGAAAAAGCAGGCTACAGTGTTGACACTAATTTCCCACAGGGCTTTCTTTTTAAAAAAGCAGCACCTCCCCTGCATGCCTCACTTACCTGTTTCTGGAACAGCCGGTTCAGAGGGAGATGGAAAATTTGCCGTGCCACTGAGAATGTGGAGTTAATATTTACCTTGGTTGAAGAACAAAGGAAAGGTTCAGAAGACCAGAGGCTGGCAGAGGCAGTGGGGAAGGTGGAAGGAGGCTTCAGCGAGATCAACGAACATCAAATGGCAGCCCCGTATCAGTGGAGAACCTAGACTCGGGATTAGTGATGTAACTCTTCACTAAGCTGCTTCTTCAAACAAGCAATGAGTAATTTTCACAATTTTCTTCCCACTGTGAGAAAGACTTCCAAAACCGCTTTTCGTAATTCGGGACGTATTCTGTGCAAAATTCATGTGTGGTTGTTTTGCACAGGAACCAGCATTTTCTGCAAAGGAAATTGCATTTTCTACAAAGAAAATAATGTTTCTATGCAGAAACATTGTTTCCTGCACAGAAAAACGCTGTTTCCCAGACAGAAAATGTTGTTTTCAATGCAAATCGACCAAGCGCAAATTTTTGCCAGAATAAATCCCCAATTATTGCATGTTCTGCGCAGGAAATAAAATTATTCAAACCTGTGCTAGGATTTTGCAGCAAAAAACACGGTGTTTTCCAACATCCACAAAAATGGAGAAATGCATGCCTCGTCACTCATGACAGCAGTGTTCTCGGTGTGTGCCGAGTTCAAGAGCTATCTACTGCACTAGAGGGAGAATATTAGAACTGGATTTAGATTGCTCTTCAGGAACTGGTTGTGCTCTTAACCTCAGTTTCCTCTTTGGCCATATTAAAGTATCCAGAACATTGCGTGAATAGAGGGGTTTTGGTTTGCTCTTCATCAGGTAGGTAAATTCAGAAGGAGTTCCGTCCTAGCAGGACTGGGCTGGCCGATATACAGGCATGCCTTGGTTAACAAAGCCTTTGATGGAAAAGGCCCTTTTTGCAAAGTCTTTGTATGCCTGCTCAGCAATGCCCTTACCTACTTGTCCTCTGTTTAGCTGGAAGTTTTTAGCAGCATCAGCAATGAGAGGAGGAGGATGGAGGAAAATAGACTTTTGAGTGCTGGGTTGAAGAAGCTTGCAAAAAAGCTTGAGCTGGGAAAGAATGTGATTCTCCTCCGTCCATTCCTACTGTAGCTGTGGTGCCTTGCTTACAACAGGCAAAATAAACAGCAGCTGTTTCCAGAACCTATCCCCATTTTTTCCATGCTATTTCTGCCTCTATATGTGGATATCTGGAACTTTTAACCAATTTCTCAGATAACTGACGTAAGAATTCCATGCCACATTTCTCTGATTTTACCTATTGCGACCAAGCCCTTTTTAGCATTATGATATCAGATCAATACATTTGGGCCAACAGCAGCAGCTCTGATGGATGGTAACTCTGCTCCAGATTTTAGTCAGAACTTCAAAGGAGCTGTCTAAAATGCTGGACCTAATTGCCCTGTAGCATTTGAAACCTTGCAAGTTGATTTTGGAGTTTAGGCTAAAAACCAGGAGTTGATTCACTGCCCCCATGCTTTGGAGTTAGCCAAATTGCCCATGGACTTGTAGGAAAAGTTGTTCAAAGTTTTGTCAGACGTTCCGTATTTCCAACAACAATAGAATGAAAATACTCCGATGTCTCTCTCCTTTGTCATAGCAGAATGTTATATCAGACGCTTATCAACTCAACTGAATCCCACCCCCAATTTAGCAGCTGGGAACTAATTGCAGTTTCTGCCCTGCTATTCATAGCGGTTGCATTTTCTGGCCTGCTTCCTCTTCCTGAATCTTTTGCCACTCCATTCCTGAGAGCAATTACTCCCCCAAAGCCTCACCCATTTTCCGCCTCCCCACCCGCAAACCAACTGCAAACATGGTAACTAGGAAATGCTTTTGCAACCGGATCTCTATGGCAAGCCCTGTGCACTTTTTTTTTCGGGGTGGAGGGTGGGTGGGAAGTCCCTCCTTCTTTTGCTCCGGAGCCAAGGCTGTTTTCTTTGCACTCTTCGCTGAGCCCAAACCATTTCCTGTATGCATTCTCAGCTTTTTTGTATGTCGCCTCTGAGAAAGGATAGTAGGCAGGGATTTCATTTTTCCCTGTCTTGCTTACCACTTTCAAAAATAAGGGCATTGCAGCCAGAGATGTGTAACGGAGAGGTGTGGACCTGAGTTCAAATCTCAGCTTAGGTCTGAAAGTTTAAAACAGTCAGCCCTTGACATCTGTGGGTTTAACATTCATGGATTTGATTATTTGTGAGTTTCTCCAACTGCTGCCCCCACCTCGACTGCTTCTTTTCCAGGAGAACCCTCCCTCTCGGGGGCTCCAATCAGGCCATGCAACCTTTTAAAAAATCCTCCTCTGGTCCTCTTCCACCAGCCGCTGCCAGGCCAGCTAAGGATTGCTCGCAACCCAATTTCTCAGCACCACAAACCCTCTCCCGATGCTCCCCTATATTGAAGGAAGGAGATGGGCACGAGAGAGGAAATATCAGGCCACCATCGTGACCCACCCATTTTCCCTCTCCTTTACTTGGACCCTGGCTGCCTGCTGCTTTTTCCACTTTTGCGGGGTTCCCAAGCCCCAAACCCTAGCAAATGTGGAGGACCAACTATACACACACCATCACCCCCAATCTAGATGGCCAGTTATGCGTACATCTTTGCAATGAACATGCAGGGAGGAGTCAGAGAGGATAAGAGGTGATGCTGAAAATCTGAACAGCCAGGTGAGGGGGACTCTTTTACAGGTATATGCATGGGGCCAGCCTGAGACATTTTGCTGCCTGAGGCAGAGCAGCAAACAGCTGTCTAACCTCCACAAGTAAAGGTACCTAGTACTCGAAGCCAATCAAGTGATTTCCACACTAGCCTATTATAATGCTATTATTCCTTTATTCCTTTGAGGCCCCTCCCTAAACTGCAAATCCCAAGATTCCATAAGAGGTTGAAAGTGGAATAATAGCACTATAACAGGCTAGTGCAGAAATGGTTGCTGGAGTGAAAACCAGAGAAGACTCCAGTACCTTTAATGGTTGTGTAAAAGAGGGAATGCCAGCAGGTGTTGCATGGCACACA
Organism: Iguana delicatissima; assembly: GCA_948472985.1. NCBI lineage: Eukaryota > Metazoa > Chordata > Lepidosauria > Squamata > Iguanidae > Iguana > Iguana delicatissima. The sequence goes on from CAOKZL010000061.1 coordinate 1,943,984, forward strand.
ACCAGGTAACAGGCAACACCTGTTGAAATGCTCCCTTCTAAGCAAATGAATGCTGAGCCTGCACCTAAGTAAATGCTGTAGATTCAGCTGGCCTACTCTAGTTAGGTCTAAAGAAGTATTTAAGCCTCATTCTATTTCTATCCTGTCTTTCTCCTACAAACATGATTCTAAGCCTGCTGACAATTAAACAGTATATATGAAGCTAAAACATCAGATGAAGAAGAGGGTTTTTTTAAAATAAAAATGCACAAGTAAAAGAAAAGCTAGCACCTGGCAATCCCATTTCCTCAACCAGTGAGGTCAGCTGCCAAAAGTTTAAGAGGTCTTGGACAACATCATGTAGCGATTCAAGTGGGGTACCATTTCTCTGGAGACTAGGGTCGAATCCCTGCTTGGCCATGGAAATGTACTTGGTGACTCTGGCCAAGTCACACTCTCTCAGCCTCAGAGGCAGGCAAAGGCAAACCCCCTCTGACCATAGCTTGCAAAGAAAAAAAGAAACTCACGATAGGCTTGTCTTAGCATCTTCATAAATCAGAAATGACCTGAAGGCATGCAGTTTGAAGAGATGTCATATGGAAGATGGGGCAAGCTTGTTTTCTGCTGCTCTGGAGACTAGGACACGGAGCAACGGCTTCAAACTACAGGAAAAGAGATTCCACCTAAAAATTAGGAAGAACTTACTGAAGGTAAGAGCTATTCCACAGTGAAATACACGGCCTCAGAGTGTGGTGGAGTCTCCTTCTTTGGAGGTTTTTGAACAGAGGCTGGATGGCCATCTTTTGGGAGTGCTTTGGTTGTGTATTGGGGTTGGGCTTGATTGGAGGAGGAGAGAGAAATGGGGGCATTTGAAACACAGCTGAGAAAGTGGGACAACAGATGATTAACAGGGACTATTCTTGACAAATCAAGACAGTTGGAGGGTACGCATTAAGCATCAAGCACGAATTCACAGAATACAAAAAAGGGCTTTGACTAGTAAATTAGGAAAATGCACACACTTTCTAAGGCAGTGCTTTGCCCTGAGATTCCTCCCCTGGCTCTGGCAAGAACAGGCAGGCCCTGAGACCTGAGGTGGGAAGGATGTCACTGGGGTGGTAGATATATTTAAGGAAGCTTTGTGTCTCTTTGAGGCCAGTTTCCCTGCTGAAATGCTGGTCGGAAGACCAAAAGGAAGGGTTTAGTGGGGAAGGAGGAATGCATCGGCCTGCATATTTGTCCAACAATAAAATCCTGACTCTTAAATTGCACTCATTCAATACCTGTCCAATATCTTAAAACTGCAATATATGGCAAACAGAAAGATCTCAGCTGTAGCTCAGATTTGCTGTGTAAGGTCAGGAAGATGTCGAAATTGACTTGGACCTGAAGGGAAAGCATAATTTAAAAAAAAAAAAAAGAAGAAGAACAGAGCCTAGTTCCCTGTGCAATGAAAGGCTGTAATTTACCACCCCATCCTCAGGGCAAAGGAACATTTCCTGGTAGTTCACGCATAAAATCTATGGCTTTTGTGTCCCACAATGGGAACACCTCCTGTGGTCTGGAGGGCTGGCCAAGCTAGGCAGGGGAGGTATTTGAGGGAACGAAGTTCTCAGATTATGAGTTTCCCCCAGCGTTGACGGCTTCTTCCCAAAGTTTGAAGAAACTTAATTTTTTTGTGTTATTTATTTATGGGCTTTTACACAAATTGCATAACACAAAACTACATAAACTCCAAGAAACATTTTAACACAGACAAAAATCAGCGTTAAAACATTAAACGGCAACCTTTTAAGCAAGTCTCAAAACATTAGCTTACTAAGTAACTAAACAACTAAACAACAGCATACGAAGACACTAACACACAAAAGGGCTCTGACTTGCCCCGGTAAACTGTAATGAGAAAAGAAGAGCGAAGGGAAAGTGAAATAACATTATTCTAACCATTACAGATCCAGCAAAACAAAATTACTGATAGTCATACCCACAGATTATCACATTGATTGTGGTTTCTGATGGCTCAAGAAGTCTATAAATGGTTTGAAGAAAGTGGACTACAGATCCTGCAATCCTGCAGCAGGGAATTCTGGGAGGTGTAGTCCAAAACAGAAGCTTTTCCCGAGCTCTGCTTCTCTTTCCAAGAGTGCTGTTTATCATATTTATCTGCTCTTTTGTGAGCAGAGGTGAAGAATACTCAGCCCACGGGCTGCATGTGGTTCCCACAGCTATTTCTGTAGGTCCAGGGCTATTTCCTTCCCTTGCTCGTCCCCCCAGTGCTGAATTTTTGATTTCCGCCTCATCAGAGCATGGAGCCCCTCACAGGTTGGTGCGCTAGCTGAATAACGGATCATCCTTTCATAGGTCTGCTCCTTCACCAGAAAGGTAAAAGATGGAAATGCACAGCACAGTGACCTCATCATGTTTTCCAGGTTCATCCTCTTCCTCCTCTCTCCATTTATTGAAATCCACCTTGGAGTCCAGGGCCATTTCCGCACAACACTCTTATAGCACGATGATTCCACTTTCAACATCCTATGGAATCCTGGGGTTTGCAGTTCCGGGAGGGGCCGGCCGGCCCCTCCCGGAACTGCAAACCCCAGGATTCCATAGGATGTTGAAAGTGGAATCACAGCGCTATAACAGGCTAGTGCGGAAATGGCCCAGATGTGCAACAGGTATGTGCATAAAACCGCTCTATGGCTTCCCACCTCCACTGCCCATTGGATCACCTGCCCCTTTGAAGCGAATGAGTTTGTGTGATTGAACGAAGAGATACGAGTCATAGGCATACACATCTCTTGGGTATGCCTGTTAGGAAGAACAGATTCCTTCCATTTCATCACACACTTCCATTCAATATATATAGATATATTCTTTCATCACTTGTCTCCACCTTCTAAAACAGCCTCCACCTTCTAAAACAGTCTAAAACAGTGAGATTCACCACTTCAAGGACAAGAGAAAAAAATGTGCGTGTGCATATTGAAAGCAATAAGACACGGGCGTTAGCAGAGATAATACGACACACACGGGTAGCAGCCAGTAAACCTTTAAAAACCTTTGGGAACAAACAACATTTTTAAAGGGTTGGTAGAAGGCAAACAATTACGTGCACACCCAGAACAAAAGGAAAGTGTGGCCTGTGGGAGCATGTGGTCCCCTCATTCCTTTTCTGCAGCCCCTCACTCTTTCGCCAGAGCCTCTGAAATCTACTCCCATTTACAAATTTTCAAACGAAAAAAAAATCATCTCCAAATTCTCAAAATCTTGAGAAAAGAAGAAAAAGATACAAGATAGCTTAAATCAGGCTTTTCCAAATAGTGTGCCGTGACATGTTGGTGTGCCGCCTGAAGTGTGTAGGTGTGTCGCCTACAATCTTGGAAATGTATGTTATTATTTATAAATCATATATTTTTAAAAATACATTAAAGGTTTTCATGAGATGCGTTGTGCCTCTGTACATTTTACAATTTATGTACATGTCTGTATCTAAGGAGTTAGCTTAACCTCCGGTTTGGTAGTAAAACTGAATTACTGTGCTGCGACAGGATGCATGTCTAAAAAGTGTGTCACCAACACGAAACGTTTGGAAAGCTCTGGCTTAAATGCTAACAATATTTATTTGGCATCAGTTTTTGTGGACTCCAGCCCGCTTTGGATCAGATGTGGGAAGGATGTCATGTGTGAAAGGGAGCCCGCTGAACATTTCGAGAACAACAGAAACGACCGAACAATTTCTTTTCTGCAGTGTGCCGAAAGCTCTTGCTAAATGCACGCTCCAGCTGCTTCTTCCAGCCCTCCCGTGATTCTCATTGAAAAGAAATGGGTGTGACCGATCAGGGGGAGGGTTCCGTGTTGGTAAGTGAGCACATTATCAAATTACCTTCCTTTAGGCTGTGCCCTCTTCTGTCAAAGGTAGCACAGCAGCAGAGAGAGCCAAAAGGCAGGTCGGAAGGCACCCCGCGAAGCCCAGAAACAGGGGGGAACAGCCACTGGACCATCCATCCAGCAGTCTGGACTTTGCAACAAGGTAAAGAGAGCTTTTGGACTCCTCTTTCTTTCCTCGACAAGAGACAAAACCCCTGGTTTCAGTCCACATTGCTTGGCAGAAGGGCCCACAGATTCTGGGCAGGGTACAGGAACTGACTGTCACATTTTTAAAGGAAGGGTATCTGGCTGTAAGGAAAGGAAAGGAAAAGAGACACAGCATCCTTGGAACTGATCTGATTTATTCAACCCGAGTCGTTCCAGGCAAAAGGGTTCCTTGCCCAAAACGCCATGGTGCAAATTTAATTCGGAAAGAGTCCTGTGTATTTTGACTGTTTTTGTTGGCTTCAATACAGCCATGTTCCCTTCTAGCAGTTCTTTTGTGCCTTTTAAGTGTAACATCTCAGGCCAGAATGTGGCACTTTAAAATAAAATTAGTAATAAATGACTGATCAACAATCTTTAATGAAAGAGGCTGAACAAACACTTTGGATGAATATCCCCCCACCGTTGCATTGCTGATAAATCCATTTTTCTCAAGTTAAAGTTGAGAAAAAGGATGACACTGAACTCTCTTTAGAAAGATTTGTAAAAGTTTCTTTTCTTTTCCACCCCACTGGTTGTCTTGTTTTGCAGGCATAAGGGGGGAGGGGGGAAAGTAGGGGGAGATCTTTTTTCCAAACCAAAATCTGCAGGATTTCCAAGACAATAGCTGGGTTTGTCTTTCGAGGGGCTAGTACAGTTTAATTGTGCTGACTGTCACAAACCAAGTAATTATCTCTGTTTTGTTCAGCACGGGTGACTCATCTGATGTGCGGCAGGAGCTGGTTTTAATTTAAAGTTCGATGTTCTGCAGAACTGTTTATCTCAGGAGGATGGGGGGTTGGGATACTCTACTGGATTTTCTGGACTGATAAAGGACTGTTTTAGTTGAAGCAATGGCTTGACCTCACATCCCAGTTTGTCTCATGGTTTTAAAATATTTGCAATGATATGGCTGCATAAATACAAGGATCACAATGGCCTGCCCCCCCCCGAAATGGTTGCTTCTCCACCCTCCCACAGACCTTATTAATTTGATATGCAAAGTAGGCTCATGACGAATTTGGTCTTTAACTAAGTTTAGCTTCTGGGCACATGGCACCATAGGTGTTTTTAAAGGCAGCCCCAGCTAAGGACATCAGACGTTGGTGGTAGAAAAGATGAAGTCAGGTTGCATGTATTTTCTGTCATGGGAAAGCTCTTTTTACTTCTGTTAAAAATAATATTGACCCAAGGTGGACTTAAGGGCCTTCTTCCCACAATAATGAAGGCAGATTTGGGCAGGGTGGCGGATGCGGTCTAGCGATGTGGGCCACAGACCAGCTATTTGGAGGCAAATCACGGACAGCTCCGGTTGGTTTTTCACGGCTGGCAAACTCCCCAACAAAATGGTGGCAGGAATTTTTTCTGACTTGGCAAAGCCTAAGTCTCCACCAGTATATTTACGTCGCCCTCAGAGGAAAGAAGGGTGGGTTCCTTTTTCCTCAATGCCTCCACAGTGAGCAAGACCAGGAGAGGAACTTCCCATACCCTCCAACATTTGTAGATGAAAACCAGGACACAGGTGCCCATGCAAAATCAAAGTGTGATCAAGAGAACAAAGCTGATTAAAGAGGAAGAACAGACAAGCTAGGAGACATTGCAGCAGTTTGCTTCCGCCTCAGTTTGCTGGGGAAGAGACAATTCCACTCTTTCCTCTCATCGCCTCTCCCCCCACTGAGTTAATGGAGTGCAAGCTACTTTGGCACTTTGAACTCAGTTTGCAGCAGCTGAAGTAAGCTGAGGATTGTGGTCAATATGAAAAAGGTTATTAATGAAGTACCTAAGCTAGGAGAGCCTGCAGCAGGTTGCTGTTGCTGAGTCTACAGGAAAGGGCGAGATTCCACAGCCTTCTCTCCATTTTCCACTGCTGAATTAGTATGAGTGCAAACTACTTTTGCAGTTTGAACTTAGAGCATTTCCACATGGCGTCTGCAATGGGGCAGCGGTCCACAAGTTGTGCTTTCACATGACATTGTCGCGGTCCTGCTGCTGCCAGTGTGTCCCCACCCATCATGATCACAAGATATTCAATTAATAGGAAAAAAATTAACTGATAGCCCGCAATCACATAACACTCCCGTCATTGCCAGCCATATGGAACGGGAGGAAGCACAATGTAGGCACTTCCTTCCCCAGTGCAGTGTGAGAAAGAGGCCGGCTGGAGAAGGAAGGAAGGAAGGAAGGAAGGAAGGAAGGAAGGAAGGAAGGAAGGAAGGAAGGAAGGAAGGAGAAGGAGGGAGGGTGTCATCTGCACTCCCTTCCACAAGGAGCCAACCAGGTGTGAAGGGGAGTGTTTGCTCCGTGCTCTCACCCAAGCAAAGGCGCTGCAAGGATTGTGACAGGATGATGACGGGGACCAATAAAGTGTGGAAATGGCCTTAGTTTGCAGCAACTGAAGTAAGCTGAGGAGAAAGGGGGGGAATGGGAAGAGGAGAGAGAAACTGGGACATTTGAAAAACAGCTGAAAAAGTGGGATGATAGAAAATTAATTGAGACTATCTCTGCCAAATTGGGATAGTTGGGGATGTGACTTCCAGACACAACTCTTTTCTCCTGGCCACTGATCAGGTGTGGTTTGAGCTTCAAACCAGTACAGAAGGAACAACTTCCAACCCCAAAGGAAAGGTGTTTCTCTTTCTCTCCACGTGTCTGTGGGCATCCAGAACACGTCTGGTGTAGCTCAGGACCCAACCAGTGTCTGGGAGAACGGAGCTGGCCTGGAAGGCCCCTGGCTGCTCAACCTTGCAAAAAGAGAGAAAAGATACCTCCTCAGGCAACAGCATTCGAAGTGTATATGTTGGGTTACATAGGTATTTTTTGCCAACAGGATCTTGGCCATCAAACATCACCATCATCACTGTATAAGAATGATATACGCTCAGCATCTTTCTAGAGCCCTGTGGATGGCAGTCCCGGAACTGTGGCCTTCCAGATTTAGGCAGCATAGAGAGGGATCGTGGGAGCTGTAGCAAAAAACTTGACCTGTACAGCTAAGAACATGGCTTTTTTCGGAGGAATGGCTACAACTGATGAAGCCACCCATAGCCCAGCAGTGGTAGGATGATGCTCTGGATCCCAAAGCATCATCCTACCACTTTTCAGATACAACGTGCTTCAACGTGCTGCTGTGCCTCTGAAAAGTCGCTTTTGCAGGCTCTCTGCTCCTTTGTTTTTGTTCCGGCTAAGCCCCAAGGAAGGCAATTAGCAGGGCCTGTTCTGGATTATTCCTGCTGGTACCAGGTAAATCCAGGTCGAGTTTCTGGCCTTGTACAAACAGACAACTCCCTTTCAGCTCTCTCTCTCCCTCTCTCTCCTTCCTTCCTTCCTCCCTCAGTATTGCCTGAGATGGCTCCTGCAATGTCATTTTTCCAAGGGACTCGGCAGCAGTGCTGACAAAAACTCCCCAGTCAAAATGCAAGTTCTTCTGGTTTTGAAGCAGAGGTCATGAAATTTGTTTTCATACAAGGGGAGTTAGGCAGAAGGACAGTGCAGTTTAAACAGGATGGTAGCCTGCAAATATTGAGATGGTGAGAGTGACAGCAGTTTGCAACAGCCCCATGACTGGCAAGAATGAGGCCATCTTGTGAAACCTAATTTTGCTACAACTCATTTATTGGAGCCCCCAACAGCGGGAGGGGGAGTGGCATTTCTGTTCCATTCTATTCCATACTCTCCATCAGTGATGTATTTAAATCTTTTACTCCAAGTTTCAAGTCAAGTCTCTACCTTCAAATCTCGAGTCGAGTCTCAAGTCCTTGCAAGATATTTTCAAGTGAAGTCTCAAATCGGGGAGCCAACTTTATACCCCAACTTGAATTCCAGACTTTCTGGACAGAGTTGAATAAAGTCAGTTTTAACCATTTAAGCAGAGTCAGCCCTCCACTTTTGTGATTTTGCCGTCGGCAGCTTCAGAAGTGGGGAATAGGATCGATCTTACTTCCCATTTGCAAAGCTTGCCTTTTGCTCTTAGGAAAAGTTTTAGAAAGCTCCTCCTATATGAAGCAGGGACTTGCTGCTGAGCAAACCTCAACCCCACCTCAAGTCCCTTGCCTAACCTATTTGCTGTTCCCTCTGAGAAATGTGTCCACACTTTGGGCTTGAGACAGATTGTCATCTGACTAGTAAATTATAAGGATTCTGGAGCAATGTGTTACACTACTGAACCATGGGCAGCAAATCAATCACTAAAAATATGCAAGCCTCAAGTTGACTTGAGTCATTGGCCATTTTCACACGGGTGTAAAAGCCCGCGGTCCGACGACCGGAGACGGAGGTCGTTCACATCGCGAGATGAGCTAGCGTGGTTGCAAACGGTGAGGCGCCACACCTCCAACCGCTCTAGCCAGCCGCAGGGGTGGCGCTGCGAGTTTTTTAAAAACCACCTTCCCAGGTGGTTTTTATCAAACTCGCCCGCACTAATCCATGGCAGCTCCCGGTGAGAATCTGCAGAGACGCAGTAGTGCGTCTCTGCAGATCTGCCCGGAGGCGGGCTTCCAGCTGGCGTGCTGCCCTGATTGGCGGAGCGCCGCCAGAAGCCACCGGCAGCCATTTTGGGTGCCGCAGAGCGCCACCGAACACCGCTGAGCGCCGCTGAAATTCGGCGGCGTGTGAAGCGGTGGAACCACGTTCCCCGCAGGGATGGAGCAGAGACGGAGCAAAACGCAGGTAAGCTCCGCCCCTGCATGCGCTGCCCCGTTTCGGCCCCCCCACGTGAGAAAAGGGTCATTGTGTAATTTTTGCCAAGTCAAGTCCAAGTCAAGTCACTCAAGTGACTTAAGACCAACTTGAATCCAAGCAACTGACTCGAGTCTCCATCTATCCACCATTCTCTCTCTCTTTGAGAGATAGAGAACTTTGGTCTTGCAGGGGGGCAAATACAGCCCCCAAAGCCATTTTTGTAGCCCTTGACACTTCCAAGGCTCCCTAGATGGGGTTGCCAGCTCAAGATCTTTCAGGCTTCTGAGATTTCCAGCCCCCTAGTATCCCTAGTTTTTAAAATATATGTAATAAGTGTACTTCTTACATACAATAAGTACGTAGTAAGTATAAGACAGCATCAAGACTCTAGCCAAGATGTTTAAGACACATGCTTTAAAAAAATATGTTATTCTTGCTAAGGCTACTGCAGGCAAAAAAAGAATTATTTCTGGGGCTTTGAACCCAGAGCTCCAAGCCGCTGGTTTAACACTGAATGGCTCGGTCTTGTCCTCCATAAATTGTTCACGTATTATATTAAGCCGATGCTTTTTTGAAGTGACTGAAAGCATTTTACATTAATAAGTAACCAGCTCCAGTACATCTCTCTTTGGCAAATGTATGGAGCTGCCTTCTGCTGGGTCAGACCCGCTGGCCCATCAAATCCTTTGGTATCTGTTGGAAAGAAAGCACTTCTCTCCCTCATCTTAGGCTCAAAGTTCATGTTCCATCAATGTTACCCCCCAGCTTCTCTAGCAGTTGCAAAAAAAGGGGGGGATACGTCGGTGCAGAGTGTCTACTGAAGCAATAGGAAGAACTTTCTGATAGGAAGAGGTGTTTGATGGTAGAAAGGATAGACTATGGCCATTTCTGCACTACACTGTTATAGTGCTATTATTCCACTTTCAACACCCTGTGAAATTCTGGGATCTTCTGACTTTCCTGAGGCCAAAGAGCTCTCTGGTTGAGATTCTAAATGCCCCTCCCTGAACTGCAAACCCCAGGATTCCATAGGAGGTTGAAAGTGGAATAACAGCACTATAACAGCGTAGGGCGGAAATGGGCAGAACTGGAGCAGGACGGGTTTGGTCAGTAATCCTTTTCCTGTGCTATGGTTTTCCCTTTCTTTCTATTAAAGCTGCATCTAGAAGGTCAAATGCACCCAGGCCAAAGGCCAGTAAATGGCATTCTGGGGCTAAGCCCGCAAACCCTCCTTTCCTTTTGGATTATTATGCTATTCTGCCAGCATTAGATCCACCCCTGTAATGTACCAGGAAGTAAACGGCATGATCTAAATTTTGTCTTGGAGGCAAAACAAAGGTGTTGTTTAAAAGGAAATGCCAGCAGTATTGATTGATTTTGGAATGCCTGTACCAACATTTCAATGGAAAATGTCAGGGGTATCAACTGATTTTGCAATGTTTTTGCAGACATTCATACTGCGCAGTAATGAACCATCTGTATAAAATGGTTGCTTAAAACAGGTTTTTGGAGAAAAGGGTCTCATGTCTTCTTTTCAAAATTTTCCACGCAAGATTCAAAGAGCATTGGTTTGCTGTTCTGTTCTAAGGCAGTGGTTTTTAACCTGGAGTCTGTGAGGTCCTCACAGGGAGTCTGAGAAGACTTGAAGAAATATTATGAGATTTTACAGTTAGAACGAAAGAGATGAAGGAAGGTAGGAAGACTGACAGACAGACAGACAGACAGACAGACAGAGGGGTGGTCGTACACCAAACTCAAGGAGCAGAAGTCTTTTGCCGGTGATAGACATCGTTTAAAATAAATATTTAGGGTTTTAAATCTTTAAGTCCTGGTGCTCTGCAGTAGCAAAAGGAGGTCTATGGTAAAGAAAAGGTGAAGAAGCACCATTCTAAGGGTACCGCTCAAGACTTTTATCATGCCAACATGTGCCAAAAGTCAACATGCCAAATGGCTTCTGCTGTACCATATTTAACCGTTTGGGGCCTATTTGGGAAATAGTTGTTGTGGTTATTGTTGTTGTTAGCACCATCACCATCAGATGTGATATGGATTCTCTGAAGGGTTAGTTCATTTGCCTTTCCTTAACTCTGCTCCCCATTGAAAAACACAAAGGGCGTGTTTTACGTCTTGTGAAAAAAGCAATAACTCGTAGGCTAGGCACTTCTCCCACTAAAGATCCCTCAGCAATTTTCTACCTGTAATTATTCTCTTTATGTGATGTTAAAACATGGCCCTTTGTTTGGATAGGGTGGTTATTTAGAGGCCAGGTGGTATCATTTTTAATCTGCTCGCAGAACCAGAAAGTAGGAGTTGAGAAAAAGTGCTTCATTTGTTCTCTGTCAGGCAGTAATTGCATGGGCCATTTCCGCACTTGCGTGTTATAGCGCTGTTATCCCACTTTCAACCTCCTATGGAATCCTGGGAACTGCAAACCCCAGGATTCCAAAGGAGGTTGAAAGTGGGATAACAGCACTATAACCCTCGAGTGCGGAAATGGCCATAGGCTCCAACATTTCAGAGAAGAAAACTGTAGCCAAATAACAATGAGAGTGGACTCAAGATGGCGAAAGTCATTACCGAGAAAGAACAAACTGCAAGGAGAGGACACAGAAGTTTGCTTTTGCCCGAGCCTGCTGGGAAGGACAAGATTCTCCCTTCCTCTTCTCCCCCTGCCTGATGAATTAATTGAGCGAAAACTATTTTTTGCACTTTGAACTCAGTTTGGGGTAAGCTGAGGACAAAGGAGAAAAATGGGAGGAGGAGAAGTAAAACCTGGATATTTTCCAGAGTTGAAAAAGTGGAACGACAGAGGATGAATCAAGACCGTCCCTCACAAATCAGAACAGTTGCAGGGTATGCAGTTGCCCTGTTTAACGTAATTCTTCCAAAACTAGCCATCAAAAGTTGGGATTTTCCCACTGTAATAGAGAGAAGGAAAAAGACTTGAGGCGCTTTAAGAATACACAATTATGGCACTATGATTTCGCCTTAGCTTCTGTAGCTGCATTCTGTGGAGTCTTAACATGAATTGTCTGGCTGTGAATTCTTGATGATTCTCTTTAAAGTTCAAATCCGAGGGTGCCAGAGGCACAAGCTGGCAGGAAAAAGTTTCCATTTTTGGAGGTTTTTGGATTTCCAGATAAGGGAATCTCAGCTTGTACTAAAATTAATTTAAAGATAAAGAAAAGTATAATCCATAAAAATCTAAGTCTTGCACACTCCATTTAAAAAAAAATTAAAACTTCTCCACAACTAAATAAAAGTCAACGTCAAAATAAATGGAAAGAGAGCGGAGACGGGGCCAGAAGGATCCCCCATGGGAAGGAATTCCATCATCTGAGAGCAGCAACCAAGAAGGTTCTCCTGTGTCCTCACCAAATACGTGATGGTGGTAGGATTGAGAGGAAGCCCTCCCCCAAAAAGATCTTGGGCAGGATCATAGAGGGAGATAGGTGTCTTTCAGATAGTCTAGACCCAAGCTGTAGTGTGTTCTGTTTTTGAAACTAAGCTTTACTTTCATTTCATTCTTTGTTCTGTTCTGTCTTGCCCCAACCCACAAAATTTAATTGCTCAGGGTGGAAATCATGCGGCCTTCCAAATATTGCTGGGCTGCTTACTCCTGCATTTCCACATCATTGGCTATATTGTCTAGAACTTTTGGGAACTGCAGTCCAACATCATCTGGAGTCCCTGCTGGTGCTTCCACATCAATGGACGTGGAATAAGGTCTGAGATTCAGGGTCTTTCCGCACTACGCTGTTACAGTGCTATTATTCCACTTTCCACCTCCTGTGGAATTCTGGGGTTTGTAGCTTACTGAGGCCAAAGAGCTCTCTGGCTGAGAATTCTAAGTGCACCTCCCTCAACTGCAAACCCCAGGATTCCACAGGAGGTTGAAAGTGGAATAATAGCACTATAACTGTGTAGTGCAGAAAGGCCCTCACTCTGGGTTTTACAGGAGACGTTCAAGGTGCTGAACGCTGTTACCAAAATAGTTTCAGTAGACCAAAACAGAGAGTGGATTCACCTCTCCACTGACATGGTAGACACCATCAGAAATGCTCTGCCTGTCTTGGGGCCCCGGGACCCCTTCAGAATCCAAACGTGTGCAGTTACATACATGAGGGACGCTGTGAGAGTTATGCATGTGTGCAGTTACATAGGTGAGGGACGCTGCATGCTTAATGCTCCCTCACATAAGAGAAAATTCCCCATGTTGAGAAAGTAGCAAGTCAGGAAGCCATACTGGGCTATCACCTTTCTCCTTGACCTACTAGCTTTAAGCAGGCAAGGAGCATTTTAAGAATCTTTCCACGACTCTGCGTTTTAAAGCAAAACAGTCCCAGGAAGGGCCGTACCACACAGTATTTCTAAAAACCACGCTGCTCAGGTCTGAAAAGACAATCCCTTGAGCAAACTGTTTTGGAGCACTTGAGTCAGGTTTTGCTCTCGGCAGGGGCTTTGGGGATTACAAATTTAAGACCGCTTCCTTTGACTTCTATTTGCCCATGCCTTGAAATGATAGGCGTGATTTTTATGAGGCAGCTTTCTTCTATATCTCCTTTGGCACGGAGACAGAGGACGGAATAGGGTGGAGAAGGAGTGGTTTGAGTATAAGAAATTCTTGGGGATTTTATATGAAAGAAAGCTGACAAGAAAGTTTGTGAAATGTTCGCAGATTTGGTGATATTGTTATGTCCTTTGAAGGGCTTCTGGGGAGCTAGGAAGAAAGATAGTGTTTAAGTTTGCAACTTGGCTCCCCAACTCAAAGCCCATCCTTGGAATTTTGCATAAGCTGAAACTGTATATAGGACTTGAAATACACAAAGGAAAAAAAATCCGTTTAATTGTATCAACAGTTTCCAAAATCTCATTCAATACAGAAAGAGAATTTTCTGGGGCAGTCAAGTGTTGTGGGAAAGGTTTTCTGAAGGGAGGAAGTTTCTGAAAACTCCTGGACCAGATTATAACCTTCTAGGAGAGATGTAAAGAACCCTCACTGTTTTACTCATTGTTCCTACTATTATTTTATTATTTTTTTTAAAGCACAGATTGAGACATTGACATCCTCCGTGGAAAAAAATGGTGAACTGCTGTGAGACTTTTTTTTCCCATGCTGTGGGATGTTTTTGCAAAAAAAAAGTGCAATTTTTTTACTCAAAACAAACAACTGCACAAAAGCCATGCTTTATATTCCCAGACTGAAGTTTTTTTTTAACATGAGATGTTTCTGCAAAAAAAAAAGTGCCTAAACTTTTTACACAAAACATTAAAAACTGCACAAAAACGCTGTGCTTTTTACCTCCAAAGTGAAGCTTTTTCCATTAACAATTTTTTAACGAAAAACAGACCTGACCTGTGAAAAACGGCAGAAAAATGCAAAACTGCTTACCCCAGCAGCAGAAAATGGCTGTGTGCTGGTAATATTGTGCCAAAGTACAAATAGCCTTCAGAAACTTGGTAGTTTTCAGACATTTTCTTCACAGTGGCCATTTCTGCACTACACTCTTATAGTGCTATTATTCCACTTTCAACATCCTAGGGAATGCTGGGGTTTGCAGTTTAGGGAGGGGCATTTAGAACTCTTAGCCAAAGAGCTCTTTGGCCTCAGGAAACTACAAACCCCAGAATTCCACAGGAGGTTGAAATAGCACTATAAGAATGTAGTATGGAAATGGCCAGTGAGAAGAAAATTGGGTAAAATAACCTGTTACTTTTTTCAAGGAGAAAATTAGCAAAAATATGTACCTAGACTATACTTCCCATCATCTCTAGCCACCATGGCTACCGGCCAAACTCTCCTGGGAGTGCTAAGCTACGGTTCCCATCATCCCCAACAGGCAGGCTTTCTTGCACTCTCATGTTGAGGAAAAACGGGTCCAGGTACCAATACCATTGACAAGGGCCATTTCCGCACTACACTGTTATAGTGCTATTATTCCACTTTCAACATCCTATGTGGAATCCTGGGGTTTCTGGTTTCCTAAGGCCAAAGAGCTCTCTGGCTGAGAAGTCTAAATGCCCCTCCCCAAACTCCAAACCCCAGGATTCCACAGGAGGCTGAAAGTGGAATAATAGCGCTATAACAGTATAGTGCAGAAATAGCCAAAGTCACAGGAGTTACGGGTGTAACAGTTGGTGTTGATTTCACAGCAAAGAGCTGGTGTGGGAATGCCTTGTAATGATTTGATGGGTGCTAATCCCACTTTTTAACTTTATCCTGTTGCACTCTGTGCCAGAAAAAGGACTTGACCACAATATTTTGCACTCCAAGTATTCAACGACCCAATCCGTCATCATTTCAACCTACCACCTGCCAGTAAAAAGATGGCAACAGGGGGAAAAAAAACCTTAGGGGCACAGGATTTGCAATTTGGGTATGCATGAGAGCTCTCTGGTTGAGAATTCTAATCACCCCTCCACGAACTACAAATCCCAGGGCTCCATAGGATATTGCCATACTGTTTCAGCAGAATCATAATGCTATATTTGTGCAATACAAAAAAGCCTCAGGTTGTTACAGGAAGAATACAGATCGGTAAATGTAATGCAATGGAGAGAAGGATTTGGCTTGTTCATTAGTTTGTTTACTGGATGCTTAATTTAATAATAGCTCCCTTGGTCATAAGCAAATATGAAAGAAGTGAGAGAGGAGATTGCATTCATAGAAGTACTAATAGGAAGACCGTAGCAAGAGTCAACCAGGTTCTTAATGTGCAATTCTTCCTACCTGTCCTTTCTTCTTGGATGTGATCCTAGGTAAATATAACCAGATATAGCAATAGGAGCTTTCTTTTGATTTAACTGCCGATTTGAGATAAATCATTTGTAAGATTGCTTATAATTAGCATATGGATTTTATTTTATTTTATTTTTTTTGGTCCCAGGAGTGACAGGATTGCTGTTCAAATAGATACCTTTGAGAAAAAGTTCAGCAAATTCATAGAGAATAAGTACACTGGTAGCTATCAGTTGTAGTATCTAAAAATGGAACCTCCATGTTCAAGGGCAGCATATCTCTGATGTTGTAGTCTTGAGAAAAAATAATAAAGGAAGGTGACTTTCCTCTTGCCTTGTTTGGGAATGCCCCAGGAACAGTTTGGCTGCTGTTTGAAGGAGAACTCTCTATCGGATGTAATTTTGTCTTGTCCTTCTTCGTTCTGGACTATGTCTACTCCCAGTGCTATTATTTGTAGGACTAGCAGTCCATGCGTGGTCTTTTGCTAGGAAGTTACTACTGGAAGATCTAACAATAATGTACCCTATTACTCTGCCCCAGTTGCGTGAAAGAGAACGTTTACTTTTGGAGAGTGCCGTTGATCTTCTTCTGGAAAGATAACATTGCAGAGTTTGTAAAAATCAGGTTTGGACTACATATCCCATAATCCCCAGCCAGCATGGCCAGTGCATTTTGGAAACCGTAGTCCAAAAAGTCACATTTCCAAGCTTGGACTATAGTATACTTCTAAAATGTGGTGTACTCCTTCTCTCAACATATGGCAGTATGAATAGAGACGTTTCTTCTCAGGCTGAGAGCAAAGCATATTTTAATACACCCCATGAAAATGAAATAGTCCATTGAAGCATAAAAGTATTGCTTCTGCTGTTTGAAAAGACAGGCGTGGCTTTATTACCCAAGCTTTGTTGTAGAAAGGTTTGTTTGTCATACAAAGGTACGGCTGCCGAGGTAAACTCTACGGTTCATCCAGACTTGGTCAGCAACTCAAAGCTAGATTACCCATAATATTTTTGGGTGGCTCCTTTAATTTTCTTGGCCATCCTCAATGGCCTTCCCAGGAGCTGGATTTATATTGTATGCCCACAGCATTATGTTGACCTTGGCAAAGTTTTCTTTTGTGAGCTATAATTCTCAGATTCTCCCAGCCTAAAGAAGCAAGTTGCTAGTCCTCATGGCTGTAAAAGGGAAGGCTGGAACTGTGCACCAATCTCCTTGGCAAATTGGGAAGTAGTAGCAATTTTCTTCTCAAAGCAAGCAGTGACTGATTTTAGCAATTTTCTTGCCACTTGAAAACACCGTTGCTGTTTTCAAGGCCTTTGAGCAATTGGGGATTTATCGTGAGCAAAATTCACACATGGTAGGTTTGTACAGAAAGCTGAGTTTAGCGCACAGCAAACAGGGCTTTTTTCTGAGCAGAAAACAATATTGGCACACATGAAATATTACTTCCTGCGTGGAAGTATTATTGTAGCACAGAAGATGCTGCCTTCTGCACAGAAACACGAATTTTGTGCAGAATAAGTTCTGAGCTGTGAAGATTCTCATCTGTCCAGGATCCTTTTTACAGGATTTCTCAACAGTTCAAAAACATGCCTTTTGACTGTAGATATGTCTGAATATTGTTTTCATAACTGTTTGGAGAACGGTTGGGAGGCACCTAGTTTTCTCCAACATTTTGTCCCTCTTGGGTCCCATGTCGGTTCGCCGTGAATGAGGCTGGCAGGAGGTGAATACTTCTCCGTCTGTGCCAGGCATTAGGGCTGGATGCAGGCTTTTCAGGGAACTGGTTCTTGGCTGACACCGTTTTGTTTAGAAAGTGGGAGAGCAGTTCTGTGCATGGTATGCTTGCTATAATCCTCTGCCCATCTAATCCCCTCGGATTTAGGGGACCCAGTTATAAAGAAGGGTGGGACTTCTGCTTCTCTTGCAGGGAATTTGTCAAGGTATAGGAGACAACAAGCTGAAATTCCTTTGGTAGAAAAATGGACAAAGCAGCAATGCTTTCTTGTTCACTTGACCATGCTACCAGACCTCATTCCCCTACCTGGCTTCAAATACAAACACGATCCCAAAAAATTGCATATGGCTTAGACCTGGACTGTTTGTTTTCCCTTCCACACTCTTGGGTCCCTTTAGCCACCCATATTTCTTTTCATGGGTGTCAGTGGGGTCTCATTAGCTATTTGTGTGCTGGGTTTTCAAGCAGAGATATAGCCAAGAAAGAGCACTTACCCTTGTATGTGAATGCTTGACAGTCCGATAGATCAGTTTAGAGTCCTTTTCTTGAAGATTTTCTGGATGCCAATGGTCTTTGTCAAGTTTGACAAAGTTTGGTGGCGGCCTTCGTGCCAGGTTAATCCAGCTGCTCACGAGTGACAATGGCTTCTCCAATCCTCTCTTCTTCTCCCACTTCAGACACCACTTTGAAAAGCAGAAAGTTCTGAAGCTCGAAGGAGGTAATGGACCTCTGGAGTTCCAATGCATTTCTCCTATAACAAGGAGACAGTTGGTTGATCTGGGCCACCATTGCAAACACGTTTGAGGAGGACATGGGAAAGAGCCTTCTTGGTAGCTGCTCCCAGGAATGTGGAAATCCCTCTTGCAGGAGGTTCAGTTGCCCCCCTCTCTCCTCTCTTTCCACCACCAGACAAAGAACTTTCTATTTAGGCAAACTACAGACTCATAATTCATGGGGCAGAAGGGCCTTTTCATGAGGCTGTGCTTTTGTCTTTTTAAATTATGTTTGAAATGTCTTTTCAGTTGTTTTGACTTTGTGAGATTAATAGATTGTTTGTTTGTTCTTAACTTCTGTGCCAATAGTTGTCTTTTGTTTTTTAAACAGTAACTAGTTTTCATCAGATGTCAGCTACTTTTGGTCCAAAGCAGGGAGAAATGTGGGATATAAATAAAACAAAACAAAACAGAGACTAAAGAACAAGCTTGTTTTCTGCTGCTTCGGAGTCTAGAACATGAACAGATGGATTCAAACTACAAGAAAAGAGATTCCACCTAAACATTACTGTAAAAGATGTTTGATAATGGAATGGACTGCCCTGAAATGTGGTGGAGTCTCCTTCTTTGGAGATCTTTAAGCAGAGGTTGGATGGGTGTTTTTCAGAACTGCTTTAATTGTATATTTCTGCATGGCAGGGGGTTGGACTGGATGGCCCAGGTGGTCTTTCCCAACTGTAAGATTCTACAATTCTATGAAAATAAATACACAAGCATAGGCTACTGCCCTTTATGGTAAGGGTGATAATCATACAAACTCTCCAAAATGATGTTGGACTACAGCTCCCAGCATCCCTCACCACTGGCTATGCTATCTAAGGCTGCTGGGATATGCAGTCCAACAGCTTCTGGAGGGCTGCAGGATTCCTACCTCTGCATTTTCACCAAAATTCACAAACATCTTCATACTCAGCGTGGGAAAAGGTTGAATTTTAAGAGGACACCACAGAGGGGAACACAGAACTTGGGAAGTTTTCTTCAACCATAGCAGAAGCCTGTTGATAAAACATCAGCCCTAGTAATGATTAAAATCATTTTCCATCTCTCTTCTCCTGTTAAATGTGTAGCTGGCATCACTGTTCAATGAAGACATCAAAATGGATCAAAGCCTTGCTCATTTTTCCCCTCTTTGTTTGATTTTAGCCAATCAGAATGACTGATGCTGAAGCTGACGTGGGACTCCCAACAATTGAACAAAAGCCAGGTCTCCAGATATGGACCATAGAGGTAAGGTGCAGCCGGCAGCATCTGTTTTGCAGAAGCTGACGGAATACTGTGGCCACTTCGCTTCTTTTTTCAAGGCATTTTAAAACCGAGTTCTGCTTTACTTAACTGGCACACAAGGTACTGAGTATTACAGTAGCTGCAAATACACATACATTGATACAAAATAAATAAAAAGCAGAAAGCAAATATAACAGGCATTGAGGCGTGTTCCTCCAGCGATGGATAAAATTCAATAAAAATCTATCTTTTAGTTGATCTCTTAGCTGCATGGGGCTGCCTCCGGAAAGTTCTTGGAAACTTCACTGGGCCCAAAATGCTGCGTCCAGACTGTTGACCAGGGCTGGTTACAGGGAGGCAACATATAAATCTCCTTATAAGACCGTTTCTGCACTAGGCTGTTATAATAGTATTAATCCACTTTCAACATCCTATGGAATCCTGGGGTATGGAGTTTAGGGAGGGGCCCTTGGGCAGGTCACACTTTCTCAGCCTCGGAGGAAGTCAATGGCAAGCCTCCTCTGAATAAATGTTGAGAGCCGGCATGGTGGTAGCAGTTTGAGTGTTAGTGAGTGTTGAGAATCCAGGGTACAAATCCCTGCTCAGCCATGGAAACCCACTGGGTGACATTGGGCAAGTCATACTCTCTCACCCTCAGTGGGAGACAATGGCAAACTTTCCATGAACCAGTCTTGCCAAGAAAACCTTACAAGAGGGGAGCTGGAAGTCAGAATCACCATGTTGATTCATAATAACGACAGCAAACGCCTTGCGAAAGGCCAAGACACCCTCCAGGCAGGTTCAGGCTGAAAACAGAATAGCGGCACCCCCAAGTCTAACCTTAACGATTGCAACTTTGGCTGTGGCTTTGAGGCTCTTGAATGGCATAGATTTGGATGTGTGGATCGGCAACTTTGGAAACATGCTTTCCCCTTAAATAGGGGTAGAGGAAGACTTTTGGAACATGTGGACATACTGGTCTGCCTGCCCTTAGCTCCAGCCAAGCAAGCATTCACGTTTTTCTAGAATGGGCATTTCGAGCTATGTACAAAGGCCAGTTGCGTGCAACAAGACAGGATTGGTGAAAACTGTACAATCATTCTGTAGCACCTCCGTTTATGTAGGTCACTGGATCTATCTAAGAACTGATTTGCCCAACTTTGGGGTCCATAATGCTTGAAAACCCTGTATGCGCCAGCTCATTGGCCATAGCCGCCCGGTATATTGTGGGTTGCTGCATGCTCAGAAGCAAGAGTTGTCTTTGTGTGCATCAACAAGTGTCGGGAACTGGTATAAAGTCCCAGTGAGATGAAGCGGTGGATGGGCAGCTGATTTTTCATGAACTTTTTGGTGGTGGTGAAAATTGTTCTTCCTTTTAATGATTTCCTGTTCCCCAGATATGGTTATCTAAAGTGGGTGAAAGTGTTCATTTGTCGTGAGAAGAACGCAATGGTTCTTTGTTTGCCTTCTATAAAATCAGTGCCTCTGACCGGTTGTGAATTTTTCTATTATCTACCGTGTGATCCCTGATTGGCCGGAATCACTGATGTGACTTTTCCCAGGACAAAAGGGTGTGAATATGGCACCAGAGCAGCGGCTTCGTGTTGGATGCCTGCCAGCAGATACAAAGGAAACGTATTATTACAGCTCTCCCAAAAACATGACACAAATACTTCAATTAACAAAGTAGCTGTGTTCCTAGGTGTTCCTTCTTTTATAGAAAATTCGGTACCAGAGGCAGAAATAACATGGAAAGAATAGGCTCCTATAACACAAAGGAGGAAAAGGGGAGAATGTCAACATGTTTCTGCAAATGTTTTATTCAAAACTAAAAATATGCATATGTGAAAGCAAAGAAGTTGGTCAGGTAACCTTTGCATATGTAAAGACAAATGTTCTGAAATTTTTGGAGACTACTGGAAGTTTTCTTCCAAAATGCATCCAAGGATAACAATTTTTTCCCCTCTTTTACTAGCTTCCATTTTTCTTACGATTTCCAGTTCGGTGACCAAGCTTCAAGATCTATGCTTTTTTAACACGTTGGAGGTAGCTGGTGGTGGAGGATTATCTGCTGTTCCCTTTTCTGTCTGTTTCGTTGTTCATGCGTGCTGAGGAAGGGATTCTGGAAGCAGCTGATATTTATCTTGCCTGTTGTAGGAAGCCATACTATCTCTTTCCCAACGTGGGCTTTCTTTATTGTGCAGTTTATTGCAGACATGCTGCTGCAACCTGACACTGAAACTCTGTGTTTCCTCCATCCTTCCTATGCTGATGCTGCTAAAAATCTTCCAGCTAGACAGAGGGCAAGGAAGAAAAAGGGGTTAGGTGGGTGTAAAAAGACATTGCAAAAAGGAACTTCATTGACAGGGCATCGTTAACTGAGGTATGCCTGTTCAGTGGCACCCAGTTCAGCACGAACTTTCTTCCAGATTCAGTGCTTAGCATCTCTAGTTGAATGTGTCTTATGTGACATTGGGGCTAAGAAAGGACCTTCCCTGAGATGCTGGAGAATTGCTACTAGATGGGAGAGACATCAATGAGCTCCATGACCCATGGCAAAGTTTGGAAACATTAAAGTTTTTTTTTTTTTAATTTTGTAATTGCCAGAATCCCCCAGCAAGTATGGCTGTTAACTTTCCAGATTTTGAAAATTTGCTATGGATGCATGTGAGGAGCAGGGAAAGAGTGCTCTGCAGGCCACAAAAAGCTGCCTGAAATAATTTTGGACCTCTCAAGCCCCCTGACTACTCCAGAGCCGCTATCCCCAATTAAAGAAAGGATTGGGGCATAAAAGATGCCTGGAAATGAACCCGGATGCTGTCTCCAAGCTGCCCCCCAATCTTGTGCTGCGCTTGTTTTGACCCTTGATCTCTGAAAAAAGAATTTAAAAAATCTGTCCGTCTGCCTATCTATCTATCATTTTATTTATATCTTGCCTCTTCCCCAACAGTGGGAGCTAAGGCTGCTTTCAGGATAAGAAGAGACTCAAGTAAAACCGCACCTAGCCAAAAACATGCAAAAAGTTAAGATTAAAATAGTACTAAACTGTTCATAGAACTGAAACCATACAATCACAGAGCTGGAAAAGACCACAAGGGCAACTGAGTCCAACCCCGTGCTGTGCAGGAATACACCATGAAAGCACTCCCAAAAAGATGGCCATCCAACCTTTGCTTAAAACCTTCCAAAAAAGGACTCTCCACCACGCTCCCAGGCAGTGCAATCCACTGTCAATCTCATCTTACAGCTTTTCCACACAACACTCTTATAGCGCGATGATTCTGCTTCCAACCTCCTATGGAATCCTGGGGTTTGCAGTTCCGGGAGGGGCCGGCTGGCCCCTCCCGGAACTGCAACCCCCAGGATTCCATAGGAGGTTGAAAGTGAAATCATCGCACTATAAGAGTGTCGTGCAGAAATGTTCTTAGGAAGTTTTTCTAATGTTTAGGTGGAATCTTTTTTCCTTAGTTTGAATCTATTGCTCCGTGTCCTAGTCTCTGTAGCAGCAGAAAACAAGCTTGCCCCATCCTCCCTATAACATCCCTTCAAATATTTAAACATGGCTATCATGGCACCTCTTAACTTTCTCTTCTCAAGGCTAAACACACTCACCTCCCTAAGATGCTCCTCATAGGACATGGTTTCTATATCAAACATTAATTTAAGAGCATGAATTAAAAACAGTGCAGCATTTAACAAACAAAAAAGCCACTATATAAAACAAAATTGGAAAAGTTGGAGAGCATAGAATTGGGTCTAGGTTCCAATGCCAGTTGCTGGGCTGCCCTTACAGAGATGCCCAGATCAGCCTGTCCATTTCTCCCAGATCATCTAGCCCAGTGGTTCTCAACCTGTGGGTCCCCAGATGTTTGTGGACTTCAGCTCCCAGAAGCCCCAGCCACTATGGTCAATGCTCAGGGCTTCTGGGAACTGAAGTCCAAAAACATCTGGGGACCCACAGGTTGAGAACCACTGATCTAGCCTCTTTTGCTTGCCCCTTGGTGTGAAAGATAACATCTTGCACGGACGGCCCAGAGCAACAGAGATTGACGTCAATTCCCCATGTGTGAAATGGGATTAAACCTTTGTCTAGCCTCGCAGATTGGCCCCCAAATGTCACCGTCGCCAACAACTACACCCAGAGAAGTCCATTTCAGTACCTTATTTTCTTGAACTCTGGGCTTCCAGGCCATTTCTGCACTAAACTGTTATAGCGCTATTATTCCACTTTCAACTTTCTATGGAATCCTGGGGTTTGCAGTTTAGGGAGGGGCCTCAAAGGATTCCATAGGATATTGAAAGTGGAATAATAGCGCTATAACAGTCTAGTGCAGAAATGGCCCTGGTGTCCATGATGGCCCTAAATTTTATCTAGATATATAGAGTGAAGGCCAGTGCAATGTAGTGGTTTGAGCATTACACTATGACTCTGGAAACCAGGGTTCACATCCCCACTTGCTATGGAGACTCACTGGGTGACTGTGGACAAGTCACACTCTCTCAGCCTTAGAGGAATGCAAGGACGAACTCCCTCTGGAGAAATTCTGCCAAGAAAACTCCATGAAAAGTTCATCTTAGGGTGGCCATAAGTCAGAAATGACTTGCAGGGACACAACCACACCATACAGGGTGTGTCAGTTTACCACCTCCAGTATACAAGGTGCCTCCTTCCTCTAGAATGTGGCCCATTAAAATCAGTGTGTCTTTAGTTCCGGCTTCCAACTGACAGGTTTGTCCAGTTTTGTAAGTCTTGCTAGAGGTGAACGTTTGAAATAAGCCAAGAAATACTTCTGGGACTTTTGCAATATGTATCAGCTACTATGTGTGGAAGTTTCAGTGACACTGTTTCAATTGCAGGAGGTATTTTTAGCCAGATTAATTTAAAAGGTCTGTTTATGCATGTATAGTTGAGCATCCCTTATCCAGAAAGCCAAAATCCAAAATATTCTAAAATCCAAAATTGTCCGTATGGGGGCTGAGACAGTGGCACCTTTGCTTTTACACCAACTTTGCTTCCTGCACAAACTTATTTAAAAATATTGTATAAAATTACCTTCAGGCTTTGTGTATAAGCTATATATGAAACATAAATGAAGTTTGTGCTTAGACTTTGGTCCCATCTCCAGGATATCTCATCTTGTACATATGTGCAAATACAGGTATTCCAAAATCCCCCCAAAAAAGTCTGAAATCCCAAATGCTTCTAGTCCCAAGCATTTTGGATACAGGATACAGGATCCATCCTGTACTTGAATGCAGAAATTCCCTCTCTTGCTAAACTTAGCTATCAGTGGTGTTGCATTTTGTATGTCAGGACTTGGTAAAATTACTTTTTAAGACTACACCTCCCAGAATCCTCAGCTAGGATGCTCACTGCTATGTTGGCTGGGGGTTCTGAATGCCCCCCAAAAGTAACTTTTCTGAGCTTTTCTGGCTTATGCAATAGCTTGGGCAACTATATAAAAAGTCTGGGCTCCCAAAGCTTTAATACTTTTATGGATGAGGACATTTCTTTTTTAACTTTCATATTTAGTGAACGCTTAACTATTTTTTCAGTCTGTTCTAAACTGCCTTGAGTCCCAAACTGGGAAAATGGTAGGATGTAAATAAATACAGTAACAACAACAACAACAACACATAGCTGTTTTATATAGTGCCCATGAAGGGACTACATGTAGCCTGTGTGTGTCTCTCAGGCCATTTCCGCCCTACGCTGTTATAGTGCTATTATCCCACTTTCAACCTCCTGTGGAATTCTGGGGCTTGTAGTTTACTGAAGCCAAAGAGAATTCTAAAGGCCCCTCCCTAAACTGCAAACCCCAGGATTCCATAGGATGTTGAAAGTGGGATAATAGCACTATAAGTGTGTAGTGCAGAAATGGCCTCAGTCTAATATGTGGCTGCATATCCTCGTGCAGAGGTGCTACTTTTGCACGGTGTCTGCACGGCCAGAGCTGAAACAGAGGCAGTGTTGTGTATCAGTTAGAGTGAGAAAGTTGTCATGCCTTCAGATTCCTACTCAGCCACCTAAATTGGGTGATATTGGTAACTGGGCGCACTTTCTTAGACAAGCCTACTGCATAGGGCTGGTTGTTAGAATACATGAAAGTAAAGCACAGACCTCCTCTGAGAGGTGAAAACAAATGCAAATCAAAGAATTATATTTTAAAAGAGGTTCTTGTGCTTTCCCCCCACCCCCACAGTTGGTAAAACTGCTTTTTTGAACTACAGCTCCCAAAATGAATCATGAGTTGTAGTCAAAAAACAAATGTAACTTTCTGAGCACCATACTCTCCAGTTTTCCTGATTTGGCTTCCTCATCAGTCATCTCATTTTTTTCAGCTGTCCCAGTTGCTCTTTCCTCCTCTCCCTTTCCGCCTTTGTCACCAAGTTACTTCGATGGCTGCCAACAGTTTAAAATGCAAAAATAGTTTGCACTCATTAACTCAGCCGCAGGGAAAGTTGATGAGAGGAGGAGGCAGAGGCTTTTTATAAATAATAGATTTGGGTATTTGACATGGATCGTGAGGAAACACATTCATTTCAATGCTTTCAGCAGGTCAAAGTAGCAAACGGGCCAAGTGCAAAAAGTGCTTCCAAATAACTGCGGGTGAATCTGAAACATCAAAGCTATTCCTGGGAGACACAGGGAAATAAAGTTTTAAAATTTTATTTAATGTCTGGAACTGTCGTGATTTTAATGCGTTGGTTTTGCTCGTGTTGATATTCTGCCCTGACTCTACCCCACAGGGATTCTTCCTCAACGATCATCACAGCATCTCTAGCTAAATTATATTTCCAAAAGTTACCTTTGAGGCTCAGAATATGTTATTGATTGGAAGTTTATGTTTTTTGATTTTAGAAAATGAAAATGGTGCCTGTTCCTGAAAAGGCCTATGGGAGTTTCTTCGAAGGGGACTGTTACATCATCTTACATGTAAGTAGCTCTGATCACAGGCGTGAGCCATTTCCGCACTAGACTGCTATAGCGGTATTATTCCACTTTCAACATCCTATGGATCCTGGGGTTTGCAGTTTAGGGAGGGGCCTTTGAGGCCCCTTCCTAAACTGCAAACCCCAGGATTCCATAGGATGTTGAAAGTGGAATAATACCGCTATAACAGTCTAGTGTGGAAATAGCCATGGAGTTGGGTGGGGAAAGAACCGTACTGCTATTTTTTGTGCAGGAGTGGGAATTGTGCAGCTCTCCAAATGTTATTATTGAGAGGTCCTTCCTCCATGTTCCAACTGCCATTGCTTTGGCCCGCGAGGGAGAGAAGAGCAGCCAGTATCTGCTGGACTTAATTCTCTCTCACACTGCCGTTCCCTTTTCCTTATGCATCATGTCTTACTTGGATTGTAAACTTGAGGGAAGAGAAGTGTCAGATGGAGGGTTTTAAGCCTCTCTGGGGAGAGCCAGTGTTGTGCAGTAGCTTGAGCATTGCACTACCACCTGGAGACGAGGGTTTGATTCCCTGTTCAACCATGGAAAACCATTGGGTGACCTTGGGTGGGTCACACACTCTCAGCCCCAGAAAGCCCCATGACAGGTTCGCCTTAGGATTGCCATAAGTCAGAAACAAGTTGAAAGCAACAACAAAACCACTCTGGGAGCTGTTTTGGCTGAAATGGGGGAGAGGTATAAGCACTCTAAATAAATAAATAAATTAATAATTATTACTGGGCTGCAACTCCCAGCATTCAACTATGCTGGGTAGGGATGCTGGGACTTACAGTCCAACAATATCTAGAGGGCCAAACAAATGTCACCCCCCCTTTTTTAAAGCTTCTTGGGGGCAACAAAAACAGTGCTGTTCCACAAGGCATTCGGGTGTTTGAAACTGCTGCTTTTACTCTTTCAAAACTAGCATGCTAGGATTGTTTTTAGACTGCTTTTAGGGGTTTTGAAAAAGTACTTTGATGTGTTTTAGAGGTTTTGAAAGAGTACTTTGATATGTTTTAAAATGTTTTTATCTTTGCATTGTGTTAATTGTTTATTTGTTCATCACCTTGGGAGCCCTTGCGTGCTGGGAGGCTATACAGAAATACAATCGATCGATCAATCCATCGATCTACAGTCCTTGTTATAACATTGTGAGCCACCTTCAACCCTTCAGTCCCATTCCAAGGAGAAAGGCAGGATTTCAAATAAAGTCGAATGAGGGCAAAACAATCAATAACAGAATCCCAGCCAGCATACACTGGCTATATGAGGGTCCCA
The DNA here is from genome assembly GCA_948472985.1 of Iguana delicatissima. Classification (NCBI taxonomy): domain Eukaryota; kingdom Metazoa; phylum Chordata; class Lepidosauria; order Squamata; family Iguanidae; genus Iguana; species Iguana delicatissima. The sequence continues at coordinate 1,971,406 of CAOKZL010000061.1, forward strand.
TTCACACTACACAGTTATAGAGGTATTATTCCACTTTAACTGCCATGGTTCCATCCCATGGAATGGTAGAATTGGCAGTTTAGGGAAAGACATTTAGAAATATCAACCAAACAGCTCTAGTGTTTCACCAAGCTACAAAACCCAGGATTCTCTGGGATGGAACAACGGCAGCTGAAGTGGAATAGCAGTGCTATAACTTTGCAGGGTGAATGGGCCCCTTATCTTGGTGTCAAGCCAAACCAGGTCCCCCTGGAAAACCCAGTCACGTGTATTTAATTCTACAGCTTTGTTGCTACAATAAAGAGGAGGTTTGCTCCTTCAGCTTCCAAAGCTAAACCACTCAGGGTCCCTCCCGTGCACCCTGCCGCCATGAAACTGCTCTTTTGCCGTAAAAATCTCTATGGGAACCTGAAGACTGAGCTCTCTGGCGAATGTTTACTTTGCAGGTGAGAGCAAGAGAGCACTAGAAAAAAAAAATAGTTGCTATGCATGTCGGAGCATGTGCTGTTTTGCTGATTTTATGTACTCTGAAGCAGCCTCCAGGGAGTTGAAAGAAGGAGAAGGGGTTCCCCAGGAGATTTTTCTGCAGCCCAGTCCAAGGGTGGGGTTTCTCACCATAAATCCCATCTCTCCAATTAATAACACCTGGTTTCTCTGTTGCCTTTCTCTCGGCTACAACAATGGGTGTTGTCCAGAGATCATCAGGGACACCCTATTAATTTAATTTAGAACCGGATAAATTTTGATCAGGGTGTCCTTTGGTTTTTGTTTTTTTAAGTGGCTCATCTGTTATGGTTGTTTGGTGTGTGCATAACATCCCAGGCAGTGAAGTGGAGTGGTTAGAGTACCAGGCTAGTACCAGGTCACTTTGCCAGCGGTCCTTCGTTATAAGGGGTGCCCCTTATTTGAAAGCTTGTCCCTTGTGTGTGTAAGTGCCTTTAAGCCGCCAGGCAACTTACGGTGGCCCCATGATTTTCCTAGGGTTTTCTTAGGCAAAGAATATTCAGAGGTGGTTTTGCCAACTTCTTCCTCTAAAATACAGTCTACAGCACCTGGTATTAATTCATATGCCTATTCAAGTACCAACCAAGGCCGACCCTGCTTAGCTCCCAAGATCAGACAAAACTTGGTGCTTTAGGGTATTTACGTCCATCTTATATGGCTGACCTTTTCTTGTTGTGTCCCTTCAAGTGATTTCTGACTTACAGGACCCTATTTCAGGGGTTTCTTTTCTTTTTGTTTTTTTATTAGAAATTTTTAAGAACTTACAAAGATATATAAAACAACAAGACCAAATCACACCAATACATCAAAACAAATAACATAAAATAATCTAACATAACCTAACATGTATACATTAACATCAACATTAACAATATATATATGTGTGTGTGTTTGTGTGCACATGCGCATATGTGTGTGTGTGTGTATATATATATATATATACCCTATTCAAACTAAACTAACATTCATACTATACTAAACTAAATTTAGAGGAAAAGAACGACATCTAGTTAAAAGTGACTTCTACCCTTGTTGCAAACAGCTCCGAGGTTTATATCTGTACTTAAATCCATCTCTTTCTACTGTTTTAAATGGTTGCTTATTATATTTATCTTCCTAAATTATCTTAGTTTCTAAATTTCCTAAAATTCTTATATTTCATAAACGTCTGTTTCCAAGAACCAATATTATTAATTATTTTATAATAGTATTATTTAACCTATTACAGAGTTTTCTTGGCAAGATTTGTTCCGAGGGGGTTTGCCCTTGCCTTCCTCTGAGGCTGAGAGAATGTGACTTGCCCAAGGTCATCCAGTGGGTTTCCATGGCTGAAGGATAGAGAGAAGGTTGAGGTTCTACATCAGCTACTTTGTTAAGTACCTAACTAAGTAGCATCTTCTGACTCAACCTCCAGAGTCCTGACTTACCAAGCAGCAACCACTGTGAGTGATGGGGATCTGTTCTCCTGTCAGTCAGGGCATAGCAAACCAACATTTCCACCTCCTCCCGCTAGTGCTCTGGAATTGCATCAGAGATCTTGCTCCTAACTGTCCCATTAAAGATTATTGGGAGAAAAGGTATAGAAATGCCAGCACACCAATTGACAGGAGAACAGACCCCTGGCACTCACAGCAGCTGCTGCCCAGAAAGCCAGAACTGGGGAACTTTTGTGATCTCTATGAGTTCCCTACACTATTGAATACATATGAGTCATGAATACAAATCATTTATGCATAATTCTAAGCAACTTGGATACAGCAGTAGGTAACTCAGAAGCAAGAATTTAAAAGAAATACCTTCTACGGTTTTATAAGCATCTAGGCCCTTAAATAAAGACACCTCTTAAACCAGAGCCATTTCCGCACTAGACTGTTATAGCGCTATTATTCCACTTTCAACATCCTACAGAATCCTGGGGTTTGCGGTTTCGGGAGGGGCTGCCTGGCCTCTCCCGGAACCACAAACCCCAGGATTGCGTAGGATGTTGAAAGCGGAATAATAGCGCTATTACAGTCTAGTGCGGAAATGGCCCAGGAGTGGGGTTTATACAGCCCTCCAGTTGTTGTTGGACAGCAAATCCCAATATTCTTGGGGGCAGGAATGCTGGGATTTGTGAGCCACTCTGGGAGGTAGGAAGGGCAGGATGTAAGTACTCAAATAAAATAAAAATAAAAGCCAAGGGTAAGGAATGCTGAGAGTCCCTGAAACTGTCACTTTACTCTCCCAGGTGGTAAATGCCTTTAACTTACATTACTTTCCTTTGTTGTAAAGTCATTTGACATTTAGGCCATTTCCGCACTAAACTGTTATAGTGCTATTGTTTCACTTTCAACCTCTTGTGGGAATTCGGGGGTTTGTAGTTTCCTGAGGCCAAAGAGCTCTCTGGCTGAAAATTCTAAATGCCCCTCCCTAAACTGCAAACCCCAGGATTCCATAGCATGTTGAAGGTGGAATAAGAGCACTATAACATTGAAGTGCGGAAATGGCTTTAGTGATATTTTTGTACTGGCGACCACCGAAAGGGATGGTTTGGGGAAGCCTGCCTGGGTCACAAAACCCACTTAAACAATTCCAAATAGGACAGAGAAGGTTAAAGTTTTTCTTAGCATAGACAAAAGACCTCATATTGCTATTCGCCTCAGTAAATTCCAGTAAGGAATCATACGAAATTGTCAGCCTAGCTGTGAGAAACTATGAAAGCAAACCAGCTTCCTTTCCCAACACTTCTGGAAGTCAGAAAAGAGCTTTTGTTTGTGAGGTGGATATTTCTTTGACTAAGTCTTTGTTATAAAACTTGTTGCTTGAAATGACACCTTTGGGACTCATCCCCAGGGGAAGATAAGGCTGGTACTTGCTGAGGGAGTTGGGAGAGTTGTTGGGGCAAGCCCGGGATGTTCCAGGAACCCCAAATAAACATTCAGATGCAAAGTAGGTGGTCTTCCATAAGCCGAAGGAACGGTGCATGCTTTTCTCTGCTGTGTAACATCTAATGGATCCATCAATCGCTGAGCAAACTCTTATTTTACAACAGTGGCTTTTGCTAGTCTCAGAATCATGCAGATCTCTTGGGGAGACCTGTGACCAAGACCACTTCTTTATTTGTTCTTTCATCCCGTGCCTCTTCCGTTGTAGAACACAAAGACCCGGACTGGATTTGCCACTGACCTGCACTACTGGATTGGGCGTGACTCCTCTCAGGACGAGCAGGGGGCAGCTGCTTTCTACGTGACCCAGCTAGATGATCTGCTTGGTGGGAACCCAGTGCAGCACCGAGAAGTGCAAGGATATGAGTCCGCAACCTTTAAAAGTTATTTCAAGAAAGGCATTATGTGAGTAGGATCTGGGGAACTCTGAATGGACCCAATACTGGGTTGGATTTTAAGCCCCAATGTACAAGATGTCCCACAGAAAATGGGACTCTGTGGACCCCTAGGCAACAGCAGTAGGCCCAGGGGAGAAATGTATGGCCCTGGTGATTTGGGGGCTGCAGGAATGCCAAAAATGCCACAAACACACACACACATGGAGAGAACTGGCCAGAGGTCCACTTTTGGGGAGGAGGATATCACTGTTACAAAGTTTCTGCTTTGTTGTTGTGTGCCTTCAAGTCATCTCTAACTTATGGTGATCCTAAGGTGAACCTATCATAGGATTTGCTGGGGGCTGAGAGTCTGTGATGTAGCCAGAATCACCCAGTGGGTTTCCATGGACAACCAGGGAATCGAACCCTGGTCCAATGCTCAAACACTACCCTATCCTGGTTCTCAAAGTTTCTATTCAGCCCTCTTCCTTTCCCACAGCTACAAGAAGGGAGGAGTTGCATCCGGGTTCAAGCACGTGGAGACCAACATGTACAACGTCAAACGCCTCCTTCACGTCAAGGGAAAGAAACACGTGACGGCCACAGAGGTAAAGAGAGGAAAACCATGACCACTTCCAAAGGTCATGGGAGGAGCTGGGCCACATGAAGGGTTTCATAGGCCCAAGGCACTCTCCCCACTTCGCCTTGACATTCCACCAGGGATGCTTTCATAGGCCCTAAAATACTGTTTTTGTACACCCTCCCTAAAGTGCCTAATGGATAAGGCAGCCCTGGTGGGGACAAGCACTCAGTCGGACTTCAAATTTGTGTTTGAAAACACAATCCACCATAAAAATGTTGTTGCTGATGCTGTAGTTGCTGATTTTGTTGTTGTTGTTGTGTGTCTTCAAGTCTACTCAGGTTTGTGGTTGCCCTATCATGGTATTTTCTTGGCAAGATTTATTTAGAGAGGGTTTGCCATGCCTGTCTCTGAGAATGAGGCATTGTGACTTCCCCAAGATCATCCAGCCGTTTTCCATGGGCAAGCGGGGAGTCCTAGAGGGGTCTCCTTGGCCATTTCCACACTACATTGTTATAGTGCTATTATTCCACTTTCAACCTCCTATGGAATCCTAGGGTTTGCAGTTTAGGGAGAGGCCTTTGGAATTCTCAGCCAGAGAGCTATATAGAGTCAGCAAACTACAAACCCCAGAATTCCACAGGATGTTGAAAGTGGAATAATAGCAGTCTAACAGTCTAGTGCAGAAATGGCCATGGTGACTCTAACTTAAATCCCTTCCAAGGCACATTAGGGTCTGCCCATCCAATGCACTTGCATATTCTTCCTTCAGGTTTGGCGTTAAAACATCCACCGCTTTTTTACCTCTGAACAGGTAGATCTTTCCTGGAACAGTTTTAATAAAGGTGATGTCTTCCTGTTGGACCTTGGCAAAGTGATTATTCAGTGGAACGGGCCCTCATGCAACGTTGCAGAGAAATCTAGGGTGAGTACTGAAATTCGACTATTCTCAATGCGTTCTAGATAGTGAGTGAGGGGAAGTCTTTTCAAGTGTGTGGTTTTTTGGTTACATATGTGTGGTTTTCTGTTTGTTTGTTTGTTTGTTTGTTTGGGGAGGAATTGGTGTTAGGAGACTTGTAATACTTAACTTCTTTATTTAGCCTAACAAAACTAGTGCGGAACTTAGGCAAGATGTGAAAAGAATGCCGGGAGGATTCTAAGAAGTGTGACGAAATCAAAATTTGCCTCCTCTGTCGAAGAAACTTGGCAGATTTCACATTTGAGAAATTAATGGAGGAGAAGGTCTTCAGAGGTTCCTTTGGCTGTATACTACTTCCATCATCAGAGAGACAATGCCTCTTAATATGAGTTGGTTGAGCAGTTATGGACTTCAGCCATTTCTGCACTACACTGTTATAGTGCTATTATTCCGCTTTCAACATCTTTTGGAATCCTGGGGTTTGCAGTTCAGGGAGGGCCCTTTAGAATTCTCAGCCAGCGAGCTCTTGGGCCTCAGTAAGCTACAAACCCCGGAATTCCACAGGATGTTGAAAGTGGAATAATAGCACTATAACAGTTAGTGCAGAAACGACCTTCATGACCTGCTCAAGATGGCAAAAGTTATTACTGAGGAAGAGCACGCAAGCTCAGAGAGGCTGCAGCAGTTTGCTTTGGCCTGAGTCTACAGGGAAGGGCAAGCTTCTGCCCTCTTTTCTCCTCCTCCCTGAGTTGAGTATGAACTACGTTTGGACTTTGAACTCAGTTTGCAGCAATTGAATTGAGCTGAGGATAAAGGATGAATGTGGGAGGAGGAAATAGAAACTGGGACATTTTAAAAGGAGCTGAGAAAATGATTTTGTCCTCAGATGATTAGAATTGCTGCAAACTGAGTTCAAAGTGCAAAAATAGCTTGCACTCCATTAATTCAAAAGAAGGAGGGAGAGTAGAGGGCCGTGTGGCCTTTCCCAGTAGGCTCGGGCAAAAGTAAACTGCTGCGGTGTGTTCATCATCGTTTTGCTGCCTTGACCACACTCTGATGTTGCTTGGCCACAAGTGTCCTTGTTTTCATCTGTGAAATGCTGGAGGGCATGATGTAGTGATAAAGGTGGTGAGTGGAGATAGCTGATGAAGCTCAGCCATGTCTGAAGTTATCCATTTCTGTTCTAAAGGGTTTCACCTGAACTGCTGATTCTCAAAGCAGAAACCATTGGACTAGAGATAGCTCGGCCACCTAACTCGATATTAGGCAGGTTCCTTTGTTTCACGTTTCTCCCATTCACGCTTTCGTTTTGCCAGGGAATGCTCCTGGCCCGGAGCATCCGCGATGGCGAGAGAGGGGGGCGTGCTCAGATTGGCATCGTGGACAATGAGAAGGACTCCCCTGACCTCATGCAGATTATGAAAGCAGCCCTGGGCGAGAGGCACGGAGAGCTCAGAGAAGCCGTTGTGGATGAGAAACCGGATGAACTTCAGAAAGCCAACGTCCGCCTTTACCAGTAAGTCTCTGACCTGCAGGCTTGAGAGTCCTTTTCACTCCCTCTTTCACCAAATGCTCACAGCCGGTCTCAATTTTCTGTGTTCAGGAACTGAATCATAAAAGACAAAATTCTGTCAACCTGAAATCCCAAATTTTGATATTGGAAAAGGGATATGGATGCCTAAAGAACCTGCTTTCTATAAACACTGGATATTAAGTAGAGGACCATTCAGTAGGAAGCTGAATTATACCTCCTCCTCCTCCTCCTCCTCCTCCTCCTCCTATTATTATTATTATTATTATTATTATTATTATTATTATTATTATTGTGATGCTTGATTACCTGAATCAGAGCCTGGGTTGCCATCTCCGGGGCTTTTGCTGATACCAGTTGAGGAACTGCTAACAATTCTATACCCTCCAACATGTCACGAATGTAAACTGGGACACATGTATCACATCACATCAGAGTGTGGTTGAAAGGAAGTGGCCAGGCAACAAAAGGCAAAAGTTATTAATGAAGGAAAACATTTTAAGCAGAGAAACCCTGGGATTTATGTGCTGAGTTTGGGAAGGACAAGACTCTGCCTGCTGCTTTCTTTCCTGCTGAGTTTATTCAATGCAAGCTTCTTTTATATTTCACCTCAGTTTGCAGCAATTGAAATAAGCCTTAGATGAAGGGGGAAAGTGGGAGGAGGAGAGAGAAATTGGGATACTTTAAAGGCAGCTGAGAAAGTGAGACAGCGGAATTTGAACCAGAGCTGTCCTTGCCAAATTGGAACAGTTGGAGGTCTTATTACCTCCTCTTCCTTCTGCTGAGTTGAGTACAAGCTACTTTTTTACTCTGTACTCATTTTGCAGCAATTGAAGTAAGCTATAGATCAGCGGTTCTCAACCTGTGGGTCCCCAGATGTTTTTGGACTTCAGCTCCCAGAAGCCCTGAGCATTGACCATAGTGGCTGGGGCTTCTGGGAGCTGAAGTCCACAAACATCTGGGGACCCACAGGTTGAGAACCACTGCTATAGATGGAGGAAGAAAGCAGAAGGAGGAGAGAGAAGCCATGACATTTTAAAGGCATCTGACAAAGTGTGAAGGCAGAGGATTAACCAGGGATGTCCTGCCAAATCACACAGTCAGAGGGTCTGTGGTTCCTGGCTAACTTTGTCTATCAGAATCCGTATTTTGGAAAAGAGCACAGACTGCAGGAATTTGAACTCTCCATCTATTTGCCCTTTTGTAGAGCCTAGAAAAGTTACTTTTAGGGACTACAACGTCCAGAATCACCCACTCCGCATGGGTCATTGACCATACTGGCTGAAGGAGAGGGGCTGTAGGCCAACTTTCAGGCACGGTATGACTGGGGATCTGTTTGTCCTTGGAGGAGGAAAATCTCTCTGGCAACTCAAGAGCAAATTGTTCTAGGAGAATATTCTAGAGAAAAGTGTGTGTGTATATATATATATATTTAACAAGTTCTCAAGATATTGTGGGGTCAGCGGCCATGGTGGCTGGAGTATTCTGGAAGCTGGAAACCAAAAAAGTAAGATTTCCAATATCTGACTTGGACCTTAGGATAAGACTCCTGCTCTCCACTTTAGACTCTGGAGATGGTCTGGAAGATTTACACTCTCCCTTTCTTCTTCTGTAGTGTTTATGAAAATGGCAAGGACTTAGTGGTTCAAGAAATTGCTACACGGCCCCTTACACAAGATCTCCTGAGGCATGAGGTGAGAGATTCATTAACCTGTGCAGGGATAGAGATGGTGTTGAAACCTTCCTTTTTTCTTTTTCTCCCTCCCCTGTTTTTTTCTTCTTTTGTGGCCCACATAGTTAATATGCCCTGATTTACCGAATCCCAGAATCAAGGATTCGAATCCTGTTTTCAAAAGCACCTTCTTTTCCTTGACAGGACTGTCACATTTTAGACCAGGGTGGTTTTAAAATTTACGTTTGGCGAGGAAAAGATTCCAGCAAAGAAGAAAAGAAAGCCGCTTTCAGCCGAGCAGTGGTGAGTGGTGCACTCAAAGAGGCTTGCAAAAATGTTGATTTGTGTTCCTCTTGAAAAGGAAAGGGAGAGAAAGAGAGAAATGATGAATCTAAGGGTCTGAATCCCCACTCAGCCACAGAAACCCACTCAAGTCCCACTCTCTCAGCCTCAGAGGAAGGCAATTGCAACCCCTCCCTGGACAAATTACATCAAGAAAACCCTGTGATAAGTTTGCCTTAGAATTGTCATAAGTCAGAAATTACCTGAAGGCACACAACTGAACATAAATGTTGAGTCCCAAGCCAAATAGATGCTTGTACCATACATACACAGAAGGGCAAAGTACACTTCGTTCTTCACTGATTTTGTTCTCAAGGGAAGCAACCTTTGACAATTTTACCAATTTTTTTACCAAAAGCAAGCCTTTGAAAACTGCACAGTTTGGGACTTGTTCTATGGAAAATATGCAATTGTTTGCATAGCAAACAGCATTCTCAGAAAATGCTGTTTTCTGTGCTAAAAATGCTGTTTTCTTCCCGCGCACACACAAAACAAGGTTTGTGCAAATCTTGCACAGAATAATGCCCAAACTATGAAAATTCTCAACAGTCCAGGATTCTCCTTGTCAAGATTTCACAACACCAAGAAACACATTTTTTTCAACAATTTTTTTGAATCTTTTCAAATATTCTTTCCATCCCTAGCATACTCAGAGCCTGCTGTCTTCTTGACCCCTTCAACTATTCTCTGTATGGAAGAGGAAGCACAACCAGTTCGCACTGTTCTTGCTCTGAAGTTAAAGAGTTACTTCTTCCCTTTGATCGTTCTCTGCTGATACATCTTTGGAATCTTTTTAGGGTTTCATCCAAGCCAAAGGATACCCTGCCACTACAAACATAGAAGTCATAAATGATGGAGCCGAGTCCGCCATGTTTAAGCAACTTTTTCAGAAGTGGGCAGAAAAAGATGAGACTCAAGGACTTGGCAAGGCTTACAACATCGGCAAGATCGGTGAGACAGAAATGCCCAAATTTATTCTCTTTGAACCAAAGTAGAGTTTAAATCTCTATAATTGCCAAGAAAGGATTTCTCCTAATGTGCTAAGGCCAATATCAAAGAAAGGATATTCTTAGGGCAGAGGGGGTTAAATCCCCTCTTCATAGCCACACTGATTGCAGTAATAATCTTATGTGCTCGAGATGATGCATTGTGCATTTTCAACTGCTGGGGGATCTAACCACACTACACAATTACAACATAGAATCATAGAAATGTAGAGTTGGAAGGGACCCCAGAGGCCATCCAGTCCAACCCCCTGCTATGCAGGAACACCCTCAAAGCACTCCCGACAGATGGCCATCCAGCCTCTGCTTAAAAACCTCCAAGGAAGGAGACTCCACTACACTCCGAGGCAGCAGATTCCACTGCCGGACAGCCCTGACCGTCAGGAAATTCTTCCTGAGGTTCAGGTGGAATCTCCTTTCCTGCAGCTTGAATCCATTGCTCCTTGTCCTGGTCTCTGGAGCAGCAGAAAACAAGCCCTCTCCCTCCTCTACATGGCATCCCTTCAAATATTTAAACATGGCTATCATGTCCCCTCTTAACCTTCTCTCTTCTGCAGACTAAACATCCCCAGCTCCCTAAGTCTATCCTCGTAGGGCATGGCTTCCAGGCCTCTCACCATTTTGGTCGCCCTCCTCTGGACTTGCTCCAGCTTGACCATGTCCTTCTTGAATTGGGGTGCCCAGAACTGGACACAGGATTCAAGATGAGGTCTAACCAAAGCAGAGTAGAGTGGTACCAGTACCTCCCTCGATCTGGACACCATACTCCTGTTGATGCAGCCGAGAATGGCATTGGCTTTCTTGGCTGCCGCATCACACTGCTGACTCATGTTCAGCTTGTGGTCTATGAAGACTCCTAGATCCCTTTTACACATACTGCTATCTAGCCACGTGTCCCCCATCCTATATTTCTGTATTCCATTTTTTCTACCTAAGTGTAGGACCTTACACTTCTCTCTGTTGCATTTCATTTTGTTAGCCTTGGCCCAGCTCTCCAATCTATCCATTTCAATATCGCTTTAAGTGTCTTGGCTCCAACCGATGGAATCCTTGGATTTGTAGTGTTTCATGAGTTACTTTGAATTCTCTACCAGAAAGCTTGAGGGAAGAGCTTCAGGGCAGTGAACTAGATCCTTATCACACTACACTGTCATAGCACTCTGTTCCACTTTAACTGCCACGGCAACAGCCTATGGAATCTTGGGATTTGCAGTTTAGGGAGGGTCATTTAGAATTCTCAGCCAGGGACCTCAGTAAACTGCAAACCCCAGAATTCCACAGGAGGTGGAAAGTGGAATAATAGCACTGTAACTGTGTAGTGTGATAAGAGAATTCCATGTACCACAAAATCCTAGGCGTCTGTAAGACGAAGCTGCATGGTAGTTAGAGTACTATCAAACTGCTATAATACTGCAGCACGGACATCAAATGTAAATGTGATGTGTGTGTCAGGAAGCCGTTTGAATTGGAACAGGGCATCACAGAATCATAATGTTGGAAGAGATCACAAGGGCCATCCTGTCCGACCCCATTCTGCCAGGAAGGAATACATTTAAGCTCTAAATGGGCCAGTTTTCAGAGTCTTCATTTGTGGAATAGAAGTATAGAATCACAGAGCTGGAGAAGACCTCAAGGGCTAACCTCCTTCTGCCACGCAGGAACCCACATCAACGCACTCCCAACAGAAGGCCATCCAGCGTCTGTCCAAAAACCTCCAAAGAAGGAGACTCCACCGCACTCCCAGGCAGCAGCATGTTCCACTGTCAAACCACTATTAACCTCAGAAACTTCTTCCTAACGTTTAGGTGGAATCTCTTTTCTTTTTCTTTCTGGCTTAATAGAATTCTCAGAGCTCCGTGTGATTAGTGGACTCTAAATGTTACCACAGCAAGGGACATCCACTGGGGAGAAGCTCCTGCAGTGCTGATGTTAATTATAAATGCCCATCGCTGACTTAAATATGAACTAAACGTAGCAAAGGAAGACCAGAGATTACCAGCCTAACTGTGGAAAACTCAAGGATGGGTGACCTGAAGCTGTGAAATCATCCTTGACTTGTTTTCATGCTGGCCTCATTCTAATTTCAAAATCCTCCACAAGAAAACATTTCAGACTTCTGGCAGGAACAACCTGAATTCTGTCCTCCTGCAAGCAGCCCGCTGGTATGGGAGCAAAAGAAGAATTGGGCAAGGAAGCATCAGAAAGTGAGAGATATGGGGATATGAGGAAGGGGAAAAAGAAAATGGATTGGTAGAGAGAGAGTGGGAGAAGGGATGGCAGAAATAGGAGGAGAAAATGGTGACCCATCTGCTTTCGGCCATATCTCTGTGCACCTCTGGCTGTAGGTCCTTCTGCCACAAGCATGGGGTGCATTTTGCTTTCAAAAACAAAAGAATTTTTTTACTTTTCTTAGATACAATATGCCAGTGAGTCTGCAGATAATAGGAAAATTACACAACCCAGCATGCATTGGACATAATATTAAAGAGTTCATATTTTCATTCTATGGACAGCCAAGGTGGACCAAGTTAAATTTGACATCACTGAGCTACATGCTAATCCCGAATTAGCTGCTGAGCAACGAATGGTAGATGATGCCTCTGGAAAAGTTGAGGTAAGTATTTTCCCTAACATCCTTTTAAAATATCTCTTTGAGAGTAGCAGTGATGTTATTTCCATCCCGTCTCCCATTTTGGAAGCAGCAAGCATAGAGATTCTACGGGTTTGTACAGAGTTACCCCATATCCTTCAGTCAAATTTAAACAGAGCAGTATCACCAATTCAATAGCATCAGTAGTGAGTTTTCTATCCCACGAGAAATGCCGCCCACCCGTACAAAAAGACTTCTTTCAGGGTATGCTTTGGGGTGGAACCAGGGGGTAGATCCATAAAGAAATGTTGAACACAATGGGGAGAGCTTTGGCTGATCAAACAGGCCATGGGTAGAACTTGTGTTACTTGGAGCAGAACCGGACCCCAAACTCATCATTCTTTTGATTGAGCATTGAGCGTTCAAGTGTGAATCTCCAATGTATGGGTTCAGCTCTGAAGCTTATTGGCTTTTGTTGGAGAGTGGCAACTCTGAAGATGCCAGCCACAGATGCAGGTGAAACACCAGGAGAAAATACTAACAGAACACGGCCTCAAAACCTGGAAAACCCACAATAACCAGTGGCAACTATAGTTTAGAGAAGAGGGCCACATATGAATTCTCCCTACATGTTTATGGGGGAGCTGTTGGCAGGGAGCTCCACATTTCATCAGAGCCAGGATACGAAAGGAGGAAGGATGAACCTTTCTCTTCATGCTGTGTTTTCAATCTGCTTCCTCTACATACTGCTGTTACCCCCTCGGGGCAATGCAAGTTCTTCTTTCTTTATAGAACAAGAATGGGCAATTGCATAAGGCCCAGGGGACCAGTTTTCATACCAGACCTCTTCACAAGCTACACACCACACATCAAGCCTAAATTATTCCATTTTCCACTGCAGTGCCTCTCAAAATGGTGACAGGAAGTGGCATCGTGTCACTTCCTGTGACCATTTTGAGAAGGACTTTGAGGAAAATGGCAGTAGTTGGAGGTAGTTCTGAGGTGCTTGTAGAGGTGATAAGGCTTATTTTCTTTACATGTTTTCACATATTTGGAGCATCTGGGGGTAAAAATTGGACCGAAATGGTGCTGAACTTTAAAAAAAAAAAAGGGATGCGGGCACTGGTAGGGGCTACAGGGGCTAGAAGATGGAGAGTGAAGTTCTAGAGGAGGTTTCCTGTTTTGGAATGTCATTGTTCATGAGAGGGGAATAACATTGGAAGGGGATAAGACTACCTTACCTCTTCCTCCTCCTCTGTTTACATAAATACCTGAATAGGATAAGTGTTCAGAAAGATTCAATGGGCAATTTGTGGATCAGGAGAGACACTACCTTGCCCTCCACTTTTTCCAGACAAATATCTTTGGTTGGCCCTAATGAAGGCAAAATGTCATAGTTGTTAGGGCTGGTGGGAGTACAGGGAAAGGAAATGCCAAAGCTAGGTGGTGAAAGCTTGAGTTAAGAAAATGAATATTGCATGCATGTAGTTTTGCCTGTTTTGTACTCATCATGTACACCACATCCCACCTTGCCCTTTTATTCTTGTCTTCTCTTGTCTTGTCTACTTGTCTTGTCTTCTCTCTTTATCTCTCTTTAGGTGTGGAGGATTGAGGATCTGGAGATGGTCCCAGTAAACCCTAAGACCTACGGCCAGTTCTATGGCGGAGATTGTTATCTGGTCTTGTACACCTACACAAAATCAGGCAGACCTCATTACATTATCTACATGTGGCTTGTAAGTAACAGCTGGGAGGTGGTTTCGTTATTCAGCAGCGCCATCTGAGGAATGCTTCAGGGCCACCAAAATTGATCATGTTTTATTATTCAGCCTTATTATTTCCTTAGTGATTTTCAGAACCACTTTATAACTTAAACCACAGGACTTGGCCTTGAAATCTCAGCGAGTGACCTAGGCCAAGCCACACTGTCTCAGCCTCAGGGGAAGGCAAGGGCAAATCTCTGAACAAATCATGCCAAGAAAACCCTGTGACAGGTTTATACTAAGATTGCTGTATGTCGGAAATGACCTGAAGGCACAGAACATCAATTAACCGATTACTCCCAAAGAAGTATCCCTCCTTATAAACACCCTGTGATATAGAATTGAAAACAGGCTGATATCCAGGGCTTGGAAAAGTTTCTTTTCTGTACTATAATTCCAACAGTCCCCTAAGCTGCAAAATTGATCTTTTCTCCCCTAAGCTCCATCTATATCAAACAACTGTTTCTCCTGCTGCATGGAACAAATCTATCCAAGCTAAACCAATGAATAAACGTTCCCCACCCGTATGAGAAAAATCTGGCAGAGCTAGACTATAGCTCACTCTCATTGTAGCTGTACTTGCAGACTTGGAATGGCTGTGTAATATGGTGTGGCCCTTGGCATCCACTGGGGTTTGATTCTGTGTCCCCTGATGGGTATCAAAATCTGCCGATTCTCAAGTCCCATTATATACAGTGGTGTCGTAAAATGGTGAACAACTCCAAAGTCTGCCGGAAAGAGCCCCAAGGATCAGCGAAAGGGTGGGAGGTTACAGCAGGGTGTGTCTTTGCGCCAACATAGTGTTAGCATGTGACAAAATCAAGGTTAGCTTTTTGGAGAAAAAAATTTGGGGAATATTTTCGAGCCCTGGTTGGTTGAATCTGTGGATGCGGGATGGGTACCGAGGGCTGACTTGATCTGTTTTGTTTACAAGTCTACAAGCAAAATTAGAAGCTTATAAAAGTAGGGACCAACAGAAGAATCATTACAATTTTGGAAGAGGCATGGAGCTACATGAAGGGAATGGAAGTGGTTAAATCTCTAATGGTCTTGGTGGAGGGGAGCACTTATGATTTAATTGTAGAATAGATTGGGTTTAAGAACTTATGGCTATAAGTGGTTTGTAAGTCTATGTTTATTATGTATTAGGTATTGTGTTGTGTGTTATGTATCGTTGTGTATTGTTACGTAAGTTTAAATAATCAATAAAAATTATGTATTAAAAAAAATAAAAGTAGGGACCAAATAGAAAGCTTATAAAAATAGGGACTAAACAGCTGGTTCTGCCTCAAATCCCTGCAGAACAAGGCTTTAAACCTTCCCATTTCATTCCTGGCCACTTTGAGTCCAGCAGCCTCTTAGTAATAGTACAAACAGTGGTGAGGAATCTTTGTCCCTCTAAATGTTTTGGACTTCATATTCCAGGAGCCCCAGCCAGAATGGTGGACAGTTAGGAACTGTGGGAGATGCAGTCCAAAAAACCTCTGGAGTTCTAAGTAACCTGCTGCTCTTCAGTGCGTTTAATGCCGCAGTCTTTGGCTTGCTAATGTCTCCATTTCTCTTTGTGCCGTCTGGAATATGCAACATGTGAGTCTGTTTCTCTCTAGGGCCGCCATGCTTCAGTTGATGAAACTACAGCTTGCGCCTTCAACGCTGTGGAGCTGGACAGAAAATACAATGATGAACCCGTGCAGGTTCGAGTGACCATGGGAAAGGAGCCACGACATTTCTTGGCCATCTTCAAGGGCAGCCTGATCATTTATGAGGTCAGAAACAGTAGAAGGATCTTGGGTCTGAGGGACATTGTTAGATAAGATAAAGATTCTATCAAGGGTCATGCATTCTTATATTTTGGGGGTCCATTTGGCAACTTAAGTGTTGGGTCCAGTCATTATAAACATCTACATATCAAAATGTATCTCCCTTTCACCAAGAGCCCGGGTGGTGTAGTGGTTTGTGTTGGATTATAACTCTGTAGACCAGCCGTGGAAACCCGGTGGGTGACCTTGGGCAAGTCATGCTCTCTCAGCTTCCAAGGAAGGCAGAAACAAACCCCCACATGAACAATCTTTCCAGGAATGCCCCATGATATGTTGACTTCAGGGTTGCCATAAGTCAGAAACAACTTGAAGACACAATAACAGTAACAACAATAGCTCTCTTTTATTATTATTTTGTTATTTTATTATGCCCTATGAGGATAGACTCAGAGAGCTGGGGATGTTTAGTCTGCAGAAGAGAAGGTGAAGAGGGGACATGATAGCCATGTTTAAATATTTGAAGGGATGCCACGTAGAGGAGGGAGTGGGCTTGTTTTCCGCTGCTCCAGAGACCAGGACAAGGAGCAATGGATTCAAGCTGCAGGAAAGGAGATTCCACCTGAACCTCAGGAAGAACTTCCTGATGGTCAGGGCTGTCCGGCAGTGGAATAGGCTGCCTCGGAGTGTAGTGGAGTCTCCTTCTTTAGAAGTTTTTAAGCAGAGGCTGGATGGCCATCTGTCGAGAATGCTTTGAGGGTGTTCCTGCATGGCAGAAGGGGGTTGGACTGGCTGGCCCCTGGGGTCTCTTCCAACTCTACATTTCTATGATTCTATGATTAGGTGTGTCAGAGAAAGAGAACTTCCAGGCCATGGGCTTAAAGCCATACATGGGGGATGTGAAGGGGACCTTCTTCCCACTTTTGGTTGGAAGAGCCCACAGAGCAGAGATAACATGGAGATTCCATCTGCCCTATTCATTGTCCGAGTTGGAAAGAGAAGTGGGGCAGTATGAACAGAATCACCATGTCATCTCCAACTATAACACAAGCGCACTCTGCCTGTACTTGGAACACTAGCTGAACCCCAAAGTCAACAGCCCAGTCAGCTAACTGAGTGCGCCCAGTTCGCAGGGGTGTAGCTACAGAGAAGGGAGGAAGAAAAGAGCACTGTACCTAAATTAGGATTCTATTCCCCACCGTGAAATTTTTCTTTCAGTCTTTAAATTTCTAACATCGCAGCAATTTAACTTGAGTGTTTAGAAATACAATTTAGGCATCCTAAGAAAAAGGGCAGGCAAAGTTATTAAAGACTTCTCCATGCAGACAATTTTCACTGTCTCACTCTGGAATGCTAGAAATTTTGGAAGCGAAAGGAAAATTTCCTTTATGGAGTCAGAATTTGTATTTGGGATGTTCATGTTATCCTTTGGCCGTGCCCCTCCCTAGTAGTTATACCCCTGCCAGGTCCATTCTCCCACCATCCCCTATGGAAATGATTCTTCCTTGCATGCAAGATGACCTTGTCAAAGGCTTATGTTCTTATTGGCCAATGCATACTCCTCGCAGCCATAACAGAATTAACACTGCTGGAAGAATTAGCTTTGATAGAGGTAGATGTGACTGCTAGCATGGCATGGTAGTTTGAGTGTTGGACTTTGGAGACCGGGATTTAAGGCCCTTCTCTGTCATGGAAACCCACTGCATGAGTTTAGGAAGGTCACACTCTCTCAGACTCAGAGGAAGGCAAGAGCCAACCTTCTCTGAAGAAATCTTGCCAAGAAAACCCCATGATAGGTTTGCCATAAGTTGGAAACAACTTCAAGGCACACCACAACAGGGTGCTAGAAGCAGTTTGATGGTGCCTTATCTTCCGCAAGTTGGAAACTATTTCAAGACATGCCACAACAAGGTGCTAGAAGCAGTTTGATCATGCCCTATCTGCCTCCAAAATGTGGTTAATTTTTTTGGTACAGCAGTTGAACTTTGGAGAGGAGTTCTGTAGATTTTCCTGCATAATTGTAGGCTGACCAGGAGAAAAGCAAGCATTGGTTGAAGCACTTGAAACACTGGCTGAGTGTGCCTAAGCAAACTCTCTCCTTATTTTCCCCATCCACAGAAAGCAAAAGGAGAGTAAAATGCTGGTTGGAGAAATGCCAGCTGCTTTTTTAGCTAGGGAGCCACTGACGTCCTGGACGTGTTCACCTTCCTTGATATCATCAGGGCTCAAGATCTGTAGGGGAAGGCTTTCTCTTGGTTTTGCTACCATCCCAGACTCGCCTGGGGAGGACACCGGAGAAAGCCTTCTCAGTAGATTCTCCCACCCTATGGAACTCTCTTCTGTGGGAGGCCTGCCTGGCCCCTCTCTCTGTTTTCCTTTCAGCAGGCAAAGACCTTTCTTTTTAAGCAGGTTTTAACCTGTGAGCAGGGGAGCTTTTTATTTATTTCTTAAGCTTTTTTTTTAAAAAAAGTTAAGTTTTTATAATTTTATATGTTTTTGATGTTTTTAATTGTTTTAAATGTTTTTAACTTTTTTGGGGAGCTGCCTTGGGTCCCACTCTGAAAGAAAAGGAAGCATATAAATACAATCAATCAATCAATCAATCAATCAGTCAATCAGTCAGTCAATCTTCTGCCCACAGCAGTATGGAGGGTATCTGACCCATTCCCTTAAACTGGTTCCCCAGTCCTAGTCTATATGTTATTGCCATTATAATTCCACTTCTGGCCCATTGCAGGCAAGCAATTTCTCAACAGTACTGGAAATCATAGAATCGTAAAATGTTAGATTTGGATGGGATGGCAAGGGCCGTCTAGTCCCGCTCTCCCCCATGTGGGATATCTAGGATTGTAGGAAAGCAGCCCTAGATTTTAGAATCAATTATGTTTTCACTACTTAACATCATCATTTTGAAATTGTTTTTGGTTTTCTAGGGAGGCACAAGCCGTGCTGAAAAGTCCGAGCCCGAGCCAGCTGTCCGGCTCTTCCAAGTGAGGGGCACCGATGAATTCAACACCAAAACCATTGAGGTCCCGGCCCGAGCTTCTTCTCTCAACTCCAATGATGTCTTTCTCCTCAGGACCAACCAAGTGTGCTACTTGTGGTGTGGGAAGGTAAATGAAGGACAATACGGAAATGCACACAAGGGATCCCAAGTGCCGTTTAATCCAACCCAAATCCTTCCACCACAGAGCAGCTACCATGTCTGGGATCCAAATTGAAATGTCATGAATAGGATAGAAACAACAGCAACAGCAGATACATTGAATTACTGGTCTGATGTTTTAATATGCCCCTTGGGAGTTTGGGAGCTAGCAGTAGAGTAAGTAGAGTTATGATTAGGGCTTGAGTGAACAATAGTGTTTAACATTCACTTTGAGAGACTAACCTTCTGAACATGTCTGTTTCTGTTTCTTGGCACCATGTGTACCCCCAATAATAAAGTATGGGACTTTATTTTTTGTGGGTACAGTTATGTTACATTGGCTGAAACAGAAAAAGTGATCAAATGGCAAAAAGCAATACATAGGAGGAGCCATCCCAGCTGTTAAAAATATTTTTGAAAAATCATTCTCGTGCATAGCAAATGGCTGACATTTGAAGACTTTGATTCCAATAGGCATCAGTGCCAATGCTCCCAGTAGGAGGGTTGAAAAATGCTTTTGTCCTCTCTTGGTACATGGGAATTAACCCAAAAATTATTGTGTAGATAGTTCAGTTTCACAAACGCAACGTTGCCTTTAACTCATCTATGATTCTTTGGCCTGATTCTTCAGCCAGATGCAAATATTGTAGGTTCTTTGTGGAAGCTTGTGAAGTCTTGCCCTCCCTAAGCTGAGCACATAGTAGTTTTGTGCATTCATTGATAACTTTTGCTGTTGATAACTTTTACCTTTTCTTGCCTGGCCCACACCTTTTGTCCACACTCTGATATGGCTTAGCTACATGTGTCCCACCTTAATCTGTGAAATGTTGATGGGCATGGGGTTCCCTCTCAACTAAGATGTTGGTAAGCATCTTCCCAGATTCTGGGGACAATTTTGGGTCTCTGTACCTTCCAGAGGCCACATGAACCACCAAAAGTGCTTAAAAATGGGAGGGAATGAAGCCAAAAGTCTGGAAGTACACTTTTGGTTTTGAAAAACTGTGTGTGTGTGCGTTTGTTTTGTTGTTGCTAAATGGACCTACAATATATTTAAAAGGTTAATCCACCTTTTCCTTTTTTCACTGGGAAAAGATGGTGGGATATCTGGAACAATCTGAGGGCCAAAGGTTGCAGAAGTGGGGTGTATAAGGTCTGTAGGCCACACCTTGTGCACTCCATGAGTAGGATTCTAGAATAATCTGACGTGACATTAGTCAACATGGTCCTTCTAATGGATGGTCCACTGCTGAGGCCCTTGAACATTTACCAGTGATGAACCTTGGTTTTGTGTCCCCCACCCAGGGATGCAGCGGGGATGAACGAGAAATGGCTAAGAACGTAGCAGACATCATCTCCAGACGGGACAAGCAGACTGTTCTGGAGGGTCAGGAGCCAGCAGAATTTTGGGCTGCCCTAGGAGGCAAAGCCCCTTATGCCAGCGATAAGAGGTGAGACATCCAAGATTGAGCGTGTTGTTGTTGTGTGCCTTCAAGTTGTTTCTGACTTATGGCAGCCCTAAGGCAAACCTATCACAGGGTTTGTGGGGCTGAGACTGTGTGATGTAGCCAAGATCACACAGTGGATTTCCATGGGGAATCAAAACCAGGTCTCCAGGGTCTAGTCCAACATTCAAATGACTATACGATGCTGGCTCTTGTATATTGCAGGTGTGCAAATTTGTGTTTGAATTTTTTACTTCCACCACATTCTGATGTGGTCTGTATCAGATGGCAAGTTGCTGGCCTTTCTGCATGAAAATTAAAAATATTTCCATATACATTTTTGAAAAGGTGTACATTTTTCTCCCATTTACTAACCTCATGTTTGGGCACATTGTAGAAATGTCTATGTTTTCTTGTACACACACATGATTTTTCTAAGTCCTCTTATATAAATCTCATTGGAGGCTTGTTAAATGTCTGAGTTTCCAGCTTTACATTTTGTATGGGACTCCATTTGGGTCTAGGGCTGAATGAATTGATAAGTTCATATGTAAATTTGCAAAACCAATAAAACAAATATCTCACCCAACCTTGTAATACACTAGTGAGAGAGATTGTATCTGACGCAGGCAGATTATCTGCAAGTGTACATCCTCATAGTGCTGTTGGCCTGGTTGGGGAGAGGAAGTAGCTTTAGATCTCTCCTTGTATATATCTCTGCATGTGGGTTTGATGTCTACAACTCATGGGAGAAATGTTGCTTCCATGGATTATTGAATAATACCAACCAAAAAGTACAAAAGTCATTTAAAAGCAATTACAAGGAGATGGTTGATGATCACGGCCAATCAGGAAGCCAAGCATTTTACTTCCTTTCCTGGCTTTCTCTTGTTACACACAAGTCCATCCTTTATTGTCTAGAATCATTAGGTTGCTGGGATTGGAAGGTAAGTTCTTCATCTCATGTCCCACTTCTTGTCAATGTTGCCTTGCTAAGGTTCCAAGAACAGGTGAGCCACTACCAGCCCCGTTTGTTCGAGTGCTCCAATCAGACAGGACGGTTCATCATGACAGAGATAGTGGATTTTTGCCAGGATGACCTGGATGAGGATGATGTCATGCTACTGGACACCTGGGAAGAGGTCAGTGGTAGAAGAGATACACTTTGCAAGGGGCATTATACATCATAGGATTCTGAAATAAGAGTATATACTTTTAAAAAATAAATCTGCCCATATTTTTTTAAACTTGTGCAAGACTGCAGTGCTTGACCGCTTACTTGAAATAGCATCAGAGTATTCTACGCATATAGAGAGTATACATTTTTTTAAAAAATCTGTAAGATTACAATGCTTTACCTAATACTCTGTGTACTATTAGCTGCCATTTGCAAAATTTGGAGATAGATCTTTTTAAAAACCCTGCAGATCAGTTTTTGAGAGTTTTTCTCTGAAGAAGGTCATACAAATATTGCTCAGCCTAAATGTGTTAGATTATTCTGTGGAATACAACCCTCTTTGCTTTATCCCATACCCCCATCACATCACACAAATGTGATACCTGGATACATGGATATGTGGATACATGCCCTCCGGCAGGCCTGCCTCTCTGAGCACTTTGCTGGAGAAACTTGTCTGGGTCTGGGAGATGCTGCCATTTTAGCTACCCGTAATACCCCCTTCCCCATTTTAGCAGTCATCTATGGCACAGTGCGGTAATGTTAAACTTGTGGCGTTTTCCAGAGACAGGTGCCTAGAAATCACCAGAGCATCAGATCCTAAGCCCAACTCCAAAACTGAGAGGGCCACAAATCTGTCAGCTGTTATGGTTTGTTTTTAAATGTTCTCAATTGGGCACTAAATGTTATCTGTTATATGTTGCCCCATGGCTGTGGTGGACGAAGCAACAAGAGACAGATGCTTTAAATCAATCAACTAATCAGCATGAAGGCACTGAAGTCTCAGCAATGGCCCCAAGATGGACCAGACTGTCTGGGACTCTGGGGTCTGGACCAAGACTCTCGGTGGCCTTCTTTTCTGACCTACCACTGTGAGCTGTTTGATACTCATGAAAAGACAGGACAGGGAATAGGGTCATATCACCAATGCTCTGAAAAAGAATCATATTTTTGAAAAGAGAACAAAGAATCCAGGAGGACTAGTAGCAGAAACAAGGTTAAAATGTCTGCTCCCACCACCTGATCTTCTCCAGTCCAAATTCTGTGTTTCTGTAGCTGATTTTTTTTTCTCCTTAATAGTAGAGGTGCAAAACCCTCTCATAAATATTTGCATGTAACATGTAGAGCCTAAATGACAAAAAGAAATGCTAGCAACATCTAGTGACTGTTGACTGAGCACTAAACTCTAAGGCATACAAGTACACAGATGTTCTTAGGTTGTTGTGGGTTTTCCGGGTTTTGAGGCCGTATTCCATTGTTATTTTCTCCTGACGTTTCGCCTGCATCTGTGGCTGGCATCTTCAGAGGATATCCTCTGAAGATGCCAGCCACAGATGCAGGCAAAACATCAGGAGAAAATACTAATAGAACACGGCCTCAGAACCCGGAAAATCCACAACAACCTATGGATTCCAGCCATGAAGGCCTTCGACTTTACACAGATGTTCTGTTTGCTTTATGCTCTGCCAAGATGTTTATGCCGTGATGACATTCTTTCACTGTTCCAGTGGTGATTCCAGATGGTGGGAGGTGGGACAGGCCAGTGCCCACACACTGGACAAGGGTTCAAGCCAGCCTGTTACGCTGTGGTTGACTGAGGAAATTGCTTGCCTAAGGAGGGACTGAATACCCCCTTACGCAAGTGTGTAAGAAATAAAGCTGCTGCTGCGATCCTGAGTTACCTGAAGGAAATGCCCCGAAGCTTCAGCTTTTTCTCTAACTTCCTAATCTCCCACTCCCCTATTGCAGATCTTCCTTTGGATTGGCAAGAGTTCCAACAGCTATGAAAAGAGCGAGGCCGTTTCGTCAGCCAGGGAGTATCTGAAGACCCATCCGGCAGGAAGAGATCCAGCCACGCCAATCGTCATGGTGAAACAAGGTTATGAACCTCTGAACTTCACTGGCTGGTTTGCTGCTTGGGATCCCTATAAATGGAGTGTAAGTAAATGTGAAAAAGGTCTCTCTAAGTGAGGAACATTCATCATTTAGTGAGGTGTGGTTTTGGTTTTTCCAGTCAACAAAAGTGGCTGATTGCAAGTAGGAAGAATCTGTCTGCATTGCTTTCACATTCGTGTTCTTTTCTTTTTATTTTATTTCTCAACCTCAACTCTTTTTTTGTTGAGTTTTTGCAGATTTTGGTAAGTTTTTACCAACAAAATTTTCATCCATCTGCGAGTTCAGCAGGTTGAGCTGAATTCCCAGCACGGAGGAAGCCATGTTGTACCAAACCTCCCTGCCATGTAGCTGTTAAAGAGGAGCCCCATCTTTTTGCTTTTTTAAGGTGACAACCTTGGCTCAGTACCTGATCTGTAGAAACCCTAATTTTCTGCCCCAAACATGGCTGAATAAATAATACAATACAACTACAAAACTAGCTATCCAAATACAAATATAAGAAACAAGGCAATTCTGTAGAAAGCTAGTTAACAAGCAAACTAGCAAATCAAATTTAAAACCCCCACTCGTCCCTCCTGTCCCACTCTGCACTCAACATGTTATCCCCAGGCTGTCCAGCCCAGGCTTCTGTGACAGATGAGTATTTACGCCCATGAGAATGAGAACTCTTCCACCCACGCAGGCCAATTGTGATGCCAGCCAGCAAATCTGCCACTTGCTGCTAGATGACATAACTTGTATGCTGTTCACACTTTAATTGGAAGGATCTCAGGAAACATATGGTTCCTGTCACATATTCTCCTGAATTTTTTTTTTTTTTCATTTCAATGAGGCTCACAAAGGAGAGGTTCCCAGCTGATGGAGTCTGGGAGCACCACCTACCATAAGATGGACGTGCTGTCAGAGAAATGCCAAAGTGCTTGCAATGAGATGTTATTCAAATGCACACTGGCAACTTCTCTGTATGGTTTCATTTAGCAACGCTTCTTCTTTGTTACCTCTTTCTTCACACTCAACTTTCTTTCCCTGGGATGCCTTGCCCCTTTTTTTTGACATCCGAGCCACCGAGCCAATGACAGTCAAGGGAATTATAACTCCTCTTCTTCTGCCAACTCAACCTTGCTGTGACATAAAAGAAGCTGTGTCTTTCGGTTAAATGACAGCGATAGCAAATGGATTGTGAACATAGACATTGATATACTCTATGGCTGAGATCCCCTATAGCTCACCAATAGCACAATGGTTCTGCTGGAGGAACTATGCTTTATCTCTCCACTCAGTCCCTTCAACTGACCATTTAGCTGCTGGAGACCCCTCTCCTACCTCAGCCATTCAGTGACTGAGGGTGAGTGGGGGAATTGAAAAAGCATATCCCTGTAGCCAGATGCATACCAATAACATCTTTTGTCCTCACTGAAGCTGGATTCTCTCCAGGTACTCCCCACACCCTTTCTTGGCCGTTAAATGGATGCCCTCACCTTCTTCCAGGTGATTAATGGCTTGGGGAAGGTGCACCTGCCCTTGTAGCAGGCCTACATGGATGGGGACATTGTGCAAGGACACACGGGATACCCCTTGTGCAACAAACTTTAAAAAGACATGTGCATTCATAATCCCAGGGTATGTGTGTGTCTCTACCAAGATGATTTTGGCCACTGGCTCATGAAGAACTCAGCATATTCTTTCCCTTTGGTTAACAAAGAAGGACTTCCTTATGGATCTGATGACTGTGACCTTCCACCCTTTCAGGATGGCAAGACTTATGAGGAGATGAAGAGCAGCCTCGGAAATGTATCAGCCATATCAGAGATCACAGTGGTAAGTAGGTTTGGAACCAGAGATTAAAACTGCCTCATGCAAGGAAGTGGCTATCTTTTTTGGTCTGATCCTGAGGTCTGCCGTCTAAACCAGAAGGCTCGTCAATGTGACTAGCCTTTCTGTGGTGCAACATCATCCATCAGGATTTGGCAGCATACATTTCCGTATATGGATATGTGAAGTAGTTGTGCTTCACTACCCTTAGGTTGCATGGCAGGGTTGCACAACCCAACACACATCCACAATAGGTTGTGGATCTTGAACTGACTGCACACCTTCAACACTGGGCAAAAAATATCCAACTGCATCAATAGGTTAAGCCACCCATGGCTAAGACATCAAAAGATTCTGCTCTATGTTTTGAGAAGCACCTTGCAAATACGAAAATATGAAAGATGTTTTACTCTGCCCCTGTGGAACAAGAAATAAAACTGCTGATCCTTGTCATTTCTGATTCTTGTCACAAAGGGGCTGGCTCTCAAATCTGACCAAAATTTGTGGATCCCTGTATACTGTGGGAAATTCCTGATTGAGTCAGGCTCTCTGATTGGCCAAGACTAAAGGCTTTATCACAAGGTAAATTTACACCTACGACAGAATTTAGCATCTTTGGGTGGGATTTATCACATGATGTCATTCCTCTTCTGTTGTTCTCCCAGTGGGAGACTATTTGGACTTTCTTTTACAAACACAAAGAATCCATTATTGACCTACTTTGTTCTCCCACTGGGAGAACAACAGAAGGGGAATGAAATAATGTGATAAATACCAGCCAAAGATGCTATTATGATGCTCTATTTGCAGTTTATCTGGCTCATGTGATAAAGTTCTAATACAGAGACAGTCATAGGGATCAGTCAAAATTTTGTTTGTTTGTTTAGGATATAAATTTACCAAAATGCATGTATTTCTTCATACTTAGGAAAAAATATGGAGTTTTCTTTGAAGGAATGTGGAAGGAGCCAAAACTGAGAGATTAATCTGTCCAGACCCAGGACTCTGAGTGATGAAAACCTACATTCAGATACAACATGATCTATTGCATGCTGGGAAGGGTTGTCCCTATTGAATCTGACTCGTGCAAATGACGGGGGATTTGATTTTAGTTCATTTTTGAAGAAACTACAAAAATCCACAAATTTCTTGATAGATGTGACAAAAGCACTAGAGTTTCAAAAAAAATTCTAATGCAAGGAAAGCAAAACTGGCAATTCTTCTCATACTTAGATGGGTGTGTGATTTCCCACCCTGTGGTATGTGAAGTCCCCCTCATCCACCCCACACAGTCTACAGCTTTTTCTTTCTCTCTGTCTCTCTCTATATTTGTCAGGATCTGAAAAATGCCAACTTGAGCAATAAGAGCTCCAGCAATAAGCCTGCGGCCACCAGTCCAGCTATTTCAAGGACTGGAACATCTTTTCCAGCTCACCAAACACACCGTGACAGCAGCAGCCACAGCTACAATAACAATGCTCCTTTGCTACGGACCAGTGGGAATGGAGTGTTTGCTAGAGACCTGCTGATCAACAAGGCAGTGGATGAGCTTCCAGAGGGGGTGGACCCCACCCAAAAAGAGGTGAAGGATTGCATCTCCTATCTTACCGCACAATGAGGCTGAACTCACCGGGCTGCTTTAGCTGCTGGCCTTGTTCAGCCAAGACCTCATGAGCACACAAGGCAAACTTTAATTGAAATGGCTGATTGTTGTAGTTGTGGGCCTTCAAGCTGTTTCCAACTTATGGTGACTCTACCATAGGGTTTTCTGGGGCTGAGAGTCTGTGATGTGCCCAAGGTCAGCCAGGAGGTCGTAGTCCAACGTTCAAACCACTACGCTACACTGGTTCTTGAAATGGCTGGTATTAGGGGTGTAAATACTCATAAATGTCATTCTTGCAGCCAACAACAACTAATTTCTATTTTCCTCCCCCCTGTGAGGAAGTCTGTGCAAGCTGTGCAGTTTGGTTTGAGGAATGTTTGCAGTTTGGTACTTACTCTGCAGAAAGGAATGTACATGTTTTACATAGAAAACAGCATTTTCTGCACGGAAATTTCCTTTTCTGTGCAGAATATTTGTCTGTGCAGGAAGTCGTGGTTTCTGCACAGAAAATGTGCATTCTGGGCGGAATTTTGGAGCCTAGACTGAGTTGAGCACAGCATTTAGCACCTAAGCAACAGGCACAGTGAGCGATAATGGCGGCTTTGTGTCAGCTTCCGCTTCCCAGCAGCCATCACAGTTTTGCAAGCTCCTTGCAAGGTGTGAACAGCCAGACAATAAAGAATGAGCTTGGCCTGCTGGAAGGGACAGAATGAACCAGACTCACCTAAATGAGGAAGTTCTAAGTCAGGCCTCCTGCTTCCCATGGAACTGGGAATTCAGTGTCGGAGAAGCTTAAAAACTGGAAAAGCCAAACTGCGAGGATGCTCATCTGTCATTTAAATATTTTTCTCAGTCCCTAGATGGTATATGACTCAAGTAAAAATTATGACAATTGATCAATTGGGGAAAAATTCATCAGTGGAGGCAAATTTTAATTGGGGAAACTGGAAAGCAAGGGCACAGTTGCTTATACTTTTGATGCTATTTTGTGAAAATACGGTAAAAGAAAAGATATGCAGAAAGGCCTTTTAAGAAATAGCAAAGGAGTCCTGGATTGTGAGAAGCAAGTTGTCCCTTTGTCTTTTCTAACTGCGTCTCAAAATGGCCCTTCAGAATATTCACCTTTTGGTGTACTATAAATCCATTTGTATTTAATTTATTTTGGCTGGAAAGAAAAGAGCGATGAGTTCACTCACTGATTGGCAGCTCTGCTTGCTTGGCTGACAGCAAGGTGGGGAAATGCAGCTCTCCAGATGTTGTGAGACTGTAACTCCCAGCATCCTACGTCATTGGTCAGGCTGGCTAAGACTCCTAGGGCTTGCAATCTAACAAGATCTGGAAGGCCACATGATTTCTACCCTCTGCCCTAGAAGATAGAGTTCCAAATACACACACACACACACACACACACACACACACAGTGTGCATTGTATATTGCATAAGCTAGAGACAGCAAAGGCTGTTCAGTAGTGGAACAGACTACCTCAGGAAATGGTGGAATCTCTTTTGCTGGAAGGATTTTAATCAGGGATGATGGGAAGACCATTAGCCACTGGGTGGCACTGTGCGTATTCCTATTTATAATGAGAGTTACTAGCCAATATGTGCGCATATGCCTTCAAACGGGCTGTCAACTTATGGCAACCCCTTGAATTTCATAGGGTTTTCTTCAGCAAGGGATACTCAGAAATGGTTTTTTTGCCAGTTCCTCCTTCTTTTTGTGTGCCTTCAAGTCATTTCCCATTTATGGTGACCATATCACAGGGTCTCTTTTTTCCTCTCAGCAGGGTTTGAATACCCTGAAGACACCAAATCCTGTCTATCTTGGAAGCTAAGCAGGGTCAGCCCTGGTTAGTACTTGCATGGGAGACTGCCAAGGAATGCCAGGTGCTGCAGGCTATGTTTCAGAGGAAGGAAGTAGCAAAACCACCTCTGAGGATTCCTTGCCTAAGAAAATCCTTATGGGTTGCCATAGGTTGACAGGGGACTTGAACTCACATATCAACATATGCAGACTAGTCAGTAATACAAAGGAATATTTCAGCACCTGGGAAAAAGAAATTTGTAGCGTACTCATATTCTCTGAGTCTGCAAAAGCTTGTGCTACAAGCTTTTCTTTCTTCCAATTAGTCTTGATGGTACTAGTTCAATTGGTGCTTGTCCAATTAGTACTAGTCCAATGGTATTAGTGGTACTAGTCCCATTAGTTTTGATGGTACTAGGACTCAGGTCAGACTTAAGTCACTTCAGTGACTTGACTCGGACTTGACTCGGCAAAAATTACACACTGACTCGACTTGAGACTTGCATATTTTAGTGGCTGACTTGCTGCACTTGGTTCAGTAACATAATGCATTCATCCAGAAACTTTCCTTTGTATGCTGATAACAGACAAACATGGCTGTGTATTTGGACACTAGTCAGCAGTAGAATAGATTAGAATTCATTTTATTTTGCTGCATAGCCAACATAGCTGTTCTTGATAAGCATTCGCTTGATCAGTAGATTGTCAGATAAATGTATAAACTTTTACGTAGCATTTGAAAAATTGAGTGACAGTGATGTAGACTCGAGTCGATGGACTCGGACTCAAGTCAGACTTCAGTGACTTGACTCGGACTTGACTTGGCAAAAATTACACGCTGACTCGACTTGAGACTTGCATATTTTTAGTGACTGACTTGCTGCCCTTGGTTCAGTAACATAACACATTCATCCAGAAACTTTGCAACTTACTGGTTGCATGACGATCAGTCTAAAGGCCAAGGTGTGGACATATTTCTCAGAGGGAACAGCAAATGGGTCAGGCAATGGTCCTGAGGTGGAGTTGAGGTCTGCTCAGCAGCCTGTCCACCCTACATATGAGAGGAGCTTTCTAAAAGTTTTCCTAAGAACAGAAGGCAAGACTTGTGACCAGAGTGCAGGGCGCATATCTCAGAGGGGAACAGAAAATATGTTAGGCAATGGGCTTGAGGAGGGAGGATTCTTCCTTCTAAAGCTCTTGAAGTTTCAGGAATGGGGAATAAGAAGGACCCTATTCCCCACTTCTGAAAAAGCCTCCAGCTTTGCAAATGGGAAGTAAGAAGGATCCTATTCCCCACCTCTGAAGCTGCAGGTGGCAAAATCACAAAAGTAAAGAGTCAGCTCTACTTAAATTGTTGAAACTGACTTTATTCAACTCTGTCCAGAAATTCTGGAATACAGGTTGGGGTATACAGTTGGCTCCCAGACTTGAGACTTGACTGGAAAGTATCTTGCAAGGACTTGAGACTCAACTTGAGACTTGGAGTGAAAGACTTAAATACATCACTGTTGAGTGAAACCACCTGAAGAAGCACAAATCTCACCTGTCCCCCTCTTCTCTCTCTCTCTCTACAGCACTACCTGTCTGATGAAGATTTTTATGACATCTTTGGGAAAACCAAGCATGAATTCTACCAGATGCCCAAGTGGAAGCAGCAGAATGAGAAGAAACAATATGGACTCTTCTGAGCAAAGGAAAGCACATCCCACCTTTCAACCTTCTCCTGGTTGCTTGGAACTCATTGGTGGGGAGGGGGGACAACTTGGCACATGTGGAAGGAAGAGATGTTTGGAGGAAATGCACTTGCATCCTCATTTTGACATTTTAAATCACACACACACACACACACACACACACACACACACACACTCTCCTGGAATCAGTTCTTACAAAGAAAGTCTTGGTAGATTATCTTCCTCTCTCTGTGACTCTGAATATGGCTGCAATCATTATATCAATCACTTGCATGAGAAGAGTCATGTGAATGTTTTTCCTCACATTGGGTGTGTTTGGAAAATCAGGTTAGCAAATAAGGGGTGCATCCGAAGCACACATTTATAGCACTTTGATCACACTTTAACTGCCGTGGCTCCGTCCCGTGGAATCTTGGGGTTGGTAGTCTAGTTGAGGTACTTAGCATTCTCGATGGCGTTCCCTTGAAATACAGTGTTAGATTTCTCTGGTAGAGAATTCTAATTGTCCCAGAAAGTTACAAACCCCAAACAGTTGGGCCAGGACAATTAAAGTGGAATAAAACTGATATAATTGTGTTGTATGGACCCATTCAATGTTTATTGTTTTTCCAATTTCAAACAGTAAACCCTGGAAGCATACAAGATATGTGAAAATTATGAGACAATATCAAGGGAAAATGTATGGAATTTCATGGGCCGTTCTAGATTACTGTGAAAGGGAAATTGTAAAATTCTTTCACCCTTTATTCAGCCCTTCAGAGAAATGGAGACAGGAGAAGGTATGGGTGACAATAGTACCAGTCTGCCATGAAACCTAAATCCTGCTACCCTGCAGAAGTTGGCTAGGCTGAAAGGCAATGTTGGTTTTGCTCCATCTTGAGCGGTAGCAAGTATCAACTTTAAAGGAG
The DNA here is from genome assembly GCA_948472985.1 of Iguana delicatissima. Lineage (NCBI taxonomy): Eukaryota > Metazoa > Chordata > Lepidosauria > Squamata > Iguanidae > Iguana > Iguana delicatissima. The sequence continues at coordinate 2,002,850 of CAOKZL010000061.1, forward strand.
CAACCCAAGGTGCTGAACATATTCTGGGAAGAAGGTTTCAGCACCTTGGGTAGCACCTTTAAAAGCTGAGTTTTAGAACCCAGAGCAGCTTCACTGTCCCCCTGACATGAAGGCCACCAAGTCCCATGACCGGCTTTCACCCTTCTTTTGGGGTTTTTCTTTCTTTCCCTCTTGCTGGGATCAACAGGAGTGAATTAACAACACCAGTTCAAAGGTTGCCTGGGGGAATGATGGAAACTGTAGCCCAGTCCATCTCAAGGGCACCAGGTTAAGGAAGGCTGAATTAAAGTAGTCCCCTCCACTTATCTGTGGGGGATACATTCCAAGACCCCCATGGATGCCTGAAACCACAGATAGTATAGAAACTTATACTGCCGTCTAACATCACAGGGACTCTAGAGAGGCTTCATATGACACCAGAGCCGTTTGCCGTGGCAGTGTTGGCAGAGGGGCAGTTAAAATGAGACCCAGAGTCGGCTGTGTGGGTGTTGTTGCCCAAACCTGGGTTGGGGGACAGATTGGGGCAAAGGGTGGGAGGAAGGGAGGTGACCCTCTGAGGGAAGAGGTTGGTCACGGGTAACTGAAACCACAGAAAGCAAAACTGCAGATGGTGGGGGACCACTGTAGTTTCCTGAAGGAGGGCAATTCCAGGTAACGGCATGCTATGTTTTCTAGATCACTGGAAGTAACACAATGACAGTAGAAATTCCTGCTGCTGCCTTGTAGGAGATCCACCCAACATATATGAAAGACAAATGGAGGAGGAAAAGTGAAACATTAAAAACAATCCTTTTTGTAAAATCTATTTTCACCCATTTTAATCACAACCATTCAGAAATACATTATTCGTGTCATACTATCATCATCCCTCTGAGCTCCGTAGCACTATTTGGATTGTTTTTTAAGAAAAAACAAGCGCACACTGATTTTTCACAGAATTTATTGTCATTTGTCTGGTTCAGTTCATCACCCGATGGCTGCATCTACACGAACAGAACAAGGCTATTCATGGTTATAAAAGCCTGGTTTTAAGAGGTACTAAATGAGGGGTTTTCCTAAGCGGAGCACTCTTAGTGCCTCCCAGTCAAAGGCACTGTGTGTGGATTTACCATTGCCCTCCTCTGAGGCTGAGACAGTGTGGCCTGTCTTGAAGCCACCCAGTAGGTTTCCACGGCTGGGTGGGAATCTGAGCCCTGATCTCCCAGTGTCTTCGTCTAACACTCACTACTACATCGCTCAGGTTGCTGGTGTCTTATCCAAGTGTCAAGTTTCCCTACAGAAGGAGTTGGCCATTTTTGTCCAATGTGGAATGGCTGTATTCAATGCAAGGTTGCAGAAGTGGAGTTGCATGTGCAGCATCATTGTGCGTGGATGTGCAATTGTGTTGTGCACTGATGTGCATTACAGGTAGTAGCTGGCATCCTGTTAGTGACACACACACACACGTGTGTGTGTGTAAATCGTGTTAAGCAAGCAGAGTGAACTATTGGCCATGGAGCCTACTGTTGGGCATTGCAGTTGTCCATTCTGGTTGCGCCTTGCTCAACTGCACCCAGTTATGAATAAGTGTTGCGCACAGAACACTGGCATAACGTGTCTCTGCATGCAGACATTTACACTAGGCTGAGGGGATGCTGGATTGCAGCCAATGTATTGTACATGCCAATCCATATGAGCATCTGGGTTGTCACATTCCAATTTGTGAAAAAGGTGGCATTGTGCTACCGCCGTGTAATTCCATGACTGTAGAGTTATGACTGATCTCCTGGATGTAGGATCTCGGCCGAAGTGTCCTAGACCACCTGTCAAATTCCTGTCAATGAGGGTGGGACAAGCATACAAAGAAAACTGTGGCTGCAAACACACTAGCCTGTAACAGCAGATATCACCAAAGCTCAGAAAAGATCTTTACTTGGACGACAGCTCCCAGACATCATGGCTAGAATCTTTTACTCAGTATTGGTCATGCTGACAGAACAATTCTGGGAGCTGTGATCCAAACAGGAATATTAAAGCTTTGGCCATGACACATATTTTCCCCATCTGAAGCCTTCCAAATGTGTTAGATCAGTGCTTCTTAACCTTTTCTTTACTGGGGACCCTCAATAAATATGATTTGTCACTGGGGACCCCCAAGACTTAACTTAAGATTTAAATACTTTAATTTAGATTTAAATATTCTTCTTTTTAAAAAATTTAAGGCTTCTGGAAACTAGGATTCAAATCTCCACTTGGACACTGGATGACTTTGGGCAAGTCACAGTCTCTCAGCTGCAAAGGCACTCCCTCCCCCCCGAAACAAATCTCACCAAAGAACCCCTGTGATAGGTTCACCTTAGGGTTGCCATAAGTTAAAAGCGATTAACATCAATAAAATGCCACTGACAGGGGAAGATTCTTCGGAGCCATCATGTCTCTCCCCTTTGAAAACTGCCTTACGGCAACCCTAAGGCGAATCTGTTGTGGTTTTCTTGGCAAGATTTGTTGCCTTGGGTTTCTAGGGCTGGGTGGGGAATCAATCCCTGGTCTCCAAAGTCATAGTTTGGGCACATGAAGATGCTGTTTTGGGAGGAAAACTAGCTTCAAATCCATAATTTTCATGCAGTGCCAACTATTTGAATATAGGGGAAGATGTTATCTTGACAGAACAAGCTGTGAAGCTTATAAGCTGCGCTGCCGGCCTGCACCACTTTGCTGACTCTCTTGGATCATTCTTGGATTTTTTATTTTTTTTTTTGGACTACAGCTCCCAGAAACCCTTCCATGCTGGCTAGAGAATTCTGGCATTTATAGTTTAAAAAAAAGTCTATCCCAAATTCTAATCATTCCCAAAACCACCTGCTTCAAGGTGGAACTTCAGAACTAAAGATGAATTCAGGCACCCCTGATGTTAATACAAATACATCTTGACGTGAGCCAAGGGCCCTTGCTGTTTTCACATTCAACTACTTCAGTATAACTTTGGGATGAATGATATAAATGTAGTCAAAATGGAAGAAAGCTTTATGCTTGTTGCCATAAGATAAGATTGTGAACAACCCCTTATCCTCCAGGGATGGCTCGAATTTTTTTGCATTCATAGGAAAATAAAATTTGTCTCCTTTTAAGACTGACATCCACTCCAGGTGCTTAATGCATATCAAATATAGCAAGAGCATTTGGTACAAAAATATCTGCTAAACGGTAGTTTCACAATTTGCTATAGAACGCCGCGTAACAAGTGGCAAAAACCCAGCATGTTTCAAGGCTCAGAGACTGGAAGAACTGAGCGTGTGCTTAAATCCTTCCCTTTGCAATCTATGGAACAGTCTTAAAAATATTCAGCTTTAGCTAGCTTGTGTGCATGGATTTTGCAGTGCGTCTCACAACACGAAAAAGACAAAAATAGTGTAAGATTTACACTGTGCAACAGGACTCTCTTCCAAAGTTTCTGGAGATGCACTTCTGTGCATTCCCTGCAATATTCTAGACTTCATTGTTTCAACAAAAAAAAAAGCCTCAGCTACATGAAACTGCGTAAGGCTCAAAGACACTCGTAAATCAGGGACCAGTGGAGACGAGGCGACAATCCTGTTCTTTCAAACATCAGTCTTGTGATCTGTGATTAATTTCTTTCAAGTAGTGGAATTCGCTGATATTAAGATAAATTTCCACTGGCATCAACATCATTTGGATACAGACCTTTTACAATTCCTCCATCTGTCCACTCATAACTCCCTCATGTACACAAGTGACTCAAAGGTGCTAAGAGAACAAACAGCATAACAGTAAAATGATCACGGCACTTCATTTTTTTTTACATTAAAAATAATTTTAGAAGTCAGTATAAAAGATCAAAGAGTTACAGTTCATTTACCGAAAAAACAACCCCAAAACCCACATGTAGCTATTCACAGAATGTTGGATCCAGACTTACTTTTTTCATAATTAGGGCTAACTTAGATGTCACTGGTTTCAGTGGCTTTACTGAGCTCTAAATATGCCTGTGATCCAGCCCATTGTGATTATAGGTTTGCCCCAGTTTGTAACCATGAAACTGGAGGAAGATAAATTTAGTTGTTATAAAAATGAAGAAGTGAGCTCGCTGCTGTTCTATACTGGTGCAGCAAAAACACAGAAGGTAGTACTGGACTCAGAAAGCAGCATTTAAGGAACCTCGAGCTTTGGGTTTTTATAAGAAAGGTACTAGCCCTTTTGACACCTCATCCAGGCCTGATAGTGTGAAGGCAATGCCTGGTGAAACCTCAGAGGTCCAGAGAGTTGCTGAGGGATTCCTCAAGTAGTAGGAAAGGTGTGGGAAGTCTTCTCTCTTACGTAGAGACTTCACCTTAGCTGGAAGAAGTAGATTTGAAATCATCCGCAGGTTCTTTCCACGATTTACACAGTTTTCAGGATCCATCTTTCTGTGGTGCTCCCATCGTGATGATTCTCACACTTCAGCGCGCACTACCTGGCTTAAAAGGATGAGCATGCGCGGAAACTTCATTCAGAGAGTCCCTTGGCTTTTAAGATTGCACCAGAAAACGTCTGCATGGTTCTAAGCCTGCCGTGAGGACTAGCAACCTGTGATTTTTTTCAAACCAGAAAGTCAAAAAGAGAAAGCATTGTTTTGTTTGATCACAGGCACAAAACGAAGCCCATAGTACAAGTCCTGATAACAGCTATAGAGGCACTAATGGAAAAGAGGCCAGGATGTGAATCTTGCAGGGATAAAGTAACAGCCTTCTAAATCTGTCTCTTAATATCTTAACTTGAAAGTCTGTCAGTAGTAACAGCAGCTGGGATTCAGGCAAAGCCACGCTGTCAAAGTTTAGTGTTGTCAGCATAAATAAATTTGTCCAGGGTATTTCTGACTCGGGCTGCACCATAACATTCGTGGCGGTTATCGTGGCGGGTTTGGCCACTTGGCCATGTCTTGTTCTCTGGAGACCAAAGATTCTGTCTGGAGTCCTCGATCACAGCTCAAGAGCCAAGTCCATTTGGAATGTGAAGGTAAATCACTTGAACAGACAGTGACGATGGGAACATATTATTTAGTCACTGTCCAGAATGTCGATATGCACAAAGAGCGTGGCAGATGGGTACTGGTCTCCATTCTTCGTCAAGAGATGAATATGACGATAGCCTAGAGATTATAAGAGAGAGAGAAAGTTGCATCTGTTTGGTACGACAGCCCAAAATTTCTGGCCAAACTGGTAAAGAGTTCCCCTAACGCTAGAGCTGCCAAAGAAAAGAATGGCTGTGTTAAACTCCTTAATATTTTCCATCCCCAATATTCTTCAGCCCAAAAAACTATCAGGAAAAGACCTTAGAGTCAAAAGTTCAAATTAGACTCTAGGACGAATAGGTGTTCCTTGTGAGAAAACACATTTATCCTCTCCCCTATAAAGGGCTTTCCTCAGAGATAGATGCTTCTCCATCAGGCTTGTAAGCTAAGGCCACGTTTACCTTCCATTCACCAAGCACAACAAGAAGCTTTAAATGAGGCAAATCACATACTGTGACAAACACACACCTTTCGCTGCTTGACTGTAGATCTCTTCTGAAGGCACGTTAAAAATATTGCTCAGTTTGACCATTAGCATTGGAAAACTGATATATTATCTTTCAATGTTAGTATCAGCCCAGAGCTTGAAAAGTTACTTTTGTGATTATTGCTCCTACAATCTCCCAGCCGGATTCTGGGACTCCAATTCCCAGAGTCCCCCAGCATTTTCCAAAGCCTGTAACCTGAATTTTTGGACCGGCACCCACAGCCATATTGGAGACTATAATCCAAGCAAGTGACTTTTCAAATTTTGGTGATAGTCTGTCTCGGGAGGCTGAAGGATGTGAGAAGCAACTATTTCAGGCCATTTCCACACTAGCTTGTTATAGTGCTATTATTCCACTTTCACCATCCTATGGAATCCTGGGTTTGCAGTTCAGGGAGGGCCTCAAAGGCCATCCTCAAAGGCCCCTCCTTAAACTGCAAACCCTGGGATTCCATAGGACATTGAAAGTGGAATAATAGCACTGTAACAGGCTAGTGTGGAAATGGTCTCAGTCTTATATTATGATGGTGGTGAATCTTTGTAAGGCAATACTAAACTGACTTCAATAATTAATGCATCACATGATGAAAAAGAAGGTGCACTCCTTAAGAAAACTGGACCTCAGAATCTCAGATACAAATAACCCCATTCTTTTTTTTTGTTTAATCAACCTGGCTTAAAAGATAAGGGGTTTATAGCTGCCATTTCTGCACTACACTGTTATAGTGCTATTATTCAACTTTCAACGTCCTGAGGAATTCTGGGGTTTCTGAGGCCAAAGCGCTCTCTGGCTGAGAATGCTAAATGCCCCTCCTCAACTGCAAACTCCAGGATTCTCTAGGAGGTTGAAAGTGGAATAATAGCACTATAACAGTGTAATGCGGAAATGGCTTGTCACAATGTCCATCAGGTGAACATGGAAAACAGAGTCACCACAAATAAGGAATAAAATGTCAACAGAGGTCCAACTTTGCTTATTTATTATTGTTAGATTTATAATCTCACCACTTCTCTGAGGCATTCAAGGTGCTGTGTGTGCTTCCTCCCAAGCAACCCTTTGAGGTAGGCCAGACCAAGAGTTTCAAATAACGAACTGCTTTCTCGTTAAAAAGCAAGAGAGACTCACCTCGCTTCAGGCTCAAGAAGGGGGCAGTGAATTGTCCAATAAAATCATTTTTTGTTGATGCATCAAAATCTTCCACCATGAAGCGGACCAAGGCGAGCTTGGGAACGTGTATTTTGAATTCAAATGTTTCATCCCAAGTCGGTTTAAAACCTGAGGAAAGGAAGGGGAAAAAAAACTGAGTGTGAAGAAAAACAAAACAATGAATCCAGGGTTAGTCAAAGACCTGTTCAAAATGCTTAGCCCTATCCTCAAAACAGGTATATCTTCTTAAAATTCAGACTAAAACCCGGAGCAAATTTACTGCCCCACTGATATGAAAGCGATCACCCACCACTGTTAGAATTGAGCCTAAATTTAAGTACAATCAGTATCCATGGGTTCTGCATCCATGGATTTAACCAATCACGGCTTGAAAACAGTTAGAAAAAAATTCCAAAAAAGCAAACCTTGATTTTGCGGAGTGCCACGCACTATGCTGATGTGTAACCATGCCCTGCTGCAACCTCCCACCATTTCACAGATCTTTGGGCTCTCTCTGGGAGTCATTTGGGTTGTTCATCATGTATATAAAGGACACCCTTTTACTACTCCATTGTATGCAATGGTACTGGAGCATCAATGGATTCTGGCATCCACAGTCAGCCTAGAACCAAACCCCAGCAGATACTGAGGTCCCACTGCATTATTAGAATAGACCCATTGGAGTCAATGGTCTGTCTCACAGATTTCAGTAAGTCTCCTAGACATACAGTCCTCCCTCCACGTTCACAAGTTTGACTCTTCGCCAGGTCCCTGTTCCTCTCCTCCTCCCCACTTGCATTTTGCCGGCAGAGAGAAAGAAGGCAAGTGTGCCGGGGCAAAAGGCAAGGCAATCGAGGGTGGGACGACAGGCGCGCGCTTTCCTTGTACGTTCTGGAGCTCTCCCCACCCATTCCTTTGCCCCTGCCCTGGAACTGAGAACTCACAGTGAGGCAAAAGGTAAGGCAACAGGGGGGCACACACACTCTTTCCTTCTCCCCTACAGAGCTCCCCACTCTCGCTCCCTTGCCTCTGGCCCTGGTGTGTGGAGAAGGAAGGCTTCCACATCAGAGCCCCAGAGGTGAATGTATCACAGGTAGGCTTATTCACGAGTTTTCCACTTTCACAAGGGTTCTGTGCCCCAAACCCTTGGAAATGTGGAGGGGCCAATGTACAACAAAACGTGGATCTAGCCTTTAGTCTTTTGTTTTAGGCCGGCATCCTGTTAGGGGCATATACAGGCATAGGACAACCTTACACCTGAGGAGATCACTTTTTGGCCAGCGCAGAGGTTGGTCTCTGTTCTTTCTTCTGCAACCAACCCCCCCTCCACCCTACTATGAAGTTGCTTCAAATACATAGCCTGGGCAGTGAGAGCAGTGGAGGGCTGGAAAACCACCTGGCTGCCTTCCTGTAACTAGACGCAAAACGATTAGCTCCAGAGGACCACAGCAGACCTGAGCAGATGACACCATCATTTTGCATCTGGCTACGGGGACAGGGATTCCTGAATGCTCAGTTGTAGCATAGTTCCACATGAAGAACTAGGCTACACCAGACCATACAGGGTTGTGGCGTTAATGTGTTAGGCGACCCTCTTGAAGCTTCTGCTAATGTAAAGGCTTTTTTTCCTTCCCAAAATGTCTTATGAGGAACTATAGCCTTATGAGAAGATTGTACCGTGTGCATGCCTGCAGATTTGAATTTAGTTCTGGACTCAGCTCAAAGCTAAGAGACCCGTCCCTTAAGTGAACCAAATATATGCCAAGACTTTTGTCAGCTGTTGGTAGCTGTGGATTGGGGAGTTCTTTCCCCCTTCAAAAGGCAATGAAAGACCCTTTTGTGAGATGCCAGACTGAAGGCATCTTGTTTTAAATTTCTTCATTCCCTGGGACACAGCAGCTATTGATGTTTTTCATTACCAAGCAAGGCTAGAAGAAAGAGTTCCTCCATTTTAGGAAGCCAGGGATTAAAATTAAGGTAGCAAGTGAGAAGGTAGGGCAACTAAAATCTTGGCTTCTTCTCTTCACTATGGAAACCTGGGTTTCCAAGCACCGAAAAAGACATCGTCTTTCTTATGCAAGACTAAGGGAGGGTACGTTCTACAGCAGTAATTCCCCCAAAATGACTCCAGACCCAGCTATAAGTCTCAGTAGCTCTGCAGCCAGTTCTCTCAAGACCCTTTTTCTAATGGTGAGATCAGCTTTATGACAGAAGACAAGATCTTGCCTGCTGGAGTGAGAACTCTTCCAGGGTAACACAGCAAGGGAACCACAACAAGGCCATTTCCGCACTAAACTGTTAATAGCGCTATGATTCCACTTTCAACATCCTATGGAATCCTGGGGTGTGCAGTTTCGGGAGGGGCCGGCTGGCCGGTTGAAAGTGGAATCATAGTGCTATAACAGGCTAGTGCGGAAATGGCCCAAGGTTCAGAGCCATTCCCAATCTCTTTCTGAGCAAGTATTTATGGACTAATTTCTGAACTGTTACAAGCTGAAGCTCTCTAGATGGTTCACCAAACAAATCAGGTCCAGGGGTATGGAGGAAAACATCCAAACTCAGTTCTCTGAACACTGGTCCATGGGTACCCCAGTGGCACTTTTCATACAACAGTGGGTTTTGGAGAACCCCAAAAGAATGTGGCAATATGGAAAAATTAGTAAGGAAATAAAAATTGAGGAGCTGCCCCATCCCTCACTCCCCAAAACAGCTCAACAAGGACCAAGCATGCTCTGAGACCATAGAATGTTGACTGAATGTTGAAGGGGGAAGGAACAGAGAACCAGAAAGCAGGAGAACTAGGATGGGATGGACAGGTTGGAATTCTGAATAAGAAGCACTTCATGATGCCAAATTTTGTTGCAGATCCTACCTTTATCTGATTATTTCCTATTGATATCTTGCTAAGATGACTCTCTCTTCCTCCCTCCCTCCCTCCCTCTTTCTCTAATGCAGGAGTGGGCAACTGAAGAGGAGGCAGGGCCACTCCCCTTCCCATGCCTGCTCAGTGGGCTACGTTGGTGCACTTTAGGCACACCAGACATTAACATACCATCACTGCAACCACTATTTGGGCTTATTTTCAGTTAATTTCTTTTTCTTTCGGGCAGTGTTTTTTCTGTTGTTTTTTTTTAGGGTTGGGGGGATTGGGGACAGTTTTCAGGCAAAAAACAAAACAAATATCCCAAAATCAATCTGAAAAAAAAAACCCACTTCAGGGGCCACACTTATGGGTCTCAAGGGACACATCTAGCCCATGGGCTGCACTCTGACCACCCCCACTCTAATACCTGCCCTGATCAGGAGGGGGCCTCTCCTCTTACAATAGAATCAAGGAGTTGGACGACACCCCAAGGGCCATCCAGTCCAACCCCATTCTGCCATGCAGGGGTGGCACACCCAACAGATGGCCATCCAGTCTCTGTTTAAAAACCTCCAAAGAAGAAGATGCCACCACACTCCCAGGCAGCGTACTGCACTGTCCAACAGCTCTTACTATCAGGAAGTTGTTCCTACTGTTCAGCTGGAATCTCTTTTCCTGTAGTTTGAATCCATTGCTCTGTGTCCCAGTCTCTGGAGCAGCAGAAAACAACTTGCCCCATCTTCCATGTGACCTCCTTTCACGTATTTAAACATGGCTATCATGTCACCCCTCCCTAAACCCAGCCAGCCCTAAGCTGCTCCTCATACGGCACGGTTACCAGGCCTTTGACCATTCTGGTCATCCTCCCCTGGACACATACCGTTATTGTCAATGACTTTGGTTTGATTCTTGTCGTTGTCCCTCTGCACACCATGAATCTCCACAATCACCCTCGGGTCAACAATGGAGTTTTTGCTTTTGTTAACCTTCGGCAGCTGTTGGCCTGAGATGATCTGGGAGGAAAAAAGAAAGACAGAAAGAAAGAAACCAAAAGGAACAACAGGGGACTCTCAGAATGCCATCATGATTTCACAGTCTTTACAGAGGCCAAGTCTTGCAGTTTCAAAGACGTGCACACAGCGGATGTTCTTGGTCTAGGAAATTTTTCCTTTACTAAAAGCCCAAGGGTGTTGCTTCCTTTATTTGTGAAAATGGGTATTTCTTAATTTAGAGTGGGGAAGGCAAAACTTCAGCCCTGGGCTAGACTGGCCTGTGGCATTTTGCCCATCCAGCTGCAAGTTTCTTCTGCCATTATCTCTGATCAGTGATCACAGATAGTAGACAGAGGCCCTTTCCACACGGGGTAAAAAAACCGGCTTAGGGCGACCTCATCCGGAGGTCGTCCAAACCGTGGAGCGCGCTAGAGCGATTTGAATAGTGGAGGTTCCACACCTCAAACCGCGCTAGTGCGGCCGCAAGGGGTAGCGCGGCGCGTTTTTTAAAAACCACATTTTATGTGGTTTTTACAAAACGTGAGCGCGCTAACCCGTTGCAGCGCCCCGTGTGAAACTGCAGGGACGCGCTAGCGCATCCCTGCAGAGCTGCCCGGGGGCGGGCTTCCGGCTGGCGCACTGCCCTGATTGGCGGAGCGCCGCCGGAAGTCGCCGGCCGCCATTTTGGGCGCCGCCGAACACCGCCAAAACTCGCCAGTGTGTGGAGCGGCGAACGCACACTCCCCGCAGGGACGGAGCAACCCGTTTTCAGGTAAGATCCGTCCCTGCGTGCGCTGCCCTGTTCCCCCGTCCCCCGTGTGGAAAGGGCCAGAGTGTTATTTAAATCCTGGGGAGCTGTTCTGTTGAGTACAGCTCTGGTTTGCAATCTAGGAAACTGTTGCAGTGAACCACGTTCTGATTTGCAGCCATTTGTCTGATCAAATTTCTTTATGTACAGGCACAGTCCTTCCTCCACACTTCCGGGTTTGACCTTCATGAATTTGATTACTTGCAAGGCATGTGCTTGCCTTCCTGCCCCCCATTCTCCCCCTCCCATTCCCTTCCATTCCTCCCAGGCTTGCCAGGCTTGTGTTTAAAATGGATGTTTTTTCCTTTCGGGTGAGCAAAGCCTCCTGCCCACTGCTGGAGGTGTGTCCTCTCTGCCATATGGCTGCACATTCTGCTGTGTAATGGCCACTGATTGGTCAGGTGTTCTCTTTGCTCCTATTCTTCTCCTCTAGGAACCAGAAGTAGCTAGAACCAGAAGTAGCTAGAACCAGTAAGCCCTTTACCTTGTCATTCCCCACCCACCAGAAGTGCCAAGGCCAGAGGTAAGGGAATGGGAGGGGGATTGCAGGGCGAATTATTTGCATTTCTTTCACTTTCACGAGGGTTCTGTGCCCTGAACCCTCACAAATGTGGAGGGGGTCACTGTATTGGATTAGAAGAGATTCAGCATGATGTAGTGGTATGAACACTGGACTACAACCCTGGAGATCAGGGCTTGATTCCCCACTCAGCCATGGAAACCCACTAGATGAGCTTGGGCACTTCACACACTCTCAGCCCCCAGAAAATCCCATGAAAAATTTGCCTTGGGATCACCATAAGTCTGAAACGACTTGAAGGCACATAACAACAATAACAGCAACTGGATTAGAGTTTAGGGAATTACAACTCCGAGATACCTGTAGCCTGTACAAGCTGCAGGTCATACTAGCTTGAGGATTCAGAGAACTATAGTATCCCCCCAAAAAAGTGACTTTTCCAAACTCTGCACTAATCTGAACAACAAGGTTCTGTAAATACAATGTTTGTATCCTGGAACCCCCTTTGAAGGAGACACACTTCCTGGCAACTTTCTGTTTCAACTCTTACCTTAACTTGGAGCTTCTTTGGGCTCCACCATGACCCTTCAGTGATGGATTTGGGGTTGAACTCAGATTGCTCATCCCGAAGAAATTCTGGCTTTAGGACATACCCACACAGTCCATTGTCCTGGAATCGGCCCTGGTGGACATCCATTTCTATTCCCTTGGACTGAAAATTCAAAGCAACTAATGGAGGAGAGGAAATACAATTAAATGCTGCGCTTTTTAAAAATAAAAGGCAGTAAAACAAGCTTAATACAGTCCTCCCTCTACATTCACAGGTTTGACCCTTGAGAATTTAATTGTTCACAGTGCACATGTTTACCTCTTTCCCTGATTTCCCCTCCCATTCCCTTGCATTCCTCACCTCAGGCTTGCCAGGCTTGTGTTCAAAATTGATGTCTTTTCCTTTTGGGTGAGCAAAGCCCTTCCTCACCACTGGAGACATGTCCTCTCTGCCATGTGTCTGCATATTCTGCTGTATAATGGCTGCTGGTTGGTCGGGCGCCCTCTTTGCGCCTACCTCTCCTTTTTCAAGATGGCCACTGGAAATAACTAGAAGGGAAGAACTTTGCTCTTCTGCCTTTGAGGGGGAAATACCAGTAAGCCCTTTACTGATCTCCCCCCCCCCGTACTAAGAAATCAAAAGGTACAATAATTTGTGGATATAGTTATTTGTAGTTTGTTTAGGCAGATCTGTAATGGTAGAATAACATTTTTTTAAATTTTTCAATTTGCATATAGTTTGGTGGTGGTGGGAGGGTCAGAGTCCTTTTGTGTTGTAAAATGTTACTGTTTAATTAGTTGCTAAGTTAGCATTTTAGTGAGTTAGTGCATTTATTGTTTTAGTATGTTGTAATTTTAGTTTATGTTTAATTTTAGGTTGTTTATTGTAAAAATGTTATTTTTATGTTTGTTATTTTGTGTAAAAAATGATGTAGATGTATGTGTGTATACATCTGTGTATTATATACACACACACACACACAAAGTAAAAATGGAATCTGATTTGGAACAGGACCATGGGAGGAAGAAGAAAGAGTAATTGCTTTTTGTGGTAGGACACTGGATTCAAAGACAGAATTATAGTGTAGTGCAAAAATGGACTATATCTTAATCCAACCCAATGACAACATGGTTGGTTTACACCTCACGCCACTACACTTACCAATCTGGCAGCCCACATTCCACATATCAACTGGATTATAGTTAGAAGAATCTGTCCTCCATCCTGCTGGGTAGATCCTGCTTAGATGCCTGACGTTGTGACGGATGAAACTGGTTCCTGGAAAAAGCACAAAGAAAGAGATAGAGTCTCTTACACAATCTTGGAGCTTCACACTGCCCCAAACACACTCAGTTGCATCTGACGTTGGCCAGGATCCTACTGGTTTGTCCTCCTAAATACTGGAGATCTATTGAATCAGTTCTTGAATGAAAAGTCAACACACAGATAACTGTCATTGTTCCAATGGGTCTGCTGGATTCAGACCTTTGGAAGCTAAGCAGTGGTGTCACTAGGGGGGCTGAGGAGGGTGAACCACTTGGGGGAGACCATCAGAGGAGAGATGACACCAAAATGACTGAATATAAATTTTTTGTACAGTATTTCAAGCATAAATTTATTAATTTTTTAATTAAAAAATGTCCCTGCTTCTAGATATAACCACAAAAACATTTTCCTTAAGCCTAGCTTGCGTGTACTGTACCTATAAAACGACAAGGTTAAAACTCTCTGCTAATTTACTTTTTGAACCTTTTAATATGCATGCACTCTGCTTCAGGCCTGGTTAATACTTGGATGGGAAGTCACCAGGAGAAAACCACGCTTTGAGATCTTTCTGCAGAGACACTTCTCTTTGTCTCATCACCCTCACAGATACATTTGGTGGGAATACAGAAGGGGACCTTCTCAGTGGCTGCTCCCAAGCTCTGGAATTCCCCTCCCAGAGTGGTTAGACAGATACCCTCCCTGCCATCTCTTCATAGGAAGTTGAAGACAATTTGGGGTGAGAGGGGCAGGCCTTTTGGGGGGTTGGTGATGGCTCAGGGAGGAAAGGCTCATTCAGAATATGCTGTCCTATTTATTTGTTGGCCGTTCTTTTAACTGCTTGGAATCCTATTACTAGTTTAACTGTATTTTTGGTTTCTGCATGGCATGAAATTTAAAGCTGCATCTGTTCTAACCTTCATAAGCCACCTTGAGTACCAAGCTGATCCTATGATTTGGGCCATTATTAACTTATAATTTGCTGCTACACAATGTGTTGGTCACTAATGATTATTTTTTTTAAAAAAAGTTAGACAAAATTCACCTGCCAATAACTATTTGATGAAGTAGCTGAATGGAGACTCAACATTCAGAAGCAGTATACCTAAGTGTATAAGGTGTTGGGGAGAAACAAGAATGGAAGATGTCATTTCAGTCCTACTAGGATCCCTGATTGGCTCTGAAAAATGGCAAATGGTGGTTTAGGTGAATTTTTATTCTGACTAGAATGTTTTTTATGTCAAGCAAAATCTGCATATTCCTCTTAGCTACGTACCAGATTCCAGGGCCAGCTTCAGCGCTTTGCTCTCACTGAAGGATGACATCTCATTGTAGGCCTGGGAATTCGTCTCATTGAAACCTTCAAAGTGCACGCTCTTGCAGTAGACGACTGTGTCAGACAGCTCCATAGCAAGCTTCAGCTTGTCACTCTAATGGAGAATACATGGGAGTCAGAGGTGTAAGAATATATACCGTCAGCCCTCCACATTTGCAAGTTTGACTTTTGCAGGTTTGATTATTCACAGATTATTTGCTGTCACCTCTGCTGCCTCCCTGTGCCATTTTTAACAGGGATTGCAAGCCTCGTGAGACTGAAAAACTGCGAACGAGGCTTGTAAGTCCCTCTTAAAAATGGCGTGGGGCAGCAATGGAGGTGGCAGTAGGCCTCACCAGCCACTCACTTCCGCCTTGTGAAGGAACCCTGCTGCCTCAAAAGAATCCATGGTGGGTTGAATATGGTGATCGTACTTTTTAAAGTGTGTTAGGTATAGTTTGGGAGGGTCTAGAGTTATTCACGGTTATTCCACTTTTACTGGAGTCCGTTGCCCCCAACCCTAGCAAATGTGGAGGGATGACTACATACTTTTTCCCCACTACTTTTCTTAAGAGGATCCCATCCACCATGACACTAAGTTATCAAGTATGCTAGCAGGCTGTGGCAACACTGACATTTCCGCACTAGCCTGTTATAGCGCAATGATTCCACTTTCAACATCCTCTGGAATCCTGGGGTTTGCAGTTTCGGGAGGGGCTGGCTGGCCCCTCCCGAAACTGCAAACCCCAGGATTCCAGAGGATGTTGAAAGTGGAATCATCGCGCTATAACAGGCTAGTGCGGAAATGGCCATAGAATTTCTAACTCACATCAGCAGTTGTCAGAACATTCAGTACCAAGGCTTACATCTTATTCAGAGCTTGGTAGGGGGGGACTTTTTTGGACTAAACCTCCATGGCCAGGCCAGCTGGGTGTTCCTGGGAGTCACAGCACAAAAAAAGGGATATTTCAAAGCTCTGAACTTATTTAGAATTTCTTTCTGAAATGCCACCATCTCACGAACAGTTCACTCGGCTCACCATCCTCTTCATTGCCACCTCACTCTTCATAGTTTCATCTTCCATTTCAGCCGCTTCATCCTCATCAGAGACTTCTTCAGCCTCCAGGCTGAGCTTCTTTCCTTTCACAAGAATCTTTCCCTTTAATTGCTAGAAGACACAAAGACAAAGAATGGTTGCAGATAACAGGGAAAATGGAGGAGGAACAGCAACAGGGCAAGTATTCTTTCTACCAGAGGTGCTGTTAGCCAATAGGGATAAAAAGAAAATTCACTACTGCTCTCTTTCCAGGGGAAAAGTGGGTTTCCTATCACTTGAGAAACCTGGTAGGGAAGAATAACACAGAAACAAGAATTTTGCCTAGTATTTGCTGACCAAATTGATTAAAGGCATGGAAATCCTGGGGAGCAGCTGAGGGAGCTGAATATGTTTAGCCCGGAGAAGACAAGGTTAAGAGGTGACATGATAACCATGTTTAAATATGTGAAAGGATGTCACATGGAAGACGGGGCAAGTTTGTTTTCTGCTGCTCCAGAGACTAGGACATGGAGCAATGGATTCAAACTATAGGAAAACAGGTTCCACCTAAACATTAGGAACAACCTGATGATGGTAAGAGCAGTTTGACAATGGAATATGCTGCCTGGGAGCGTAGTGAGGTCTCCTTCTTTGGAGGTTTTTGAAGAGAGGCTGGATGGCCATCTGTAGGGAGTACTTTGACTATGTATTCCTATACAGCAGGGGGTTGAACTGGATGGCCCTCGTGGTCTCTTCCAGTTCTATGATCCACACATCCCAAAGCATTACGAGAAATAATTCTTCACTGAACTACACAGAATATTTTTGTACAAAAAAAATGTTAGTCTTGCATGAAAAACACATTTTTGATCATCACCACTCCGGTTTCCAAAGACACATGTAGGTTATTTGTTCAAAAAGAATTTTGAACAAAAGTAATCGTGTGTTTCTAGAAGCCATGACTGGCAGGAATTTCCATGTTGCAAGCCCAATTTACAGCATCGTACTTATACGAATCCACTTTTATGGTTGTTACATCATCATACAATGTTTAGCTAACAATGCCACATTTTGATAGAGCAGAACCAGGGCAGCAGACAAAATACATCAGCATGCAGTGTTCCAGAACAATGGAAATTTCCTGTGGGGAATACAGGCAATAACATTTTTCCTGTGCCATGACGTCATGGTGTAGAAGGGATATACAGAACATTCTGAATTGTTTCCTCATTTTGATGTATTGAGACTAAACTCCGCCCCATCAAGAAAATGGCAAAACACCGTAGGCTCTTTTGCATTTCACTGACATTTCATGAAAAAAAAATTATGCAAAAAAATCCCAACCCTTGTTCAATCTTTATGATGCCATAAGCTGGAATTTGTTGTTGCTGTGTGCCTTCAAGTCATTTCTTACTTACAGCAACCCTAAAGTGAACTTATCATGGGGTTTTCTAGGGCTGAGAGTGTGTGATGCACCCAAGGTCGTTCAGTGGATTTCCATGGCCGAGTGGTGAATCGAACTCTGGTCTCCAGGGTCGTAGTCCAATGCTCAGACTGTTACGTGACGCTGGCTTGAAATTATGCTATCATAAATATCTGAATTCATGCTTATGGCCAAAAGTGCCCCCCAAAACCTACCTTAGAAGCCAGGCAGTGCCACCAAGATAGGAATTTCTGAAGTGCTGGGAGGCAGATTCATAGAATCATAGAGTTGGAAGAGACCCCAGAGGCCATCCAGTCCAACCCCCTGCCATGTAGGAACATACATCAAAGCACTCCCAACAGATGGCCACCCAGCCTCTGCTTAAAAAACTCCAAAGAAGGAGACTCCATCACACTCCAAGGCAGCATATTCCACTGCTGGACGGCTCTGACCATCAAGAAGTTCTTCCTGAGGTTTAAGCACAATCTCTTTTCTTGTAGTTTGAATCCATTGCTCCTTGTCCTAGTCTCTCGAGCAGCAGAAAACAAGATCGCTCCCTGCTCACCATGACATCCTTTCAAATATTTAAACATGGCTCTCATGTCCCCTCTTAAACCTTCTCTTCTGCAGACTAAACATCCCCAGCTCCCTAAGCCGCTTCTCATAGGGCTTCATGGCTTCCAGGCCCCTCACCATTTTCGTTGCCCTCCTCTGGACACGCTCCAGCTTGTCCATATCCTCCTTGAAATGAGGTGCCCAGAACTGGACACTGGATTCCAGATGAGGGATTCCAGATGAGGGTTGACCAAAGCAGCAACCCAATCCTTTCCAAACACCAGAGAGTTCTGATTACAACTCTCAGAATCTCCATGTGGCATGGGCAGTGGCTGGAAGATTCTAGAAGTTGTTGTCCAAAAAGTAACTTTTCCAAGAAAAGGAACTTTTTAAAACTCTGATCTGGTGCATGCTTGTTCAATTTAATGTCCACTTGACCCTTCATTCTGTCCTGGTTTCTAGGATTCAGTTTGGGAAACACTACAGTACAGGAGAGCTAGCACAGCATAGTGGTTTGAGTGCTCGACTATGAATTTGGAGACCTAGGCTCAAATCCCCACTCGGCCATGGAAACCCACTGGGTGACCTTAGGCAAGTCACACTCTCTCAGCCTCAGAGGGAGGCAAAGGCAAACCCCTCTCTGAACAAATCTTACCAAGAAAACCCCCTAACAGGTTCATCATTGGAAATGACTTGAAGGCACACAACAACAGTGTAGAACTCCAGAGTGTCAACCGCAATGGCAGCCACAACAAGTCAAATGGAAGCTGGTGGCTTCCATCTCACAGTGGATTCACTCTGAGTTTTATTCCAGACTTTAAAGGGGTAACAAATTCTATCACCAGAATAGGTTGAGCATACCGGACAGCTGATTCAAAGACTGACCTAAAACCGGGAGTGGACTCAGTCACTCCCTACTGACATGGAAGCCACCAGCTGGCCCTGTTAAAAGGTTACTAAATTCACCTCTGGTGAAGGGAAGTCATTTGCGTTTGAATCAATCGGTGCCACCAACAGCATGTCTTGCAGGATAGTGTGGAGGTGTTGTGCCATCGTCTTTTGCTGGTCAAGGCTACAGTGGTTCTCCAAGGATATGATGACAGGATAAGGAGAGGTCTGGAGGAGGATCATAGAAAAAGAAGTCATGCATGTGTCATGCATAGTCTCCCCCCGTATGAACTCCTCTAACCCTTGATCTCCTGAGCAAACCCCAGGTACATTCTTTTGGAAAAGTAAGATTAAGTGGTCCCAGGACACGTCATTCACAATAATTAGTACCACTGTTGTGGAAAAGCCTCTCTAAGGAAGTCTTCCAGGTCACTACAACGCTAAATTTTAGACATGCTAACAAACAAAATCATTCCTTCATTCAACTTAGTATTTTAACAGTGGAGGAAATAATGTTAGCTAGAAATCTGTGCATGTTCCAATTTAATTTTTGGCTGGTTTTCTTCTGAGGGTCTGGAGACAGAAAGGGAATACATTTTATAGATGTGTGCTCACACCTTCACGTGTACAAAAGATAGTTTCCAATTTTCTTTCCTACCCTCCCAACATTTCCGCACTGCTCTTGCAACCTGAAGTAAAAAAAAAAAAGATGGTACCTCCGTCCGTTCCACATACAAAACCGATCAGATTGCCACTGAATGACCCTCTCTTCAGCATTAACAATGGGATAGCATCTTTCCACTTCATTTGAAACCAACAGATTAGTTTAAGATTATCTTAAGTTTAAGACTAGTTTAAGAGAAGCAGTGGCGTATGGACCGTTAATAGCGCCCAGGGCAGGGGGGCGGGGCAAGTGGAGGTGGGCAGACGGAGAGGAGTGGGCGGGGCAAGCAACAAGAGAGGGTGGGGTGAATGGCAGCAGGCAGGGGAGGGGCAAGTGGAGGTGGGCAGGGTGAGTGGCAATGGAGGTGGGGCAAGCGAGCCGAGCAGGGGAGGGGCGAGTGGAGTTGGGAGGGGTGAGCAGCAGACGGAAGTGGGGGGTGAGCAGCAGGAGTGGATGGGGTGAATGGCGGCAGGTAGGGGAGGGGCAAGTGGAGGTGGGCGGGGTGAGTGGCTGTGGGGGTGGGGCAGTGGGGGCAGGCAGGGGAGGGGCATGTGGAGGTGGGCGGGGCAAGTGACGGTGGAAGTGGGCAGGATGAGCAGCACTGGAGGCGGGGCAAGTGACGGGCAGAGGTGAGGCCGGCGGCAGGGGGTGCCCCTCTGATGTTGGCGCCCGGGGCACACACCCCAGTTGCCCCAGCGTAGATCCGCCTCTGAAGAGATGAAAGGCAGGTTTGTTGGTGGATAATTCTCTCTTCCAACAGCTTGCTATTGGTTTCCAGCACCTGTTTCTTCAAGAAATGTCCTTACTCTAACATAACAAGTGAGGTTTCTGCACAGTTTTTAACAACTATTGTTGCTTTAGTATTTTTTCCAGTAGTATTAATTTGCCCAGTAAACATATTTTGTACACGAAATGGTGCATTTTGCAGAATAAACGCTGTTCCTACACTATGTTTTTGTTTTTCAGTGCAAATAAAAAAAATCACCTTTTTGTGTGCTAAAAAAGGCATGTTTTAGCACAAATGAATTTCCCCTCCCCAAAAGAAGTTGTAAAGAGCAAGGAATCTCAGGACAACCCAATACATTTTTGCCATTACACCTTGATATGTTAGGCTAAGAAGTTGTAAGAGTATTCTTTGCATGCATACTCAGATCAAGGAGTCAAAAAAGGCTATTCAAGCAGCAGAAAAGAGCTGATTGCTCTTTCCCTTCCGGTTTAAAATCTTTAAATGTCTGAAAATACAATGCAATATCCATAAGGTTCATTTAGGAAGAGCAGCTGTTCTTACTTTGAAAGCATAGTTCTTGATGGCTTTTATGGCATCAGAGAAGAGGATCTTGGAGGTGAGCGTGTAGCCATGGTAAATGACTGGCTCAGAATTGGGGCCATCCCAGCAATCCAGCTCCACACATCGGCAGCCCTTCGTCAGGGCTCTGAAAACAAACAAAACAGACTGATCAGGACAGAGGTTGCCCTGCTTCAAAATGAGGATCCCAGAAATGGATAAAGAAGGGTGCAGAGCCAGAGTATCTTTTTAAATTGCAAGTATTCTCCAAGCCAGTTAGGGACTTCTGGGAATTATAGTCTAAAAGGTAACTTTTCCTAGCTCTACTTGTCTTTCGAGGTGCTTGCTATTTCCAGAGACGAGGAAAACAAGTAACGGCACACAGAGGCTTCCACAGCAGTGGAGTGTTGAATCTGCTCTGGGGATTAGTCTGAACTTTAAAGGAACTATCCAAGGTGCTGAACCCTATCTCCAAAATAGGTTCAGCACTTTTAAAGTCTGGGGCAGATTCACCTCTTCACTGAAGTGGAAGCCACCAGCCACTACTGATTATAAGACAATGGAGGTTGCAAGTGGCAGGAATACCGGCCTCTGATTTTTTCAGAATCTACACAAGTCTTAAGATCCTTGTGGGAAAGCTTCTGCTCAGTTTCCCCACCATCACAGGACCTTCTGATGAGGTCACAGGAGAGGGCCTTCTTAGTGCCTACTCCCCGGTTGCACAATTGCCTCCCATGAGAGGCTGGGCCGGCTCCCTTTCTGCTCTCTTTTCACCAGCAAGCAAAGACCATTTTATTTAAACAGGCATTTGATGACAAATGGATTGCAGGGAGTCTTTATGTGTGTGCGTGCTGTATTTTTATCTTTATTGTTACTTTTTAAATGGTTTTGTTCTTTCAAAAATTAATGGCACTTTAATACTATAGCTTGTTTAGCTGTGGTTTAACTTTGTTTTATCAAGTTTTTAGTTTTGACTTGTTTTAACTTTGTAAGCCACCTTGAGAGAAAGAGAGGACATAAGATAGATCGATCCGCTGTTGCTATTTGCTGTCAAGTTGACATCAATGTATGGCAGCCCCAAGAATGAGAGAGAATTCCAATAGCCCCAGTTATTAACTGCCCTGCTCAGGTTTTGCAAACTCAGGGCCGTGGCTTCCTTCATTGAATCAATCCATCTGTACTACATATGTTGTGCAGCTTTGGACTTTTCTTTCACCTCTGGACAAGTCAGCAGCTGAACGTTTTCTCAGTTGGAGTTGCACGTTTGATTGATTGGTAGATAGGCAGGTAGGTAGGTAGGTAGGTAGGTAGATAGATAGATAGATAGATAGATAGATAGACAGACAGACAGACAGACAGACAGACAGACAGACAGACAGACAGATATGAGACAGACATATTTCTGGCACCCATCCAGAAAGAGATGAACAGGCCTGCTATGTGTGTGTGTTGTCCTGTTTTTTGTCATATGCCTTAAAATTGTTTCTGACTTACAGGAACCGTATCATAGGTTTTTCTTGGCAAGATCTGTTTGGGAGGGTTAGCTCTAGCCTTTTCTAAGGCTGAGAAAGTATGACTTGCCCAACGTGAGTAGGGCTTCAACCATGGTTTTCCAAAGTCCTAGTCCAAGACTCAAACCACTACCTCACCTTGCCTCTCAGTGTGTTTTCTTCACCCATAAGTCTCCTGTTAGAGCTCCCATGTTGCCCTCTACCTGATGTAGGCCTCCGTACTGCTGGGCCCTTTCAGCTGATCCTCCATGAGGTAGGTGTTGTGTGAAGACGAAATATAATAATGGCTGAGCGGCTGCATCATGTCCTGGTACACTTGACTGTGAGTTTGATTGAATATGTTCCCCTCGGCGGACAGCAGGTATATCTGGAAGCCGTCTTTGGTCATGGCTCTTTCTCTTCTGACTGCAGGAAAAAAGGAAGGAGGAAGCACTATAATTGCTACTGGAGCAGCGAGTAGAGAAAAGAAGCATAAAGGACAAAAGGTGGTAGGATGTGCCTAGCCCCGATAAGGCAAGAGAATAAGAGGGACAACTTGCTTCAGTTGTATGGATTGTGTGAGGTGATGGCCAAGATCTGATCTGTTGTGCCAACAGCAGAGGTGAAGGTATCATATCATATCATATCATATCATATATATATATACCGCTCTCTTCCACAGGAAGCTAGGCTGGTCCCCTGCCTGCTTTCATTAAGCCGGTAGGCAAAAACATTTCTTTTCAAATAGGATTTTAATGTGTATGCAGAAGAGCTTTTTTATTTAATGTTTTTTTTTAAAAAAAGTAGGTTTTTATAGTTTTAGAAAATGTTTTATTAAATGTTTTATTAAAGTTATTAAAGTTTTAAACTTTTTTTGGAAGCCACCTTTGGACCCACTCTGGGAGAATGGTGGCATATAAATATAATAAATGAATGAATGAATGAATGAATGAATGAATGAATGAATAGATAAATAAATAAAGGATCTTAGATTGCAAGGGGCCATGACAGCAATCTAGTCTAATTCCCTGCTACAGCAATCCTGTCCAACCCTGTGTGTACAGCAAGTGTAGACAGAAATACACAGCTGCAAGCAAGTCTGAAGCCTTCTTCATATCTTACTGGCAAAAGACATTTCACTCAGTCAAAGGTCACTATTATGGAAAAGCTTATCCAAGTTTCCTCTCCCAGAATACATTTTTCTGCACAGCAAAGCCATGCATGTTTTTGCAAAAATGAATTTCCCCCCAGGAAGTTCCAAAGCATAAATAGTGCTTGAAAACTGTGCGGAAATTTCATACTCTTGTGTAACAGGGAGAATTCTACTGAAATTATTCATTCTCACAGGCGGGAATGAAATAAGTGAAGACTTGTGTTCCTAGTGATGACAGATAGCCCTTACAGCTCAATGGAATCTCTTTTGGTCACAGGAGGGACATTCTCAGTTATCAGACACAGTAAACCAGTGTTGTATTTAAGACTTTTAGTCCAAGTCTCAAATCAAGTCTCAAGTCCTTGAAGATACTTTTGAGTTGAGCCTCTAGTCAACTCTCAAGTCTGGAAGTCAACATTATACCCCAACCTGTATTCCAGAATTTCTGGACAGAGTTGCATAAAGATTTAGGCAGAGTCAGCCTCTGCATTTGCAATTTTGCTATCTGCAGCTTTGGAAATAGGGAATAGGATCCTTCTTACTCCCCTTTCCCAAAGCTGGAGGCTTTTGTGTCAATGGGCATAAAAGAGTCTGCAGCTTCAGAAGTGGAGAATAGGATCCTTCTTCTTCCCCATTTCCAAAGCTGGAGGATTTTTCAGAAGTGGGGAACGGGATCCTTCTTACTCCCCATTACTGAAGCTTCAAAGGCTTTAGAAAGAAGGATCCTTCCTCCTCAAGCCTGTTACCTAACACATTTGCTGCTCCCCTCTGAGAAATGCACCCACACTTTGGGCCTGGGACAGATTGTCATGTGACCAGTAGGCAAAAAGAGACGGAAGCATCGCACAAAGTTATAAGGTTTCTGAATGAATGTGTGATGCTACTGAACTAAGGGCAGCAAGACAGTCACTAAAAATATACAAGTCTCAAGTTGAGTCAAGCATTGTTTATTGCCAAGTCTAGTCTGAGTTGAGTCACTGAAGCGACTTAAATCCGATTTGAGTCCAAGTCAACTGACTCGAGTCTATATCACTGCAGTAAACCAACAGAAGAGAAAGCTATCTATAGTATGTCTTACTGTGGTGGGCTTCCCAAGGCCATGTGGCTTTGTGATAGCATATACAAAGGTGCAAAATATTGTCAATCAACGCAACAACGCAAGGGTTGTAAACCTACCAGTTTCGTTGGGTTCATATTTCTGAATCAGAGAGAGAGCGAGTTCAGGCCCAGCATCTTCCTCGTGTTGTTCATCTTGGAGGAACCTGACCAAATTGTCCAGTGACATGGTCTCTTTGTCGTTGGACTGTGCAGAGAAAACCTCGTCTATCTCTTTTCGCTCAGTCAGTATCTTGTAGAAGACCTCTATCTCGTCGTCTTCCAAGGTGTCTGTCTGGGATTTGTCACATTGCTGTGAATGCAGAGAGAAGAGGTAAATCCCTTCTTTCTTTATTGGTTGCAACCTGAGCCAGGGCTAGATAATGCAAAACAGATTCATCACATTGTAAATAGTCATGTTTGCGGCCAAGGGATGTGAATCCAACTGAAATGTGCCATTTTTTCTTTGTTTATGGCTGAACCAAACATGAATGAAAAATCTAAGCAGAGTTAGAGGGTAGAATACGGGAGGTGTTTGGGGGTGAATTATTTCATAACAATTTCAGGAGAAAAGGTCTTACCATAGGAGAAGTGGTCCCCCCAGTCAAAAAATAAATCAAAACCCCATTTCACGACTACAGTGACTGAGCTGGAAATGCATCTACCATTTTTCCTTCCCTCCCATCCCCAAAATGTGCCTCTGCTCTCTGGTGACAGTTGTGAAATCATTTGGGGACCTAGAACTTCACATTGTGAACCACCTCCCAATTTGCCCCCCAAGAACTGGGTAGTGAACTAGAAAGCTGGTATTTCCACTCAGGCCCAGTCTGTCTAACTTCTATCCTTTGTTATGTTATGTACAGCTTCCAGAATCCTCTACCCATCATGGCCGGGGAAGCTATTGTCCCTTCAAAATATAGCTTTTTCAAGCTCTGGTACAGATTATTCCTTTCAAGAGACATATTCTTTGGCTGCCACCAGTTCTATTGATGTCTGCTCAGAAGTAAGTCCCAAGAAGTTTAATGGGACTGATTTATTGGTTAAGTACGTACAGAAATGCACTGTAATGTTTATTGAAATGGAAAGGGAGGCAGTACAGGTTGAGTATCCCTTATCCAAAATGCTTGAGACCAGAAGTGTTTCAGACTTGGGATTCTTTTTTCTTTTTTTTGATTTTGGAAAACAGTCAGCCCTACATACCCATGGATTCTGTATCCACAGACTTAACCATCAACGATTTGAAAATACTAAAAAAAGGAATTAATTCCAAAAATGCAAACCTTGATTTTGCCTTTTTTATATACGGGATGACATTTTACTATGCCATTGTATATAATGGGACTTGATCATCCATGGATTTTGGTATCCATGGGGGTCCTGAAAATGAACCCTAGCAGATACTGAGGCCCGCTGTACCTGTATTTGCATATGCATAAAACACAGTACTGTACCAGGAGATCTCTGCAGAGCCTACAAATGAACAAGCAAGAGTGCCACGGCTGCCACTTTATGCTGAGAACTATGTTTGGATTCCCAACATTTCACAGATGCTTGCATCTCTCTCCAGCCTTGCATCTTGTCCATTTGCTACTTGTGTTGTGTATGAGACATGAGGCTGGAGAGAGACTGAGGATCTGAGAGATGAATAAGCAGGAAAGCTGGAGCTGCTACCTCAAAGGCAGAAGCGGGCGGCTGGTGCCAAAAAGGTTTATGTCTGGGAGATTTTCAGATATCGGATTTCCAAATAAGGGATATTCAGTTTGTAACTCATTGTTTAAATACTGGCTGGGGAAGTTTTGCCCTATCATCCTTATGCCTAGTGAACCTATTTCAGATTTTACCCTCACATGCTTATTTATGAGTGGAAGAGAAACTCTGTTGTATTTAGAAACTTTAACAAACAGCTTAGTTTCTTACTGAAGGAATAAGATTTGCCTTACCTCAAAAATCTGCCGAGCATAACTGTCATCAACCTGGATGTTGATTTCCTTCAGGAAGTTCTTGAGCTCTTTAAAACTCATTTTGTTGTCTTTATTCTTATCTGCCTTCCTCAAGCAGGCATGAATCCAGCTGTTTAATTGATTATTAAGGAGTCTACACACAATTAAAAAGTCTCCCTTCCCAAGCTTTTAGCCTAAACTTCTAATCTGGAAGGTTCTTTTGAGGTAAGATGGTGGGCATATGGAGAGATGCGAAGATGGTTTCCAATTCTTAAATAGGGTGCTGACTTATTTATTTAAATTCATTTACATCCTGCCTTTTTCCCAATAATGGAACTCAAATAAAAGATTTAAAAAATAATGAAACAATTTATAAAGTTAAAGTATAGTCAGCCCTCCACCTTTGCAAGTTTCACTTTTGCGGACTTGATCATGGTTTGGGAGGACCTAGACTTATTCTCGGCTATTCCACTTTCACAAGGGCCCTGTGCCCCTAACCCAAATAAATGTGGAGGGATGATTGTATTAAACATTCAAAATATTAAAATTCATTAAAAAGACTATATAAAAAATTTTGGAAGGGGATACATGATGAAATCCAAAGAATTTGTAATCTGAATTTTGAAATGAAACCGGAGTTTTATTTGCTAAATATGCTAGACCAACAAAGAGAAATAAGATGTCACCAGAAGATATTATTATATTTAATAACTGCTGCACAGTTGACATATGTGCAATATTGGAAAGAAAGGAAATATATTTATATCGAAGAATGGAAGTTAAAAGTTTTAGATATGGTAGAGATAGAAAAGATAACATTTTCTTTGAAAAATAAACCTATCCAGAATTTTGAAAGGGAATGGAGAGTAGTTCTGGACTGGATAAAAATTTAAAGGTAGAAGAAATGGAAAAAAAAATAATGTAATATAATCGTTTTCCTTTTCGTTAAGCAGAAATTATGCATATATGAGTGTATGTAATGAAAATAAGCAGATTCAACTGGAAAATGTTAGCTTGGAAGTTGGGAGGGGGGATTTTATTTTCAAATTAAATTTTTAATAAAAATATTTAAAAAAAAGAAGACTATATACCAGCTTTAAAAACAGCACCACTTAGCATTAAAAGCACCATCCCAATCCGTTTTGTAAAAGTTTGAAGCCACAAAAATGTTTTGACTTTCCCATGGAAAGTACAGCAAGGAGCAGGCCATCATGACCTCCCTAGGGAGGGAGATCCAAAGCTTGGGAGCAGCCACCAAAAAGGCCCTGTCTCCCATATTCCCACCAAATGAGCCGAGAAGGTGGTAGCACTGAGAGAAGAGGGCCTATCCAGGCAATGATCATTTCCGCATGACACTCTTATAGTGCGATGATTCCACTTTCAGATTCCAGCTGGCCCCTCCCGGAACTGCAAACCCTAGGATTCCATAGGAGGTTGAAAGTGGAATCGTCATGCTATAAGAGTGCCATGTGTAAATGGCCAATATTAAGAGGTGTAAAGGGCTGATGAGGAACCGAAGTCAGTTCATCTCAGTCTCTATCTCACAAGTTCATCCAAATTTGGGTATAATGCATGCTTCTGAGTTGACATCTAAATAAAGAAAGAAATCTAGGATTCATTTTCACCGGGGGCAAGTAACTGTGGAAGGTTATGGGGCCCAATGCCCCCCGAAGAAACCATGGAGGGCTGCCTCTCCTCTATCCACCTCCAACCAAATTAGCTATTTTTGCCCCTGCATCCCTACAAACACCCTCTGGAGGACACGGAGAGCATTTTCTACATGTTTTTAGGCTTTCCTGGACCATATTAGGCCCAGGAGAAGACTTTTTAAACAACAGGAAGTGAGTAGAAATCCACCTCCAGTCTTTTCCTGGTCCTAACTGGCCAGTGGGAGCCAAAAATGTGGGAAAACTTCCAAGAGGACATTTGGGGCAAAAAAAATAAAAGGCAAAATGCTAAAGGGCACAAGGAAAACCCTGGCAATTTCAGGGATGAGTTTGAATGCCAGTCTGAGAATATTCAGTAAAAAATAATAATAACAACAATATAGTTTCAATACTTTCAGGAACTTTTTTCCCCTATGTCTAGCTGCTCCCTAAGGTAACTGACTCATTGCTGTTTTTTAAATGATAAACGTCAACCAAAATTTAACATATCCAACAATTTCAGCATTGCTTAACCAGCCTTGTGAATGTTCTAACCCAGGTCTATTGCAGACAGCTTAGTGGATTCAGGTTCCCACATGCACACACGTATTTTGGAGGTTTTTTAACAGCATGGTTGACACAGACATGACACAAATTCAGCATGTGAACTCACAAGGGAAAAAAATCTCATACCATTTGAGTTTGCCATTGTGAATCAGATATTACATCAGATGATTCCTTCATCTTTCCTCAAGCATAATGAAAATATTAACATGCCATGCGGGGTAATTATAACTCAGGTAATTATACCTTTGAACGAAATCTTTGCCGTACGCTTAGCAGCGTCAGAATGAGCCGACTCAGTCATGTGTCATCTTAAACAAATTATGGCCTTCATAAGATTTGAACTGGACGTAGCCCCAAAGCCACACATCTGGCCAAAAAAAGAGCTAAATTTAGAAGTCTGAGTTTGCACTGAAGCAGTGGCAAACCTCAGGCTGGCTTTTAAAGATTTAGAAAACAGTAAAAAAAATTAAATTAAATTAAAATGTCCCAATGTGGAAACTGGGAGAAAGAGCTCATTACGCTCCTTCAAGCTTTGAACTCAATTATATACAAATGCAGCATATATACAATTTGTATATACTTAGGTATATTATAAGTATGGCAGATTTTTTTTCTTTTTCTAGACCTCATGCAATTTGGGGAAGAAGTTTAGCAAGACAGAGACTGACAGGCAGGATATAATTGTAGAACTGGGGCCCATCCCTTCAAAAGAGCCCTTCCCAATCCAATGTCTAATAGATGTATTGGACTGCAGCTCCTATCATCCTTACACACCACTGCTCACACAGGTTAGAAACTATAGGATGTTTAGTGGGACTGAAGTTGACAGTCAGAAAAAGATTGCTGTCATTCTCATATTTCTTCAAGTTGACTCTGACTCACGGTGACTCTATTGTAAGGTTTTCTTGGCAAGATTTATTCAAAGGAGGTTTGCTGTTGCCTTCCTTTGAGGCTGAGAGAGTGGGACTTGCCCAAGGTCTCCCAGTGGGCTTCCATGAACCCTAGTCTCCCAAAATCCTAGGCCAACATTTAATCCACGGGGTCTCATCACTGCTGTTACCAGATCTCAACCTAGGACACGTCCACACTATACAGTTATTGCAGTACAATTCTACTTTAACTGCCAGGGCTGCATCCTATGGAATCTTGCACTTTAGTGAGGAGCACTTTGAATTTTCTGCCAGACAGCTCTGGTCCCTTATCAAACTACAAACTCCAGGATTTCATTGGGATTCAGCTTTGATGGTTATTGCAGAATCATAGCACTATAGCTATGGCCATTTCCGCACTAGACTGTTATAGCGCTATGATTCCACTTGCAACATCCTATGGAATCCTGGGGTTTGCAGTTTCGGGAGGGGCCAGCCGGCCCCTCCCGAAACTGCAAACCCCAGGATTCCATAGGATGTTGCAAGTGGAATCATAGCGCTATAACAGCCCAGTGTGGAAATGGTCTACGTCAGACCTGTCTCTTTTGGACTTCTGTGGCACTACGGAAAGATACATGACTTCCACTCTTCTACATTTGGAAGTAACAAGTTACAGGAAACTTAGAAGTAAAAAATTACAAGTAACAGTAACTGGTCACTTCCTGTTTTGAAAAAAAAAGCCCTTTCTGATGAACCAGGGGGCCTAAAAGCACAGTGAAAATGCCCCCCCATAGCCCACAGGAGGCATAGGGGGACTTTTGAGGGCAAATATGTGTGTGTGTGTGTGTGTGTTGTTGTGTGGACAGATTGTGTAGGATGGAATTACTTAGACAGTATTCTGTTTTGTGGAGGAGAAGTGGGACAAAAATAAACAAAATAAAATCCAAACTCCCAATGTAATGATTCTTCAGGAATGAAACAAAAGGATACTGTTGTAATTTCTGCCTCTGGCTCATGGAATTGCTCTTGGCAATGATTTTTCCCAGGCCGGAGACCCAGTGATTGGCATCCTCTTCAGAGCTCGCAATGAGATCCAGGTTTTTCCTTTGGTCTTTGAAGATGATTGAAAAGCAGCGATATTCAGGTACATCCTTGGCGTATTTTTCCATCCCTTCCGTCTTATGGCCGGTCCTCACATCCTGGATGTCTTCTATGGAGACTGTGAGAACAAACAGCACATTGGTTATCACCACAGATACACTGTCAGCCAGACTTATCTGCGCTTTATAGTAGATATTACTAAACAGCATTCTCTTGATCTGCCGTTCTTTTCCCACCAGATCTTCCTCAAGCACTTTTGCAAATCCTAGCTCCGTTTCAAAACAAAATTAAGGCCATTTCCGCACTAGACTGTTATAGTGCTATTATTCCACTTTCAATATCCTATGGAATCCTGGGGTTTGCAGTTTGGGGAGGGGCCTTGAGGCCATAGGATGTTGAAAGTGGGATAATAGCACTATAACAGTCGAGTGCGGAAATGGCCTACGATAAGAAGAATCAAGGCAAATAGGAGGCTCAGCTCTTAGAAAAGTTATAGTGGAGAACTACAGTTCTCTGAATTTCGCAACAAGCATAGCCACTGGCCATGCTGGGTCGGGGATTCTGGGAGTCGTAATTTCAAGCTCTTAAGTTTTTCAAGTTTTTTTTAAAGTGTGCCTGGTTGTCTCTGCAGATGGACAAAGTGATTTAATAAGGTCTCTGAAAAAAATCAGACAAACTGCAACGGTTTATGACAAAACTGGGTGGCACATGTATGTGGAAGTACGTTCTGCTGAAATTAATGGATCATAGAATTTTAGACTAGGGCCCTTTCCGCATGTCGGAAAATAACCGGGCGAAAACGAGACTCACCAGATTTCTTCTCCGTCCGATTGAGTCCGTCAGGACGAGGAGGAGTGCAAGCTTGTCGCTCTGCACTCCTCCGGCGTCCAAAATGGCAGCTTCCGGTTGGTGGAGGTTCTCCACCAACCGGAGAAGCTCACCAGCCGAAAGCCCGCCTCCGGAAGATCCGCGGGCACGCACTTGCGCGCGCCTGCAAATCTGCTCCAGAGCGCAGAGATGGAGTCGCACGCACCGTGCTTTTTAAAAATCTCTAAAAAGAGGTTTTTAAAAAGCACACTGCGCAACCAGTTCTGGTCGCGCAGAACCAGACTGACGTATGGAACTACAAAAAGTAGTCCGACCCAGTCCACTCTACGGTGTAAAAGACCTCCGCCGGAGGTCGCTCTGCACCATTTTAAAAGCCCGGTGTGGAAATGGCCTAAAATGGGGACCCTGGAGATAATCTAATCTAATTCTGCTCTATGCAGACATGTTGAAACCTCCTTCTAAAAGCCATCTAAAGAGCTGGTTGCCAGCACCTGCTGTGGCAGTGAAAGACTACACACAGACAACCAAATCCAAGATACAAAACCACAGATTGATTTGTGCAGACTACTGCAAGGGGCAGATAAGGATCCAGAGTGCCAGCAAACAAAACTTAGCATACAGGGATTCCTAGCCTGTGGTCAACATTGAATCAAGCCACAAAAGATTGCTTCCCTACAGCCAGCCATTAAGTGAATTCATTTGTTCCCAGCTTTTAAGCAACAAAGGCTCATTTTCCCACCAATAATCAGAACCCTTCAAGAGAGGTTGTTTGTTCCTGGATTTGTGAACCGTTTATCACACTCTCTACTGTGGTAAACCACTGATTGTGCATTTCCTCTGATTTCTCTAGGCTGAAAACACTTGCCTTTATTCTGTCATCTGAGGCCGAAGCAGGCTTGGCTTGCTTTACTAGTTTTAAAAAATGGAAAGACTCCACCCAAGATACAGTACAAGGTCTCCTTGAAGGACAGAGCCCTGCGTATACTGTCGAAAAACCACCAATGGGCACAGAACATCACTAGCAGCAGAACTTCTTCTTCCCACAGTAGTTTTTGATGATAATAGCAATAATAATCTAATAATAATAAACATCTAAAGTGGTAGTGAATACTCTCTGTGTGCACAGATATAAACACAGAAGTTTTCTGTGAGATAAAAAGTGCAGAACTGGGCAAGCATTTTGGCGTATGTTCCAAGTTTTGTTTCGTGTTCTTGATTTTTATTTTTACGTGTACACATTTTTACTTTGTTTGTTAACATGAATTCTTAAAGATCTGCTTTGCGGCTTGAGAATTTTCAAAATATTCCCGAAGTAACGCAAAAAACAACAGCAGGGAGACCCGGGAGGTTGGATGAGCATGAGGTCTGCAGATATTTTAAATGGCTCCTGGGCCTTCAGAAATTGCCTGTTCTAGGGCAGTGCTACTTAACATAGTGGTCTGTGGACATATTTGTGTCTGTGGACTACGACTATTTCTTGCTTCCCTGGAATTTTGCCACTGACCAACATCCAGTAACTCCTGGACCAGCTATAATCCACGGACACATACACAGTGCCAGTATCTGGCACAGGGGGGAACCCCTGCCAGTCCCCCATATGAGATAGCTTAAGAAGCAATAATCTGGGGTATTGCGTTCTATCGTCAGCTACTGAATTTTCCTCTAAATTTAACCAAGGAGTGGAATTAAGCAGTCTCTTTATCTGAAACAGAGAAGTTTCTGAATGGTTTGATAAAACACCACAGTGATCAGCAAACTAAGTAGACAGATGGTTGTGAATTCACAGATCACTTGAGCCTGAAATAACAAGTCCCTATCAGCAAATATATTTGAAAACACATCCAAGCCTTGATGTGAAACGTATGTGCCACTCTCCTAAATACATTTTAACTTGGAAGAAAGTACCCCTTTCACACAGTTTGCTCAATTTCTACACAGGAAACACTCTCCAAGAGGAATTAGCACACAGCCTGTGTGCAGATATTCAGTGTGACAGTTTCACACACTAGGATGTCCAAAGTAATATTAAATAGTATAAAAATAAATTAAAACCAGTCCTGGACCTGCATTTGCCAGGTAACATGGACAGCTGTTCTGTACACAATATGAGGTTCAAACAGGGACTGTATTGACTGGATTAATTAGAACAGAATTTAGTAGTAGCCATATTAGAACAGACTAGAGAGCCAGCACAGCGTAGTAGTTTGACCGTTGGACTGCAATGCTGTAGATCACGATTTGATTCCCTGCTCAGCCATGGAAACCCACCGGGTGACCTTGCGCGTGTCACACACTCTCAGCCTCTGAAAGGTCCATGATTGGTTTCCTTTAGGGTCACCATAAGTCAGAAACAACTTGAAGGCACACAACAACAACAAAGGTTCTGCATAGTGGACAGCCCATTGCCTATGAGAAACCCACCAGCAGCACACAAGTGGAACCACACACTTTATTTTGTGTTTCCCAACAACTGGCATACAGAGGTATATTGCATCTGCTTCCGGCAGCAACACATAACCATCCCTTCTGATTACACACTTTCCAACAGTTCCAGTTTGGTAGGGACAGTCATAATTAATCCTCTGTTGTCCCACTTGCTCAGCTGCTTTTAAAATGTTCCAGTATCTCTCTCCTCTTCCACTTTCACCTTCCATCCTGAGCTTACTCGAATAGCTGCAAAC
Organism: Iguana delicatissima; assembly: GCA_948472985.1. NCBI lineage: Eukaryota > Metazoa > Chordata > Lepidosauria > Squamata > Iguanidae > Iguana > Iguana delicatissima. Next base: position 2,037,063 of record CAOKZL010000061.1, read on the forward strand.
TGAGTCCAAAGTGCAAAAGTATTTTCCACACTGTTAACTCAGAGGTGAGAAAGGAAGGAGAAACTTGCCCTTCCCAGTAGACTCCGGCAAAAGCAAACTGCTGCAGTCTCTCCTGGCTTGTTGGTTCTTCCACATTCATAACTTTTGCCATCTTGACCACACCCTGATGCTGCTTGGTCACATACAATAATAGAACTGTAGAACTGGAAGAGACCACAAGGACCATTGAGTCCAACCCCATTCTGCCATGCAGGAATACACAATGTAAGCACTTCCAACAGATGGTTGCCCAGCCTTTGTTTAAAAATCTCCAAAGACGGAGACTCCACCACACTCCCAGGCAGTGTATTCCACTGTCAAACTCCTCTTACCATCAGGAAGTTCTTCCTAACATTTAGATGGAATCTCTTTTGCTGTAATTTGAAGCCATTGTTCCATGTGCTAGCCTCTGGAGCAGAAGAAAACACCATTGCTCTATCCTCCACATGACATCCCTTCAAATATCTAAATTTAGCTATCATGTCACCTCTTAACCTTCTCTTCTCCAGGCTAAACTCAGCTCCCTAAGTTACTCCTCGTAGGGCATGATTTCCAGGCCTTTTACCATTTGGGTCTCCCTCCTTTGGACACATTCCAGCTTGTCAATATCCTTTTATATGTGTGTCTTGCTCTTCATCTGTGAAATTTTGGAGGGTATTGTGATAACGGGGATTCCCATTATCCAGGCTTCAGTGCTGAAGGTGATTGTTCTCCCTTCAGGCACATAAAGTGTTAATGAACTGCTAGGATTAGGTTTACTAGGGTTAGGTCACAGGTCACCAATGAAGGGAAGAAAGGTGAGAATCTTCAAGATGCTCCAATGGGGAAGTTATAAAAATCCTTGGGAGAGCATGCGGTAGAGAGAGAGAGAGAGCAAAGGGGACATCCAAAAACATCACCAAGGGGCATGAATGCCAGGTAGACCATCTCCTGGCCCTGCCCTTTAAGAGCATCTCAGAAAGTGACCGACTGGCTGTGAGTAACTTAGAATGAGTCTAGCCAGTTGCGCTAGGTCTTTTGTTATTTTGTAAGTTTGGCAGATCTGGAAAATATGCTTTTTTTTATAACTACTTGTAACTTAAACGTACCTGAGAGGGGGAAAGCCTTTCATGAGTATTATTTTCTTGTTTACTTGCATGCCTTAAAATAAATGCTTGTCTGTAAAACTTTTCTCTCCATTCCCACGCCATTCCTCGGCACACGCTTAGGTAGGATTTCTCTCACTCAGAAAGGGGAGGTGAGGAAAGGGAAAGGATCTTAAGCATAGAGATTGGCAATCCTCGGAGCAGAGCCCCACAGTGCTGCTCGGGTGCAGGGTAATTCAGAATTCAGTGGGTGGTGGCAGTGAGAATTAAGAGATCTGGGGGAAATTCCTAGCTCCTGTTCAAGACAGAAGGAAGCATTGAGTGGGAGGGGGTCCCTTATTTCCCCTTTAAATCCCCACAGGTATGAGACACTGCAGAAGCCCTAACTTCCACAAATTTATCTAACCTTCTTTTAAAACTCCAAGTTGACAGCCATCACATCTTATGGCAATGAATTCCACAGTTTTAACTAGGTGCTATGTGAGAATGTCCTTCCTTTTCTTCTGTCTTAAAAAATCAACAGCTCTGTGCTGGGTATAGATCCAAACTTCTTTTATTCTAGAAGTTCACAGGAATTTGAAACACTTCCCCTCCCCAAGATAGGCTCACTTTAGGATTGCCATAAATCAGAAACAACTTGAAGTCACACAACCACCACAACCACTTTATTGTTAGCTTGCACTGACTTCCCTTACAAATGGATCAGATGATGCTGATAAAATTGCACTGGAGAAAGTAATGCCCACTAGTGTTGTTTTAACAGGCAATCTGTTAGTTCCTCTATACTAGTATTATCTTTTGTTTCACTCAGACATCTTTGAGGTCTGTTATTTCAATGGCGTCTGAGCAGTTAAAATCACAGACTTCTTATCTAGCAGCAAGATTAATGTCTCCCCGTCTTGGGGACAGATTAAGGAGTCAAGAGTCAAAAGGGATAAGAGTTTTTTATTTTACTCTCCAGTCCCCCATTTTTCTCACAATGGAAACTTTCCCCCCCTATTACTGTGACAGACCATCTGCGAAGATAAGCAGCTCCCACAAAGGTGACAGAAGATGTATTCCTCACGACCGACAAATTGACACAACTTCACTTTGGCAAACTTCTTGTGTAGGCTTCAACACAGACAACCCTTAGACCATTTCCGCACAAGACTGTTACAGCGCTTTGATTCCACTTTCAACATCCTATGCAGAAATGGCCTTAGTGTTATAGAATAATAGAGCTGGAAGAGACCACAAGGGCCATTGAGTCCAATGCCATTCTGCCATGCAGGAAGACACAGTCTCAGCCCTTCCAACAGATGGTCATCCAGCCTCTGTTTAAAAACCTCCAAAGAAGGAGGCTTCACCACACTCCTAGGCAGTAGCATCATTCCACTGTTGAATTGCTTTTACTATCAGGAATTTCTTTCTAATGTGTAGTGGAATCTTTTTTCCTGTAATTTGAAACCACTGCTTCTTGTCCTAGTCTCCGGAGCAGCAGAAAATAAGCTTGCCCCATCTTCCATATGACATCCCTTCAAATTTTTAAACATGGGTGTTGGGTCAGTTCTTAGGCCATTTCCGCACTCAGACAGCTTCCTTCTTACACTTAATTTGTCCACAGCAAAGTCAATTCTTGCACAGCGAATTAGAGATATTGATATTCAATGCTCCTTATCTGCTGTACGTACTACTTGCTCCCCGAGTAATCTAGGTTTGTCATTCAACCCAAATGTGGGTGCAAGCTATCTAGAAAACTTGACTATCCCAAAATACCACTGGGCATTTAGCAAAGCCAGATTTAATGTAATTCCATCTGCTGTATTAGAGGGTCGGTTCCAACAAATTGAATATGTGTGTCCTTGTGGAGCAAGATTAGTAGAATACCTATCACATGTCTTTTTCTCATGTAACTTCTATAAAGGTGACAGGGCGAGACTAATAACACCAATACTGAGTAAGTTCCCGGGAAGACCTCTGGACTGGTATCTGCTAAGAGATACTGAAAGAAAGGTAACAGAAGAAGTTGCAAAGTTCATTTATTCTGCTATCAAAACTCGTAAGTCTATATTACAACTGATAAGACAATTGGGAGCAGATGAAGACTAACATGGAACATAGATTTGTTTTCTTGAGAGGGGTAAAGTAAATGGAAGAATGCGCTATTTTGCTCTGTTATTAAAATGATAGTAATAATTTTAATACAATTAAACGTAATTATTTTTAACACGACTTTTAATATATTTTATAACTACATATTATTTGTATATACACCATATATAGTATATTCATTGTATTGCATTGTATGTATTGTATGTGTATAATATTATATTACATATTTATATGCTGTTTTCGGTATTGTTGTGTTTAACTTTTGCTGCCTTGTGGTCTGTTGACTGTAATAAAGGCATTGGATTGGACTGGACTAGGCTGTTATAGCACTTTTATTCCACTTTCAACATCATATGGAATCCTGGGGTTTGCAAACCAAACTAAACTGCAAGCCCCAGGATTCCATACAATGTTGAAAGTGGAATAATAGCGCTACAACAGCCTAGTGCAGGAACGGCCTTAGAACATTTCCGCACGACACTCTTATAGTGCGATGATTCCACTTTCAACCTCCTATGGAATCCTGGGGTTTGCAGTTCCGGGAGGGGCCAGCCGGCCCCTCCCGGAACTGCAAACCCCAGGATTCCATAGGAGGTTGAAAGTGGAATCATCACACTATAAGAGTGTCATGCGGGAAAGCTGTTAATCTTCTCTTCTCCAGGCTAAATACAGCCAGCTCCCTGAGCCATTCCTCATAGGGCTTCCCAGTTTCCAATCCCCCTACCATTCTGGTCACCCTTCTCTGGACACGTTCCAGCTTGCTAATGTCCTTCTGGAACAGGACACAGCATTCCAGGGGCAGACCACCAATCTACTCTAGCAGTGCCCAAGCTGGGTATCCGGTCTCTTCTAATACGCATCCAGCAGATACCTTATAACAGGAACAATTCATCCTGACACTCATTCTCTCACTAGCCAACTTCCTCCTCCCAAGTAGGCAAGCCACAATAGTATCAGCTGCTGACAGTGTCAGGAAACTGGAGCAGGGAGATCTGCTGAGAGGGGTTTGTCCAAGAGCCTTCCAACACCTAAAGTAGTGATAGGTTACCTCTGAGCTGTGGGGCAAACCTGCCCCTATTCGGCCTGCAAGCATCTTGTGCAGAGTACACTGTTCACTACCCACGCCTTGCCATTTCTTTCCTCCCAGATAAGTCTTAGGCTTATCTAGAATCACTAACAAAAGATTAAAGCTTGGATTTCCTTGTTGCCTCCTGAAGAAACGCAGGAGGAAAGAGGAAACTGAAAGAGACTTTAATTTTATTGGAAAACAGAGGGGACTGAAAGGGACTTGAACTTTAGATTAATCATCTACGCACCCCAACTTTTCCATTAAAATCTCCCAGGTTCTCTCTCCTCTTCTCACTTCCCCTCTTCGCCCTTAGCTTTATTCCATTGCTGCAAACTGCAAAAGCAGTTTCCACTCCATTCATTCAACAGGGGCAGAGGACAAGAGGAGATGGAGTCTTGGCCTTCCCAGTAGGCTCAGGCAAAAGAAGACTACTGCAGCTTCTCCAAGTTTGTGTGTTCTCCATCTTTAATAACCGCTGCCCTCCTGGCTACACTCTGATGTTGGTTAGCCACACGTATTCCAGTTTTCTTCTGTGGGATGTTGGTGTGATATGTTCATTTGGGGACTTCCTGTTACTTCAGCCATCCCGGTGTTTTTTGCTCATTTTATTTTGGTTTTGCTCATGTCTATTCTCGCCTTATTAAGAGTTAAAAACACAGCATTTAGAGCTGCCCTAATAAAGGCATGGCCCAGCTTATGTTTTCTCTCATGGATCAGCACAACCTCCGATTTTTGGCTTGAATTCCATTGGTAGTCCAAAGTAGAGTTCACCCTTCCAACCAGCTGTTGAACAGTGAGCCAACACTTATGCAAATCTCATTGTTTCAATGAGCCCACTCGAGCTGGGATGACCAGCAGAATACAGGTTTTTTTAATCTGCCAGCAGAAAATATCCCAGGGCTGCAGCCCAACTCTAATCTTTTCAACAAAAACACATTGCTGATTCTTGACAATTTGGTATCAAAACAAACTTCATGGCGGCTTGCTAAACAATCAAAGGAAGCAGCAGAGACAGGCAACTGATAAGGTCAGTAGACCAGCAAGGGGGCCACCACTGACCGGAGAGTCAAGAAGAGGAGTAAGCCTGCTGCCCATCTCACAGATGCCCAAACACCCCTTTGCCATCAACACTGCAAAATGTCAGGTCCCCTGGTTGCTTGGCCCTTGCATCCATTCCCCATGGGGAATGAGAGACTGGCAAAGTTCTCCCGTTTTATAACAAGAGGGACACCCAGGGTTAGCACTGGAATCTGGAACCCCCTTCCAAGACAGGCCAAAATGCCCCCCTCCCTGCTGTCCATCTGTTGGCAGCCAAAATCTTTTTATTCGGACTGGACTTTGAAATAGAAGCCTCGTAAAGAACAAGGTACGGCTGCTGTCTAGTTTTAAACCGAACTGTTTTTCATAGCTTTTGCATCTTTTAAAACTGCATTTTAGCTTTTTAAGTGTAGGTTTACACTGTTTTGACACTGTGAATAATTTAATTCCATTTTAATGTACACTTTTCGTACATTTTGAGTTGTATAGTTCTCTTTTAAAATATAAAGCTGCCTTGAGTCCCAATTTGGGGAGAAAGGTGGGATATAAAATAAGGAGGAGGAGGAAGAGGAGATCTCTGAAATGGTGAGAGGTGTGAGTTTGCTTGGATTCCCGCCAGTTCACAGATCCTCACATCCTTCTCCAGCCTCGCATCTCATTCATTCACTAGTTGTGTTGTGTATGAGTTGTGAGGCTGGGGAGAGACTGAGGATCTGAGACGAACAAGCAGGAACACTATAGCCGCCACTTAGAAGACAGAAGCGGGCGGCTGGCAGCAAAAAGTTTTGAGTTCTGGAGGTTTTCGGATTTCAGATTTCTGGATTAGGGTCCTTTTCACACGGGGTAATTAAAACGGCATAGTGCGACCTCTAACGGAGGTCGTCTACACCGTGGAGTGCGCTGGGTCGTTTATAATTTTGAGGTTCTACAGCTCAAACCGCTCTGAAGTGACCGGAAGTGGTAGCGCCGCGTGTTTTTTAAAAACCTCTTTTCAAGAGGTTTTTAAGAGGCACGGAGCATACAGCCCCCTACAACTCCGTCACAGCGCCCCAGTGTAGATTTGCAGGCGCGCGCAAGTGCGTGCCTGCAGATCTGCCGGGGCGGACTTCCAGCTGGTGAGCTTCTCCGGTTGGTGGAGAGCCTCCGCCAGCCGTAAGCCGCCATTTTGGATGCCGCAGGACGCCGCAGGAGTGTGGAGCAGCGAACTTGCGCTGCTCCGCGTGGCGACGGACTTACCCGGCTGCCGGTAAGCTCCGCTTCAGCGCGTTTTCCCCTGTTTCTCCCTCCACGTGTGGAAAGGGCCTAGGAATGCTCAATCTGCAGCAGTAGTAACAGTAAGAGCAGAGAGAGAGAGAGAGAGGTTGGCTGCAAAATATTCTTAAGCAGACCTTGGGGAAAGTTCCTTTTTGAAGATGGACGCTACAACTGCTATGCCCAGTAAGTCAGCTAGGCAGGCAGGCAAGGAGGCCAGCAGGCTGGGAAAATCTTTTCAAGTTCTGTCGTTAAGCACTTTGAAGGAAAGTGGCTGGTGCTGGCAGCATGGACAGGAACGCCAACGCACTGCTTGCCAGTTCCTCCAGAGTTGCCCAGTGCCTCTCCCATCAGGAAACTGGGTGACGCAATCTCCCATCTCGGAACGGGAGTCGTGCGCAGCCAGCAGGGGAGGAAGAAATAGCCCCCAGGTTTCTAGGAAACCCAGCAAGGGCACTTTGGGCACCCTCTTTCCTGCCAAAAACTCTGGAGTTGGCACAAGGCAGGAGCACAGCCATGGGGAAATTTGCAGGGACCTCATCTTCTTGTCATGAATATTCCAAGTACGTCGTCTGATATGTTCATTCCATTTCAAATAAGCCCCACGTCTTTTCCTTAAGAAGATTTAAAGAATGCCATGGAAGCAGTATCGCTATTTCTCTTTCTCATGTTCAGACAAGGAGTGCCTTTTACCGTGTAGCGTAAATGAGATCCACATTGTGAAAGAGCAACTCAGTGGGAGGGATTCCAGGAAAAAACAGCAAAGGTTTAGCAGGGAGGGCCTCTTAAAGGGGAAAGTTCTCAACTCAGTCCAAAAAAGGACTGTGCACAATCTGCACAAATGCTGACTTTTGGAGGGAGGCGAAGCGCATGAACAAACAGCAGACCGGAGGGAAGAATGGAATGATGTGTCAATACCAGGAAGGCTCCACACTGCAACGCTTTGTTGCAGTCTTCAACACTATATTATTCTACTGCTCAGGTTTTTCAAAAAAATAAAACACCATCTTCCAGTTCAAATAAAGCAACTGGGACGCCTGGCATGAATTTGGCCCTTAGTTCCGGATTTCCTTTTATTAAAATTGTGTAGTAAATTAGTTATCTCTAAGTTAAAGATACTATATTGCTTGCATCTTTTGGTTCTTGTGTAAGATAGCTCCCAGTGCACCTTTAGCTACAACACTATACACACACACACACACACATACACACACACATGTCATGAAAAGTCTGGCTAAAGGAAACAGCTGCCAAGCATAATTCTTTGTTTACTCTGCCTCTAAGGAATTTAATCTGAACTATGTTCATGCTGAGCTGTATTTGCATTAGCCGGAATATTCTGTGTATCTCTAATTGAGTTGATTTCACATGTGGAATTTTCCCTACCCTGCATGTTTGGAGGGGGGAAAAAACACTGTCCAGAGTTTCTCCAATGAAAATATTTCTTATTATCTGCTATATTTCAGTTTCTCACATTTACACCCTGTGAGGAAATCAAGGCAGTATGCATGGTCCTCCTTCCTGCATTTTTTTATCTTTACAACAAGCCTGCAAGGTAGACTCGACTGTGACGGAAACAGAGAGACTGGCCCATGGCTCCCACTGAATTTTACAGCTGGATCACCAAAGTCCCAGTCCAATATTCTAACCACTAAATTATGCTGGAAACCATGCTAGTTGGCTCTGTAATGATAGAATAATATATCTTTTCTTTTTTAATTTTTTCCCTTCTTTCGTTACAGTTTCGCATTGGGGCTCAGACTAATTAGGGCTAATTGGTTAGTGTTTAGTTAGTTGGTAAGTTGGTGTTTCAGTTAGTGCTTAGTGTTGTTTTGGTTTACTGTTTTAGTATTGCGTTTTCATTTTGCTTTATATTAAAAATCTTAGTTTTTGTTTTTGTTGTTTTGTGTTAAAATTATTTTGTGTTAAAACTTACTTTGTATTAGATGTAATTTGTGTTAAAACTAATCAATAAATAAACATGTATCTAATATATAAAAGTTTGTTTGTCTGTGTCAGGCAAAGACCTCATATGATTGGTTGACTGAAGATTCTATGGAATCCTGAGGTTTGCAGTTTAGAGAAAGGCCTTTAGAATTCTCAGCCAGAGAGCTCTTGGGCCTGGCCAGTTGCTATGGAGATGAGGCCTAGCAGCAAGGAGGAGGGCAGTGTATTCCCTCTGGAACCCAACCTCTGTGTGTTAATAACTCTGAATACAGATTGGATTGGGGAATATGGGGAAAAGTTACAGGTACTGGACAAGCCAGTTTGGGGAATTAGAGACACAGGATCTCAAGTATTACCTATGAGAAAATAAAATCCCAGGCAATGCAGATATATACGCTAGTATATATTAAAAAAAGAAAGGTTTTAGACAGCACAGCTGAGGGCCTCATGCCAACTATCTTGTGTCCCCTGAAGAAGCCCACTGCCTTTAGAAACTCTCCTGTCACTTGCATTGATATAGGATTCTACAACAAGTCATTTCAGTTTCAGGATACAATATGGGGGAGGGAGCTATTTGGTCCACAGGCTGCAAAATATCTTGGGTTGGCACTGGGCAGGGGTGATTACTGGAGAGACCTTCTCCGTGCTGGCCCACCAGTTGTTGAACACTCTCTCACACATGTCTGCTTTCAGAACTAGGCAGAATCTCCTCTTGGTATAGCAAATACTTCAGTCCTCATAAGAGATTTATGCTGTGCTTATTGTGTCTTTGTTTTAATTTTTACCTTTAATTCTGTTTTATACATTAATTATTTTATTCTTCTTGCAATCCACTTTAGGGATCTGGCCAAAGTGCAGTCTGGTACTCAAAGGCTTGTAATAAATGCATACATAATCCCTATTTATCATGCCCAACGGGCACTTTGTAAACTCCACTTCCTCCACTATGGCATGTCTGTGAATCAATAGTACCCCTAAGCATTGATGCAAACACATGAATGTGTGCTAGAAGAAAGGAGCATCTATTCCCATCCACATCAAAGACGTAAGGTCTAAAAACCCTAGAGAAGAATGCAACTGAGCAACAAAGGATGGCACACCTAATGGCTCAAAGAAACACAATTTTCGTAAAACAAATTGTAAAAAATAAAATAATCCGCAGGTATCAGGAAATAGAAACTGCGGCCTGGTACACAGAGACTGCAGTAGCTCGTGTCTTTTTCGCTGAGATGTCTTGTGTCTGGAAATCCCCATGGGGTGCAAATGTGCTTTATATGCCAAATTGTGCATAAATACCAGAGTGTGCCTTGTATGTATTTTTATAAAATAAATTATATATAGGATAAACTGGTGCTGGGTAAAGTGTGGTGAATGGAGTTTAAAAAAATTACACGTAATAGATAATAGGTATATTGGATAGAGCTCCCCTACACACATCGTAATGATATTGCTTGCAATTCATAAGATACAAAATTTGAAGGCAAAAATTCCTAAAGGTCCCAGACCTGATTTTGGAAGCTAAGCAGGATCAGCCCTGGTTAGTACCTGGATGGGAGATCGCTGTAGGCTGTATTTCAGAGGAAGGAATTGGCGAAACCACCTCTGAGTGCTCCATGCCGAAGAAAGCCCTATGAAATTCATGAAGTCACCATAAGTCAACAGCTGACTTGAAAGTGCTTACACAGGCATGGAGCAATCATCTTTGCTTCTTGAAGCACAAGGACTAGCAACTTTAAATATAGATTTTGGGGGGAAAAAGAAAAGAGGAGGAGGAAGGAAGGAAGCTCAATTGCTTTCCTTTTATTATATAATAATTATTACATAAAAAGATTATTTGGACAAGCTTTCCTCCTAGTCCATCTAACTTTAGAAGTAGCTTTGGAATTTTTAAAAAAATTAGAAACAATTCTTTACATGCAAGCAAGTTCACAAAATACTTGAAAGTCCAGTTTGGGCAGTGCCCGAGTAAGTCTTTCATGTACTGTCTGTGGCTGATTCTTGTTTCGTGCAGTAAATATACTCCTATATGGCTTTCTCTTTTTCAGTCTCACCCTTGTTTGCTTTCGTAGCTGAGATGTTATCTGATCAAGGACTTTGCTTATCATTTAAGGCAGTGCATCCAATAAGGTGAGAGAATTGGGAGTGAACTGGTATGGAAGCCAAGGCTTCATGTTGTATATGTACATAGTTTTAAAGATCTAAATCAGACTGGCCCTATTGCACTCCAGGTGTGTAACAGGTGTCCCTTATGCTTGGAGCATTGTGTGGGGGGACACAGATCAGAAAAATCTAGCTCTTAGAACTACAACTCCCATGCTGATGTTGATTCTGGGAATTGTAATCTGAATTTTTTTTTAACCCTAGGTACTGATCTGAATCTGCTGGCAGGTTTCTGGGAGACCGGAGTAGATCAGCAAGAATATTTAATTCCTGATTATTTAACAATAATAGCAACAAAATGGCATCTGAAGTCACGCATACCCCATGCTGCTTATAGCGCTGGTCTGCTGAGTGTTGGTGCCAGATATGCCCAAGCCACAGAGACATCCCAAAAAAGAGGAGGCCTACCAGAATTCATTCGGTCTGGCAGCATCTCAAACCTTGACCACCTCTGTTACAGATTGAATGTGCCAGACCAGGGCTTAGAAAAAGTTACTTTTTTAGACCATGAAACCTTTCCTTCAAAATTGCCCATCGAATGTAGATTCCAAGGAACATAATTCAGAAAGGGTAACTTTTCCAGGCTCTGCACTGGAATAAGGATGGAGGTGGACCGGATACTTACAGAGCTGCGATTCAGGAGATCTTAACATCTTCTTGGACTCCTGCCATATGGTCTTGCAGTCCTCCTGGAGCTTGTAAAACCTTTCCCTTCTCCATGAGTTGGACTTGACTTTCAGGAGATGGCTCCCTCTCAGGAGGAATTTGAGGTCCTTGTCATCTTGCAAACCTGAGGAACATCAAGGTGATAGTCAAAAACTTGGATGCTCACAGGCTCTCTTTTAGCCCGCAATCAACTCTCACAGTGCGAACACTGAAGTGTTCTTGGAGCACCCAATTCTGGACGCTGAATACATGATACCAGTGGTCGTGGGTGGGATGATGAATTTGCTCTGTCTTCTAGTCTGAACTTTGAAGAAGCTTTTTGATATGCCAAACATAGTTTGAGGCCAGGGTTCAGAGTTTGGACAGGAATTTTTCAAGTTTTACTGCATTCTCTTCCCCATCTTATTTCATCATCATCACATAAAAGTATAAAAAGTAATTATCAAAGTGATGTACCTGTTCAGCACTGCAACAAGCAATGTCAATGTGTTTGGCAAACACTGTGACAAGTCAATAGAAACAAACTGCTTTTTAAAAGTAACTCTAGTATAGCGCAGTCCAGTTCATCCTAGGTGGGCCAACAGAATTGCATGGTCCAACGACAAATGGTGACTCCTATGTTAGAGGAGCAGTAAATCCATCAGAGTTTTAGTCCAAACTTTAAAATTTGGGGTAGGATTCACCATCTTGAGTTTCTCCTTTAAAGTTCAAACTAAAACCTAAAGCAGATTCACTGCTGGACTGGTGTGGAAGCCACCAGCTCCTATGAAGTCCAGCCTTCTCTTGGCAGTCCACAAGATGGAGAGGAAGAAAGAACTGGAGTCAGAGGTAGGAGATGGACAAAGAAAGGAGGAGAATGAGAGAGAGAGAAAGAAGAAAGACTAGCTCAGCCTACTTTGGTCCTCACCAGCTTTGACCCCACCAACTCCACTATGTGCTTTCCCCCTCAGATCTCCCCTTGTTTCCAAACAGAACAAAATGATATCACACCAGTACATCCAGACTTGAAAATAAACTCCACAACATTATACAGGGCTTTCTCTAAGTATATCTGGGAACTAACTTAGGAATAAAAGTAATTAAAGTCATGAAAACTCTAATTACAGTGTCTAACTAGCTTTGTTGCTGGGTGAATTTGAACATGCCTGCTTGGAAAGAATGTACAAAGTTGGAAAACATTGCTTTTGGGACTACATCTCCCAGAATCCAGAGCCTGGGCTTGCTGGCGGGGGGATTCTGAGATTTATGGTCCCCCCTCTGTCTCTGTTGATGTTTAATTCTTTACATTTTCCTTTCTAAACTATAAATGACAGTGTGTGCCAGCAATGCAATAACCATGTGGGAATCATCACATAAATGTGCAGTCATAAATCAATCCAGACAGCTAGAAGTAGAAGAAATCAGATCTTCAGCTAGCAAGATTATGAGGGATTACGCTTGTCATGAGCACTCATTTTGCTCAATTAATTTAAGAGTCACAATGGCAACAGAACTCTATTAAGAAACTGCCTTCTCAGCTTTTGCATCACTGTGATTCACACAGTGATGATGCCTCAGCATGAACCTGAAAGGAATTTAAACCAGCTGCCATTTGCAATAGTAACTCCTCCCCACGTTCAGCCTCCCCATGCATAATTTCTCAGCTGCTGATGCCAGGGCAGAGATGTCCACGCATCACTGTGGGCACGTGAAGAGCCATAATAGCAATCATAATCCTTCCAAAATCCTTCCAAAATCCTCTTAATGAAGCTCATGGATGGGAGTCATTGGATGGGAATCACTGTGAGTTTGTGAAACCACAGCTGAGACAGTAGCTACAGCTGAAGTAAATTTTGGAAGGGAATTGTCCAGCAATAGATTGGAATGCTCTTTTTCTCAGAATGATTCTATGATTCTAACAGGATTTAGATTATGGCTAAGGCTTTCCATGACCAAGGAACACCAGAAGAACCTCAGCAGATTAGACCAGAAGTCTATTAGTCTAGCTTCTTAGACTCATAGAATAATATAGTTGGAAGAGATCACAAGGACCATTCAGTCCAACTCCATTCTGCCCCACAGCAATACACCATTAAAACATTTCCTTTGCAATATGGGCATCCAGCCTCTGCTTAAAAACCTCCAAAGAAGGAGACTCCACCACACTTCCAGGCAGTGTATTCCACTGTCTAACTGCTCTTACCATCAGGAAGTTCTTCCTAATGTTTAGGTGGAACCACTTTGCTTGTAGTTTGGAGCCGCTGCTCCATGTCCTATTCTCTGGAACAACAGAAAACAAGCTTGCTCCATCTTCCATATAGCATACTTTCACATCAGGTCACTCCTTAACCTTCTCTTCTCCGGACTAAACACAGCCAGCTCCCTAAGCTACTCCACATAGGGCATGGTTTCCAAGCCTTCTACCATTTTGGTTGTCCTTCTCTGGACATGTTCCAGCTTGTCCATATCCTTCTTGAACTGTGGTGCCCAGATCTGGACTTAGCATTCCAGGTGGGATCTGACCAAAGTAGAATAGAGTGGGACTATTACTTCCCTTGATCTAGGCACTATATTCCTATTGATACTGCCATTTCCCATAGTGGTCAAGCCAGCTACAAAAACAGCGGACCTCTGCTTTACTTGCTCCTTTTACTTTGTTAAATATCATTAGCTGATACAGCATCCCAGAGTTATTTTGCTCAGTTTCCTACATTTTTAACCCATGATTTTGAAGTCATTATTTTAATTGTTAAATTTCAACAATGTAAATGGGTTAGGTAAAGAATAACATTCCACACTGCTTGAATTCATTGCTTTAGGGAGGTAAGTTTGAATGGGGAGTTGGGCTCTTTTTCACAATCTCTAGCACTTTTAACTGAGTCTGTAAATTTAAAAGGAAAATGTCACCAACAAACTATCAACAGTTACCATGAGAAAACAATTTTACTGCTTCCACAAAATGACTAATGTTAACAACGTAATTGTCAGTTGACATGCTGGTATGGACACTGATAACTAAGCTCTGGCTCAGAAGTTCTCTGCCTCTCAACATAGTTTTCTCTGGCTTTTGTCCAGACCTTGGAATGCTATTTTTTAAAAGGAACTTGTTAATTTACTCATCATTGTGTTCACTCTACAGGTTATTATTTATTACTGCAGTCCAGCAAGGAAAATTATCACATTATTTGTTACTAACAAATTACAGGAAAATTACTCTCTTTTACCCCCAAGTGGCCAATTCAGACATTGCATCTTGGACATTCAGAGAAAAATTTAAAAGATGTGAGGTGGTCACCCATGTGACCCTCCTGTCTCATTGCTCAGACAGACTAAGCATAGGCACATAGTAACAGAGAACTAGGTAGGCAACCTGTTCCTGTTGAAAAGTAGTGAATTACTGAATTCTGAATGACTGAATTACTGAAAAGTAGTGAATTACAACCACAGGCATTATAAGGGTAAAATAACTTTCATTCCAGCTTGTTACTCCAAAAAGCAACTGGTTATCAAAAAAAACTCATTAGAAAAACATGTTACTTCCTAGCTCTGCTTTTGTGTGTCTTTCTCCTATCAATTATTTTAATGGGATATCCTGAATTCTCTCTTTGCGCACTTTCACAACAGCACACAAAAAATATTCTGCAAGCTTGCAGACTTCAAACACAGAACCTGGCCAGGGGAATCCCTTCCCCTGAAGCACACACACACATACACACATATATGCCAGCCTGGCTTACTGATGTCTGTTTACCATAGGACTAGGAATCATCCAACCTTAAGATGTTGTTGGACTACACCTCCCAGAATTCCTCACCAAAAGCTATGCTATCTAGGACTGCTTGGACTTGTAGTCCTGAAACATACTCATGTGCTGCCTGATTCCCATCCCTATTTTAACAGAAGACAGAGGAAGCTGTGGTTTTCTAGTTCCTGCAAGTTCCAATTCCCATCAGTCTCAACAGGCATAAGAAAGTGGCAGGGGATGATGGGACTTGTAGTCCACCCAGACCTGGAGAGCACCGGGGTTTTATTCCCTTCTGTTTTAGCAGAAGCCTAACATGCAGAAATCAGCAAGTGAGCCTTTTTATGGCACTGAGGAACAGATGCACGCATACCACCTCATGTGGGGTGGGATCCTTTTATGTCTTAGAGATCTCTTTCTATAATCTCATAAACCACTGGGTGGGGCTGATGGAAGTTAAACTCCAAAGCATCTGGCGAGCCAAAGGCTCCCCACCCCGCACGCAACACAATCTGATAGATAAGATACCTGGTAAGGGACAGCTAGAGAATACTGTTGCATGTTGCCAGTAACATGGAGCTACAAAAACAAAACCAGTTGCTGATTGGTAAGTTTCCATTTTTGGACACGGGGACTATTTGTTCACAATTAGAGCTTTCACTATAATGCATCAAAACCACTGAATGCTAGTTCTGCTGGGTCAAAAAAAAACCAACGAACTGAGATTTCAGCTTCTGTCCTGCTGTACATGCATTGCAAGCTGGCTCCAAGTTCTGCTTATGTTTTTACTTCTTCACCACCTCTGTGTTGCCTATACCATCTTGCACTCTCCTCAGTGCTCCAAGTTTGCAATTAATTCCTCCAGTTTAAGTAAGGAAGAAGAGAAGTGGGTAATTTCCATACAGAGAGGCTAAAATCCACCTTTCTTGTTGTCTGCATCTGTATGAACAACAGTAAATCTGACCCTTTTGTTGTTACCCGCCTCCAAGTCAACTCTGGCTTATAGATAATACTCTTATCGTAGGGTTTGAAAGCTAGCATGGTCTAGTGGTTTGACCATTGAACTGCAACACTGGAGACCAGGATTCGATTCCTTCCTCAGCCCTGGAAACCCACTGGGTGACCTTGGGCATGTCATACACTCTCAGCACCAGAAAACCCTGTGATAAGGTCACCTTAGAGTTGCCATAAGTCTGAATCAACTTGAAGGCACAGAACAGCAACAATCATAGGGTTTTCTTGGCAACGTTTATTTATCCAAAGAAAGTTTGACATTGCCTTCCTCTAAGGCTGAGGGATTGACTTGCCGAAGGTCAACCTGTGGGTTTCCATCTGAGCAGGGATTCAAACCCTGGTCTCCCAGTCAGTGTGTGCATGAGCGCACACATTTACTTTTGATCTTAGGGCCCTTCTGCACTGTACTGTTACAGTGCTATGATTCCACTTTCAACATCCTGTGGAATTCTGGGGTTTGTAGTTTCCTGAGGCCAAAGAGCTCTCCGGCTGAGAATTCTAAATGCCCCTCCCTAAACTGCAAACCCCAGGATTCCACAGGATGTTGAAAGTGGAATAACAGCACTATAACAGTGTAGTGCGGAAAGGCCCCTACTGATGCAGAAAATGGCCTCCAGGTCAGTGCTTGCTGTTTTAAAATAGATCTGGAAAAAGTCGTACTTGCTGAAAAAGTTACAGCAAAGGGTGCTTCTTTTCAAGATTCCCAGCTGTCCTTCCTCCCTTTTCCAGGAAACTCCATTCCATCTCTCTCCTCAGATTTTTATTTCTGTCCCGCAAGACCTGTTAGCACTCCATGGTCCCTGAGCACGATGAATTTCCATTGAGCTGCTGGGGTTGGTTTTATTTTGTGGTCCTGAGCCGCAGCTCATTCAAGATCCATGTTCACCTGATCAGCATTCCCACCTTCCTTCCCAAGAATGCTTCCGGGATCAGCTCAGTGGGGAGATAACTTTATTTCACCAACTGAACTGAGGACAGCATGGTGCATTTGATCATAGCATCACAGAGTTGGAAGAGACCGCAAGGGCCAGCCAATCCAGCCCCCTTCCATGCAGGAATACATGCAGGAAGCCTGGCTAACAAAAGATTAAAAGGGGACATAATAGCCATGGTTAAATATTTAAAGGGATGTCTTACGGAAGATGGAGCAAGCTTGTTTTCCACTGCTTCAGAGACTAGGACATGGAGCAATGGATACAAACTACAGGAAAAGAGATTCATGAGGAAGAACTTCCTGATGGTCAGAGTTGTCTGGCAGTGGAACAGGTTGCCTCAATGGAGTGTGGTGGAGTCTCCTTCTTTGTAGGATTTTAAATAGAGGCTAAATGGCCATCTGTTAGGAATGCTTTGGTTATATCTTCCTGCATGGCAGAATGGGGTGGGACTTGATGGCCCTTGGGGTCTCTTCCAACTCTATTATTCTATATGATATGTTTGCTACTGGAATATGACATCTCAAGCTGCCCATGGTAAAACAACAAGTAGGAATGTCTTAGTCAAGGCACCTGTTCAGAACACTCACTGCCTGAACTTGAGACCAAATGATAAGACAGGTAAAACTGGATTTCGTCAGTATCCCAATGACATCTCACCTCAAATTCCAGATGACTTCTCTACCTCAATTAAATTAATCATGGAAGAAAAGGCGGCACTGTACCAGACGAACGTCATTATACTGAGAGAAAAATCCCCCTGGCCTCAGTTTCTGTAACTGAACTGCCGTAACAGAAGCAGAAGCAGAGATTGGAAAAATTCCCTTTCAGTGTCAGTACTCTCGGAGCCAGCATAGTTTAGCAATTTGAGAGTTGACTACAATTCCAGAGCCCAAGCATCAAATGCCCAGAAACTCATGCAAGTCATGCTCTCTCAGCCTCAGAGGAAGGCAAAGGCAAACCCCCTCTGAAGAAATCTTGCTGAGAAAGCTCTGTGATAGGATCACCTTAGGATTGCCATAAGTTGGATACAACTTGAAGGCACACAACAACAATACAACTGTCAGAATCCCACAGCTGGGAAATTCTGGGAGTTGTAGTCTGCCAAAAACGGACGTTTTCCAAGTTCTGAGCAGAACCACTGAAGGATACCTACAACTCCCATCCCCAGTCTAGAAGAAAACTCTCATCAAGAGTGTTAAGGACTGCCAAGGGACCCACCAGACTCAACACAATTAGTTTGACTGTCTATTCACAGTGAAGGTCATCATCCGAGGTGACTGGGGCAGTTTCACTCCCCAAAATCCATATTGGAACACCTCTAGAGAACCCAAGCCACAGCGATATGGCTAGTGCTACGCACCTGAGGACTTTGTTTTCCTTACAAACATAAGATTTGCAACCGGATGGTAACAAAAGGAAAGCACAGCCTCCAAAAAAGATTTTTCCAGGAACAGCCTTTGTGCTTTTAAGATTTCTCCAAGAGGCACTGGAGTGGAACTGAGATGGTCTTGACCAGTTGGCTAGATTTTTAAGGCTGTAATGAGCCAGGATCTAGTTTGTATGCATCTGATAGACCAGATTTTTCTAACCACCCTATTTGCATTTACAGGCCAGAGTTTGGAAATGTTTGCATTTACAGGCCAGAGTTTGGAAATGTTGCTCTCTTATTTTCAACCCTCCCAGGGGACATTGGGAACCGGAGATGAAAAAGTAAGAGTACAAAGTCCTACTTCACACTGCAGTAATCAAAACTGACCCAAGGAATAGTGATAAAGGAGTTGCCAAAGGAACATCCTGTCCTTGAATTGCATTTAACCTGAAGTCTAAACTAAAACTGGTGACGGTTGGAATTTTATCCGCCAAGCGCTCAACAAAACATGGCATGGTAAGCTAAAAGTCCTGAGCAATCTTTCCTAAAGTTCCAAAATCAAAAGATTTCTCACTACTGCTGAAGGCCAACAAAAGATACAGTGTGCCAGCTCAGGGCCCCAGCTCCTAGGCAGGGGCCAAAAGTGCTTACAATTGACTTGGTGTCCGGGTCTGGGAGCCACCATTTTAACTTCCCACCATGCCCTAAGGTGGCACTGCCCAAGGGAATTGTGAGTAACTCAAGCCATCACCCACTGCTTTCAACATTGCTGCCAGGTAGATACACACACTCTGCTGAGGAGCTCTTCAACCTTTGAGCTCTTCCTGCCTAGCGGTCAATTTAACAGCAAGCCTAGTGGTCTAAACAGCTTTACAGTTCTTATCCTTTTTCATATCCATGGCAATATGGTGGCTTCGCCAGCACTACCCAGTCCATTCAAGAGCGACTATAAATCTGGACATGGGTTTCCTTATCCAACTAGTTCACCCAAATCACTGCTGTGATATCTTCATGCTATGGAAGCTACCGTTGTTGTTTCCATGTCAATGGGGTGGTTAGAACCTACTCTGGTTTTTAGTCTGAAGTATAAGGGAGCTATCCCAGGTGCTGAACGCCATCTCCAAATTCAGCACCTTGGATAGCTGCCTTGGGCTGCAGCCCGGAGCAGAGTCACTGCCCCACTGACATGGAAGCCGCTAGCCAGAACTGGGAGTTACTGCCGGATGGCTCTTTTTGGCTTCATCAGTCACCTGGCATCAGGAATCCTGGGGCCTTTCAGGCCCCTCCCTAAACTGCAAACCCCAGGATTCCATAGGATGTTGAAAGTGGAATAATAGCACTATAACAGTCTAGTGTGGAAATGGTCAAAGAGTGAGGGACAGTCAGAGACAGAGTGAAGGCCAGTTAGGAAGAGAAGAATTGCAAAGAGCTGAACAGGATTTTGGGAACTGAAAAGGAGCTGGGGGGTAAATGCTGCTTTGTTTGAAACTGAGGTATTACTTTGTGCGAACAGCATAAGGCTAATGATTTACTTCATTTCTTAAATAATAAATATAAGCTGTTTTTATTTTCTGTATCTCTGACTGTTTTGGTTTAAAAGTTATTAAGGACAACTGACCATGCCTTACCACACTGAACCCACTGATCAACACAACCACTTCACCAGTACAGAGGTCACAGTAAGGGCCTTTCTGCACTACACTGTTATAGTGCTATTATTCCACTTTCAACATCCTGTGGATTTCTGGGGCTTGTAGTTCACTGAGGCCAAAGAGCTCTCTGGCTGAGAATTCCAAACGGCCCTCCCTAAACTGCAAACCCCAGGATTCCATAAGATGTTGAAAGTGGAATAATGACACTATAACAGTGTAGTGTGGAAAGGCCCTGATCCCTAATTACCAGATCCAGGGAGGGATCCTGAGGGTAAAAGAGCAAAGTGAGTGGCAGGAGCCCAAGGGCCAACCTGTGTCCCTCCAGATTTCTCCAAATTTAGTCCTGTAAATCCTTTTCTTCCTCATCATCACCACCATTACCAATTTATTTGTATATGGCCATCCTATAGCAAAGCCATGCTCAAAGCACCTTAGAGCAACACCAGAAAATTGATGAGATACAAGAAGGCTTTCCAGATAAATCAACAACCATTGCAAGTCAAGGTGGAATAGGCTAAACATCTCTCAGTAATAAAAACTCACAAAATTCAAACATTGCTTATCTCTGTGTCTGCAATACTTCTCTCAATAAAAGGAACTCCACTGTTTCCTGCTTCACAGGAGACCATCCCTGTATTTGTTTTCCTATATCAAAATGTACATTGCAAGAGGATTGTGGAAGAGCATTTGTGTTTATACCAATTCAAGGGGTTGCATCACAAGCTGGCCAGGAAAAAATCCCAAACCAAATCAGAATTAGCTGGAACTCTTCTGATTACGAAAAGCAAGAGGTTTTTATGTTAATGGTGAAGGGGGGCTTGTAACCTACTTTAAAGTTGAATTGCTTCTCCTGGAGGCTTCTCAGAGAAACAATTCACACACAAGGAGCAGAAAATGGAGCAGAAAACAGGTCGTCCAGGGACTTGAGTTGTCAAGGGCCACAATCACAAACCGAGGGCCTCATGCAGCCTCTGGGCCATATTGGGCCCATCAGATAGAGAGAGAGAGAGAGAGACAGACAGACAGACACAATTCTGCATACAAAAACAACTCCAAGCACCTACAGCCTCAGTACTATAATCTCTTACACCATACACAGAGCAACAACAGAGTGAAGGAAACAGAGATTTCCTGTTTCTTTTTTAGTTCATGGTATTTCAGAAGCACAGAGCTGGTCTGCTGACTTTTCTTGCAATCAGGACAGCAGCAACAATAACACAAAAGCTATATATAAAATGCCTCAGACAGATTGTGGGAAATTCATTGCCGTATTTCATTCAAACGATTTCCCTTATCTCCCGGACTGAACCTATACACCCGGGCATGGCACAGAGGGTGGGGCTGTTTTCCACGGATTATTTTGCTCCGAGCTTATTCATTTACCGATTTAATTTATTCAATTGACATCTCACCTTTCTCCCAACGTGGGACCCAAGGCGGATCACAATTTGATTTAAAAACAAAGTACAGCTGAAACAGTGGACGATGCAAAAGTTCAAAAAGCAATGAAACAATAATGTTAAAAACAGAACTTGAGAGTTAAAATATAATAATAATACTGATAAAAAAAATGCAAGGCAGCCTCATGTAAAAGTCCATGTGCAGCAGACAGTTAGCACTCAAAGGCCTGAGCAAATAGCACAATCTTCTCCAAGCAGCAGAAAGAGAGAGAGAGAGAGAGAGCCAAGGACATCTCCATCAAAGCCACATAAAGTGTTACCTCTGAAGCGGGAGGAAAAGAACGTATAGAAAAGAGAGCCTGGGTGGCTAAAAATAACTTTTTGGTTTACTTTAAGGTGGAGCAGAAATTAGAGCATCCGCCAGTCTGCAAGCGGAGGGTTGCCAGTTTCGGCACCGGTCTCTTACCAAGTCTCCTCCCGTTCAGAGCTGCTACTTTACTGCTCTGTTCCAGTAACAGGTTCTCCTGAGACTTGCTGAGTTTGGGCTGCCTTCGGAAGCACTGCATGGCTCTCCGGGAAAGGCACCCGGGGACAGAAAAGGCATCAGGAGGACTTCTCCACCAGACTCAGTCAAGCCAGGTGCCCACCAAGTTCCTCGTTGTCAAACAGTGAAGTGGAAAGGTAGGTTGGTTGGCGGCGGCAGCAGCAGCAACAACACAAGAAAGAAGGAAGGAAGAGGATGAAAGGCTTGGCTCCAATGCAAGGCTGTGACGTTGGACAATCGCAGCTCTCTGGAAGAGGAGTTACACTGCACTCCTGTTCAGCAAGAGGGAGGACCAAAGTTCTCCAATAATTATAACTTAATTGCTTTGGGCGTCACATGGCAAGGGGAATTTGTGATGCTGCTTTTCCTTCTTTTTGGTCATTCCCTCTCTTCTGCTTCCTTAATAGGTCTCAACACAAGAAAGCGGGTCTCTTATGTCATTAGGTGAAAAAGCAGCTCTTTCTTCTTGATTTTAAACTTCGGTTCCCAGAGGGATGGCTGCTGTGAAGTCATGGAATGTCTACACACATTCCAACTGATGGGAGCAGAGCCACTTTTTAAGGTTATTTTTTTAAATGAGGCAACCCACAATTATTTACTCAGGCCATTTCTGCACTAGACTGTTATAGTATTATTATTCCACTTTCAATGTCCTATGGAATCCTGGGCTTTGCAGTTTAGGGAGGGGCCTCAAAGGCCATCCTCAAAGGCCCCTC
The DNA here is from genome assembly GCA_948472985.1 of Iguana delicatissima. NCBI lineage: Eukaryota > Metazoa > Chordata > Lepidosauria > Squamata > Iguanidae > Iguana > Iguana delicatissima. The sequence continues at coordinate 2,059,763 of CAOKZL010000061.1, forward strand.
CCTAACCTGCAAACCCCAGGATTTCATAAGATGTTGAAAGTGGAATAATAGCATTATCACAATCTAGTGCAGAAATGCCCAGTTAGGTACTAGTTATATTTATAACTGACCCCAAGATGTTGAATTTTAATCAATTCTTGCGGTTTTGTTTGCTGGTTGAAGTATTTTTTTATTCATGCCTCTAAAGTTGTAACTGACTATAATACATAACAAATTTAGCCAGTGTCAGCTGCACTGAAGTGGATGATTTTGCTTTTTTGGCAGATTTTGAGATTTTTAAGATATGTTTATTTATCAGTTCTTATACAAAATAACATAAACTCCAGCTAACATTGTTTAAAATAAAGTCGCAACACCATATTAAAACAATAAACTAAAAAAGGCCCCTAAACATTAATTCGCTAGAACACTAACTTATCAATTGACTAAATGCTAGCATGATAAAACACAAAAGCACTCCCTACAAATTTTGTGATTTTAATACGAAAAAAGTTTCACATAATCCAACACACTCTGGAAATCTCAAAAGCACACTCACAATTTTGTGTTTCTTTTTGTTCCTTACACCTAATAAAGTTATTACCAGACAGGAGATCTGGGAGAGGAAAAGAGAAAATGCTTAGGTCACTGCCAAATATGATTCAGTACCCTTTGGGGTGCCAGGAGGTGACATAACACACTTTGTGACAACTCAACATTCCTTCCGATGACCTTCCATGTTGCATGGTGATCAACTGATGGAGCACGTGCCCACTTAAGTGATGAAGAAAATGGTACCCGAGAATCCTGAGAGATTCATCCTCTTATCCTCATTCATGCTAAATCACCTTGCTGAGGAATTTCATGAATAAATATCAACTGAATGCAGTGACAATGACTCACCCCCTATTTGAAAGGGAAGAAAAATGCCCACATTTCTGTTGTAAATATTTGGTCCCTTGTCTCTGTCTTTCTCCGCAAGAGAGAGTGGCTTTGCACCACTTTAACTATGGGTCCTTTAGCGCTACTCAATTCTAGCACTATTCTAGTTTAGCTGCATCCTATGGAATCCTGGGATATGTAGTTTGGGGAGGCATTAGAGCTGTCCGGCTGAGAATTCTAAATCCCCTTCCCTAAACTGCAAACCCCAGGATTCCATACGATGTTGCCATGGTGAATACAGTAGAATCATAGTGTTACAACTGTGTAGTGTGAAGGGCCCTATAACAGCTTCATCCTATGGAATTCTGGGTTCTGTAGTTTGGGCAGGTGCTTAGCATTCTCATCTAGAGAGCTCTAGTGCTGTGGTTCAGGGGAATGTGCTTAGTCTGATAGAACTCCTTAGTGGAAAACCAGTGGTGGAGCTTGGAGTGTGTGGGGGGGCGGCGAGCAGAGGGGGGGCATGGTTATGGTGCAGGGGCATGACTACAGCACAGGGGCACGGCTATGGCACGAGGGGCGGGGCTGCGGCACGTGGGGGCATGGCTATGATGGATGGAGCAGGCTACGACGTGCATGGAGTGAGACTACGGCACATGGCAGAGGGCAAGCAAGGAGCTGTGAAACCCCCCAAAAATTGCTGCCAGGGGCACACCACTCCCATCAGCCCCCCCATCCCTATGCAGCTGTGGAAAACTCTAAGTATCTTACTATGCTACAAATCCCAACACTCCACAGGATACATCCATGACTGTCAAAATATAATAAAATAAAAGGTTTGTTCAAAGAGGGCTTGCCTTTGGCTTCCTCTGAGGCTGAGAGAGTGTGACTTGTCCAAGGTCATCCAGTGAGTTTGCATAGCTGGGGGCGGGGGATTCAAACCCTGGTTTCCTGGCATCCCAGTCCAACATGATGCCCCAATAGCTCTTACCACAAATTTCTAGTATTTCAGAGACTTAAAACTTCAGCAGGGCATTACAAAATAGAACTGAGGCGTCCAAAGAAAAAGAGCTGGCAAAGCTATCGAGGAAATTGAAAATATTCGAGTTCCAGGTGTAGACGTCTCCCTCTCTGCTGGAAGTCCGAGAACTGAAGGAAAATTTAACGGTAGGGACAGAATTCTTATCTACAGACGCAATGCCATCATTTGCCCCCATCCCTCGATAGCTACACCTCTGAACAAGGTAAAGAAATAAAACAAGGTTGGCTGCGTACTTAACCATTTCTTGTATTATGGAGAACAGGGATATCTGGAGACAATTGAACAGTACTCCACAACTTTGGAGGACTATAGAAAAGACCTTGAATGCCACATGCAGCTAGTGGACCACATTTGCTCCCCTTTAAATTATTTTTAATGACTGATTATATATCTACATTATTTTCTGTGCGCCACCAAAGGAATTATTCTCTGAGCAGTCACCAGGCCCATAATTCGAAGGAAAATAATATTTCTAAATGAGAACCGTGATCCTTTTGTCATACAATTATCCAACATTTGTAGTGGTTCACAAATAAAAAGTTCCACCTTGTGGCCACAATGAGAACAAACCAGGCAGCGCTGTCTCTTCCCATACTCGAAGCTCAAAACTGTTTTGTCTTGATTTGCTGATCTCTTTGCCATTTCCGCACTAGCCTGTTATAGTGCTATTATTCCACTTTCAACGTCCTATGGAATCCTGGGGTTTGCAGTTGAGGGAGGGGCCTTTGAGGATTCCATCCTAAGCATTCCCCAGGATTCCATAGGACGTTGAAAGTGGAATAATAGCACTATAACAGTCTAGTGCGGAAATGGCCTTTATGAAGTCTGTCTTATGAACTGGCAACATTTTGCAGGCATACCAAAAGCACTTATTTCTCCAGCCACACAGTTTTTAATGTTACAAGGGCACAAGAAAAACAGACGATCAGGCTGCCACATCCACAAAGACCAATTAAACAGCTGGAAAGTTATAATTATATTGTAGAGGCTTGCCCCAATTGATAGGTTAGAGACTGGAGCACTGTCACAAAATGGAATTGGTTAAAAAGTGGAACTCACGTACTGTACTGTAGGGAGCATGAAAGATGTACGGAGCCTCACTTGGGACGGACTCCATGCATGCTGCTTGCAAAGTCTCTCGGCCATCTAACCGCCTATTTCCTCCTCTCAGCATTCTTTGCAAGTAGCACACGCATGTGAGCGGTTCCAAGTGGGTCTCTGTGGGCAAGGAGAACTGATGAAAGAGCAGAATCCCATTGAATTAATGGACTTATCCTTAATTTGGGAGCATCAAAAGAGCAAGTCATCAGATAACAGAGAATCAAAAGGCAGGGGCTTCCTGTATAAGTTATGACCATAAATATAATCAATGTTATTTTTCATAATCGTGGGAGGGTCCGACGTCTTAGTCTAAGACATGGTGGAGTACGTTTATACTTTGTGTGGAATTTCAGAGAAATTCAGGAATGGTTAAGACTGTGTGAGAGTTCCTCAGGTGTGCTTAAGTTGGTGTGGAATTTTGGATAAATTCAGGAACGCTTAAAATGGCATGGAATGTCAGTGGAATTTGGGAATGCTTAAGACGGTGTTGAATTTCAGTGGGATTCAGGAATGCTTAAGATGGTGTGAAAATTCTTCAGGAATGCTTACAATAAGTTGGTGTGGAATTTTCAAAGAATTCAGGAACACTTAATATGGCATGGAATGTCAGTGGAATTGAGGAATGCTTAAGATAATGTGGAATTTTAGTGGACTTCAGAAATGCTTAGGATGGTGTTGAATTTCAGTGGAATTCAGGAATGCTTAAGATTCTGTGAAAATTCTTCAGGAATACTTAAGTTGGTGTGGAATTTTTAAAGACTTCAGGAACACTCAATATGGAATGGAATGGCAGTGGAATTCAAGAATGTTGATGCTGAATTTCAGTGGAATTCAGGAATGCTTAAGACAGTGTGGAATTTCAGTGGACTTCAGAAATGCTTAAGAGAGTGTGGAATTTAGTGGACATAGTGTCTGGAATTTTAGAGGATAGTGGGGAATTCTAGTAGAAACCTTAACATAAAGTGGAATCTCAGCTGAATACAGAAGAGCTAGGTGCATCTATCAGCTCTGACTCAAATATAGCGGGGAATTTCAGTGGAATTCAGGAATTCTTAAGATATTGTGGAATTTCAGCAGAATGCAGAAAAGCTAAGTTCCTCCTTTAGCTCTGACTCAGACATTCCCTTGGAGTCGCAGAAAATGCCACACTTTGACAGCAATTTCACTTGAAGCGAGAGAGGGAGAGATCCGCACAATCACTCTCTTGCACATACATACTTGCAAAATGTCTTGAAATCAAATGTGAGGAAGTCCCGATCAACGAGAAAAGGTA